>WAAE01011569.1:0-38068 GCA_013400495.1 Nicator chloris | reverse complement strand
AAAAAAAAAAAAAAAAAAAAAAAAAAAAAAAAAAAAAAAAAAAAAAAAAAAAAAAAAAAACACCACCAAACAAACATTATTGCTTTGTGCTGAATGAAGGGATTGAATTGCCTTAGTTCACCTCCCATGGCACCATCTCCTGGGAGATGAAGGGTACAACCATGCAGTCACAAATAGGTGCAGGGAGAAATGTGGATAGAGAATTGTGTAAAGCTAATATTTAAAATGTAGAATGATGCTATGAGTGATATCTCCACTAAATAGTTATTTCAAATAGCACTCAGTAGTTTCCAGGACTGTAATTAATGCTAAATAGAGATTTATAAATAAAAGAATAGACATGCTGAAAACCCATTTCCTTATTTTCCTCCCTCCACCACCCTGCATTCCTTTCTAATGTAGACATAGGCAGATGTACTTTCTCTTCTTAAACATTTCAGCTGAAGTCATATAACCTATCTAAAGAATGAAAAGCTGGATTGTAGTGCTGGCTATTGTAGTCAGCACAGCAGAAACACAAAACCAGGACTTCTGCACCCAAGGGTATCCTGGCATCCCTGGCAATCCTGGGCACAATGGCATACCTGGTCGTGATGGACGTGATGGGTCAAAAGGAGGCAAGGGAGATACAGGTACTACATTCAGAATGAATGCTTTAATATATCAAATGCAAGGCCATTTACTCCCAAATTTGTCTGTAGTTACTCTGCATGAATGGGATTATTCTGCCTAGCCTTCAGAAAACATTTCAGATATTTGTCATTTACCTGTTTGAAGAAGGAAGTATAAAGAAAGGCTTAATGATGGAAGCAAGACAGGAAGTACTGTGGGGTTGTCAAGTTCATGGGATAAAAACCAAAGAAAAAAAGGCTTTACCTTCTATCATGGGAATATTTTCAAGTCTATTTTAAAATTTTAAAGACTGCAAACCTACTCCTACTCCTCTAAGATAGAAACTATATTTCTGCAGAGAGCTTCAAGCCCACTAAACAAAAAAAGCAACAACTGATACCTTGTTTGGTGTAGTAGGAAATATGCAGTGGTAAGAAGATGTTCTTATTTAAATTATACATTTGTAGGACTTGATTCTGAGTGTGCCTACTTGCTGTAACTCAAGAGTCACTAGAGTAAGTTCAGGAATGGAGACTATTGAACAACAATGTAGGATTTATGTCTGCTCCAGCAGACTATGATAGAGATTTGTGTGAGATATCAAAGCCAGAGAGAATCTCAGCATCCTAAAGCTAATCACCCCTGTAATACCTTAAGGCTTAGGTTAATGATGGCCCTTGTATCCATGCTGGAATATCAAGGCCAGCGTTGCACAAGGTGATAAATCTGCAGGTATGTGGATGTATAACACTTTATCACCTTTTAAAATATAGAAAGAAATAAAGATTTTCATTAGCATCTTAATAGGCACATACATTTAACTGCCCTCTTTTTCTGTATGCAGCGTTCCAGAAAGGTCTGAAAAATAGAAAACCTAAAGCTTTCTTATTTTCATTTATTTTCTAAAGGCCCCTCTTGCACTCCAGTGAGTTATCATGATCCCACTAGATTCTGATAAACTCCCCAACTTCCTGAATTCATCTGTTATGATGATTGTACTGACTATTTTTTGTTTGAACGAAGTCAAGAGAATGCACCATTCTTTATACTCTATGTAGATACATGAGTTTTAATACATGAGAATTAATTTTTTTCCTTACCAAGTCAAAGAAATTTCAGCAGATGCTGGGATGCATCCATTGTGCAGGAAACTCCTAAAGGACTGTTGTCTCTGGTCCATATGGCTAGAGAGCTACTCTTGGAGTACTGTTACAATCAAACTGCCAACTCTGTTTTTCTCCTGTTGCTGCACTTGGGATGTACCCAATTATTTGATCACGGACCCCTTGGTCTTCTGTACTTGTACTACCTCTGTACTACAAAAATAACTTCTATAATTGCTCTCTGTAGAGCATTGGAAAGTCCATGTCATGCCAGGTACAGGGATCAAGAGTGTGAATGCCTTCCTCAGCTTTATGGACAATATTATTCCACTATAATGATCCATTACCATTGGTCAAACTCCTGCACATCTCTTCTTGAGGTGGGAGTTTATCACTCATAGAAGCACACAACCATTACAGCTGGAAAAGGCCTCTAAGATGATCGAGCCCAACCATTAACCCAGCCAGGCCCACCACTAAACCATGCCCTTGTTTCACTGCTAGGCTTCCTGCCCCTGCAATGCTTCTTGCTGAACTTCCATGGATGGAGGCAACAAGAGAAGAAGTTTTCACACTGGTGATCCTCGCCAGGCTATAACAACTGTACATGTCTCAATAACTCACCTCTTTATGCCAAGGATTCCTTCTGCACCCAAAAAGCACCATCCTCAAGCAGAGTTTCTCTGTTCATGGTCAATCTCTCCATAAGATAAAAGTACCAGCAGTGGCAGACACTAGAAGTCAGGAATAAGGGTATGCTTTATGTTACTGTTTGGCCAGGCTTGAAGAGGAAGGATTAAAGAAGGACTCTTCCCAAATTTTCTGGTAATTTGTTTAATGAAAATTTGTGTTTTTATTTCTGTACTAGGTGAACCAGGAATTCCTGGCAGTCCAGGAAAAGATGGTGTCAATGGAGAGAAAGGTGAACGAGGTCAGAGAAGTGTTTCAATTTAATGTTTGTCTGTGAACTGCTGCCCTTGGGTTTGTGAACTCATCATACAATCTCATCTATTTTAAATTCTCTTATTTCTAAATTGAGAACAACAAACTGTACAAACAGCATTATTCCAATATGAGAAGCCAAAGGCTGTTGAACAGAATTGATCAACTTCTTTTCCTGATGGATTGAGCATATGTCCTTTATGGGGTCTTTTGTCTATCAACTGCTAAAGTGCCTTTCACATAATGAGATCTTCACCTTCAAAACCTTGTGCAGCAACCAGAGCAGTTTTGAAGGCTTTGATCTGCAGATCAATGATGGATGAAGGATAAATAAAGCATAGGGTGGCAAGTAGGCAGGACAAAAAGCCTTTAGTTGTGCTTCGGTAGCAATCTACATAACCCAAGAAAAGTAGAAATTATATGTAGAAATTGTAGAAACATCACATAGAAATTATAGAAACATGGCAAGCAAATTCAGGGTGTTGTAAGAAAATCCCTTCCTCTTCCTCACATTAAATTGTGAACCCTCTCACCCATTTTGTACACCAAAGGCTGTAAAAAAGTGTGGACAGGTGCTGCTTTTGTACGAGATGATGTGAGCTGTCAGAGTTATCATCAGCCCATAGACAACCTTCCTTTCTTTGAGCTTATTCTTGCTGCTGCCATCCAGAGCACCTGTTTTCTAACAAAATAACAGGCTCTTGAGACATTGTGCTTATCCTGCACTTAAGTGTATGAGAAACTGTGTGTACAGTGAGCACAGTATGCACAGTGGAGACACACACCTGCACATGTATCTCCTCATGATGAAACTCAATTTGAGCCTTCCAATGGACGATCACACGAAAGTTATGGAGTTGTTTTGTTTTTATTGATTTACTGTTTTATTGTTTTATTTCGTTTGTTTTTATGTGATTTTGGGTTTGTTTTTTTTTTTTTTCCCTTTAGGAACCAATGGGACTGTTGAAGAGAAGGGGAACAAAGGAGATAAAGGAGAAAGAGGACCACCTGGGAAACTGGGACCAAAAGGATTTATAGGATCAGTGGGTTACAAAGGTCAGAAGGGAGAGCTGGGATTGCAAGGACAAAAGGGGTTAAAAGGAGACATTGGACCCATAGGTCCAAAAGGGACAAAGGGTGAAATTGGCCATCCTGGAAGGGTTGGTTTCCCAGGGCCGATTGGCCCGATTGGTAATCCGGGTCCTAAAGGTAATACTGGAGGTATAGGGCCACAGGGTAATCCAGGAGTTCAGGGGGAAAGAGGCTTGAAAGGAGACAGAGGAGACAAGGGGAACGTAGGTGCCCCCGGAGTCCTGCCAAGGAGTGCTTTCAGTGTCGGTCTTACCGCCAACACCAAGTTTCCCCCTCCGAATCGCCCGATCAGGTTTGACAAGGTGCTGTATAACAGTCTGAATGACTTCAACTCAGCTACTGGCAAGTTCACCTGCAGACACCCCGGTGTTTACTATTTCACCTACCACATCACTGTCTACTCAAGGAACGTGCGAGTAGCTCTCGTTAAGAATGGCATCAAGATGCTGCACACGGTGGACAGGTACCAGAGCGGAGAGGACCAGGCCTCAGGAGCTGCCATCCTCGAGCTGCAGGGAGGAGATGAGGTGTGGCTGCAGGCCCACCAAGGAGAGGCTTTCAATGGGCTGTTTGCAGACGGCGATGACGATACCACCTTCTCTGGGTTCCTCCTGTTCAGCACCGCTGACCCACTGGAGCCACCGCTGCTGCCCACCCCATAACTCGGTGTTATCCCTGCATGCTGCAGGCCTGTGCCCTTCAGCCCTCCCTAAGAAGTTAAAAAGCTGTTATCTGCTGGACAATTCCTACTGGATTCTACAGAAAATGGTTGGTTTCAGGAGCAGCTTCTGCACAAGAGAGGACAAGTCTTCACAATCTACAGTGCTGGGCTTAACACATTTGTGGTTTGGTGACTTACCGTAGGCATTCACAGGGGTGTGTGCCCCAGTTCTGAAGAACAAATTTTAAAGCAAAATGGGATGAAATAAAAGACAAAAGTTCCAGAATTACGTTGTGTGGGACATCTTATATAAACAAGGAGCGACGGTTACTTCCAAGCCAGTTTTTATCTTCCAATGTGGCATGTATTGGACTTGTAGTTCATGTAGATGGACTTGAAACTTGGTTAGTTTGCATCCAACCACTTTAAAATGATTTTTAAACTTGAAATTAGTGTAGTTTGATACCTCTACAGAAGCTGCTTGCTGTATGGTGCAGGCAAGTTTCACTGTTTCATTTACAGCTTTTAATATGGTTGCTGTGTAATCACAGGTCTGAGAGTGAGCAAAATGGAGTGATAGGAGGAAGTGCCATATGGATTCTCTGATGCGGGCAGATATTCAAGGCCAGTGCAAAAATACAGCTGAAAGCTGCTGTACTTCAGAATTAGCTGGTGCAAAACAAATTCTCCCAGATTAAAGATAATATTTAATCAACACTGAAGCAGCCATGCCAAGGAACTGATCAAGAGATATTTCCTGTGCCATAAAACATCAAGTCTGTCATTTTTTCCCCTGAATTTTCTTTTTCTTCGCCTCTTCCCCACCCCCTCTTTTTCTGCTAAAACTCAAAAATAGTAAAAAAAATGTTGGGAAGTCTCATTCACTTCTTTTAGAAGAGAATAAAGTAGAGATGCCAATGGGGATGGGTCAGCATCATGAAATTCAGTGCAAATGCAGTGTTGGGAACACAAGGCCTGGCTTCCCATCAGCACCTCAGGGTACCAGGGGAATGTGGGCATTCCCACAGCAGCTGAACCCCGAGTGTGGATCAGAGAGCCCAGACGGAAAGGGCACAGTGGGTTAATTCCGGAGGAACAGCTGCACTTCTCAAATGACAGCGAGGGAGACACAAGGGCACTCAGGCGAAGGAAAGGGCTATGTGAATTTTCCAGCAAGACCAAGTTTTTTTTCCCCGTAAGCCACACGCCGGAAGTTTGTATCACAGAAACATCTAGACCGAAAAGACGTTTTTAAAGGGCCTTAGGTTCAACTGGAGAAGGTGTAGGACAGATATCAGCCAGCAGAGGCCCCGGTGCGGCCGGGTCGGGCGCTGGTGACCCGGGAAACGGGCGGGCCGGGGCAGTGCGGGCAGCCCGGGGCAGAGGTGCCCGGAGGACTGAGGGGCGGTGGAAGCCCGGAGCTCCGCCTCGCTCCCCCTCGCCCCGCCTCGCTCCCCCTCGGCCCGCCTCCTGCTGCCGCTCCTCCCCTCGGCACGGACGCGCGGAGGTCGCGGCCGAGCGGGGAGTCCGGAGGCCACGGCTGTGCCGGGCCCGCTCCGCCGCGTTGTGCCGCGCCATGCTGGGCGGCTGCCGGCGGGCGCTGCCCGCGGCGCTGGGCCGGGCGCTGCGGGGCCGGTCGGCGGGGCAGGGTGGCCGGGCCGTCATTACCAGTTGGTGCCCGGTAGGCACCGCCTTCGATGTGAAGCAGCAGCAGCAGCAGCCGCTGCGCGGCGGCGCGGCGGGCAGGGACACGGTGAGCGGCGGGAGGGGAGGGCCGGGCCTGCTGCGGCGGGAGGCGGCCCTGGCTGCTGGCGGCCTCGTGCCTTGCTCTGCTTGTTCGAACCGTTTGAAGGGAATTTTTTGGGAGGTGATTTTTCTCTTGTGTGTAATNGTAAAAAAAATGTTGGGAAGTCTCATTCACTTCTTTTAGAAGAGAATAAAGTAGAGATGCCAATGGGGATGGGTCAGCATCATGAAATTCAGTGCAAATGCAGTGTTGGGAACACAAGGCCTGGCTTCCCATCAGCACCTCAGGGTACCAGGGGAATGTGGGCATTCCCACAGCAGCTGAACCCCGAGTGTGGATCACAGAGCCCAGACGGAAAGGGCACAGTGGGTTAATTCCGGAGGAACAGCTGCACTTCTCAAATGACAGCGAGGGAGACACAAGGGCACTCAGGCGAAGGAAAGGGCTATGTGAATTTTCCAGCAAGACCAAGTTTTTTTTCCCCGTAAGCCACACGCCGCAAGTTTGTATCACAGAAACATCTAGACCGAAAAGACGTTTTTAAAGGGCCTTAGGTTCAACTGGAGAAGGTGTAGGACAGATATCAGCCAGCAGAGGCCCCGGTGCGGCCGGGTCGGGCGCTGGTGACCCGGGAAACGGGCGGGCCGGGGCAGTGCGGGCAGCCCGGGGCAGAGGTGCCCGGAGGACTGAGGGGCGGTGGAAGCCCGGAGCTCCGCCTCGCTCCCCCTCGCCCCGCCTCGCTCCCCCTCGGCCCGCCTCCTGCTGCCGCTCCTCCCCTCGGCACGGACGCGCGGAGGTCGCGGCCGAGCGGGGAGTCCGGAGGCCACGGCTGTGCCGGGCCCGCTCCGCCGCGTTGTGCCGCGCCATGCTGGGCGGCTGCCGGCGGGCGCTGCCCGCGGCGCTNCTTGTTCGAACCGTTTGAAGGGAATTTTTTGGGAGGTGATTTTTCTCTTGTGTGTAATTTTTTTTTTTTTGTAATAAGAGTTTATATTGGTTCTAGCAAACCCAAACCTTGTGGCTTTTGGACACAGAAGCGTTTGACAGCGATGGCCTTGCGCATGGGAACGCCTTGAGCCTTCGTGGTGCCCATATGTCCATAAAGTGAGATTACCCCTTCCATTAGCCCCTCCCTGCCAGCCCTCCCCTGGCTGTGCTGTCCTTCACGTGTCAGTGCCGTGCCGCTGCCCTCGGACTGTGCTTCAGGAGCGGCCACGCTGCTCACATCCCCTTGCCTGGGTGTTATTCTTGATGTTTTTCCTGTGGCAAAAAAAGAAAAAAAAAAAGATTCGTTTGCTGATTTGGTGACACTTGGGGTTTCTGATGAGTATCTTTTTAGGGTGAGTGAGGGACGTTTGTTAATGTGTGTCCAGGGAATCCACAGGCTCCCGGAGAGGGTAAGATGGCACAGTGCATACAGAATAGGTGCACCTGTAAAATCCAGGTGTTTACCTGCTGACTCAGCTGTTCCTGCCATGGTGCCCAGCCTGGTGGAGCTGTTGAACTTTGGGTTTTAGAGAGGACAAATTAGATCTCTGTTTACAATCTGGCACTTGCTTGGAAAACCTTTCTTCAGGTTCTCATGCCTCTGCAAGCACACTGGTGTAAGTCTTGCTTCAGGAAATAATCCAGTTAAATATTGTCCATTTGGCTGGTCTAGGGAATGTGTTCAAGAAGATTCACTTGGCCAACAGCTCTTTTGGGATAGAGGTGTGTATTTCAAGCTCATAAAGAGGCTGTGCCAGGTAGGATGTAAATGCTGAGACCAAGCAAAGACAAAAATGTTTCAGCCATGCAGCCAATGCCATTAAAGAACAGAGAGAACTGCACCAGGCTTCATTTTTTTTGGTAATTTTTATGTTAAACTTGATACCATATGTAAGAGTAGTTCCATGGCTAATTTATCTCTGAGATACATCCTGGTCACAGAGCACTGCATGTGCAGGAAGAGCTCGCTTGGGAGGGTGGGTGATGATGTAGGGCAGCAGGAAGGCCTGGAGCTCTCAGGGATATTGCAGGACACTATGTCCTCTGGCTGAGGATCTGAGTGAAGGGACATTCTCGAGTGTCTTACATAGCAAACATTATTCAAGAGTGCTGAGATACAAATGTATTTATGTTTGTGTGCACACGTGTATAGATATAAAAATACCTTTTTCAGTGTTCACTTCAGTTCCTGTTCCCAAATAATAAATAAAAACATGGGAAGTGTGAGGAAAGGTTTCTTTTCTTTAGCAAAAGAAGGTGCTTTTAGCAACAGTGACAGAAAGAAAATAGGAAAAAAACAACTCAAAATGTTCCAGATGCGTACTTGAAGGGTTGCTTTTGGTTCAGAATTGTACAATTGTACAATTGTACTTGTACAGATGAGCTGTCAATTTGTAGCTTTTTGTTTTATTTGGATAAATACTAGCAAGCTATATGCAAACCTGCAGCTGACTGCTATAATGCTAAGAGTTTGCAGAAAGTGGATTATAAACTGACTGGACTGCAGATTTAAAAAACGAGATTGTGATTTTTAGATACTGAAGTTAAATTTGGAAAGGGAGAGATGTTGTGTGAAATCATGTACCTTTCACTGTTCGATGCTGTAGTCAGGGGGTGAGGAGGTGCTCATGTTTTAGTTGAGCAGTTGCAAAGAGAGCATTGCTTGAAGAGATGTTGCTTTAACTTAAATGAAATTAAGGAATTACGAGGATAAGGTTTTTCACCCAGGGGGTGGTTGGGCACTGAACAGGCTCCCCAGGGAAGTGGTCACAGCAGCAAGACTGACAAAGTTCAAGAAGTGTTTGGACAGTGCTCTCAGGCACATGGTGTGACTCTTGGGGATGGTGCTATGCAGGGCCAGGAGCTGGACTTGAGTGATCCTTGTGGGTCTCTTCTGTCACATCGAATAAAACATAAAACTTTTCTGAACGGTATTAAAATGATAATACAAAAGCAAATCCTTAATTGAAAGCCTTCAAGGTGCACAACATGATGAGATGTACATGTGATACAATAGTTCCACAATTTTTATAAGGTCAGTTGATTAGTATACCGATCAAATATTGTCCGATGAGAAGAGCACTTGGGTTAGATAATTTCCTCCCTGGGTTCAGCCCCATTGGAGCCCGACGCCCCGATCTTCTAACTCTGCATTTTATTATGTCTATGATGCATGGTGCAAAATAAAGTGTCCCTGATAAACTAACAGGCAAGACTAAACAGAATTCCAAGAATGCATCAATAGGAGTTTCTTAACTGTGAGAAAGGGAGCTGGAAAAGTACTAGAAGTTATAACTGTTCATTAACAGTCTACAAAGCTACAAATACATGAAGAATACATAAAACCGAAAAATCTTTAGGCATCACTTCCAACTCAGGAGATTCTGTGATTCTTTGAAATCTTTTTCCTGTTGCGGAACTTCTCTATCTGCTAGCATCAGTATTTTTGTTTGATCAGTGGTAGAACCTCTGTAAGTCCCTTCCACAAATGCAGAACATAAGTGCCATCTGCATTTACCCTGCACAAATGAGTGTGTTTACCTTGCCCTGTGTGACAGAGCCAGGCTTGATAGGAACTTCAGGAATAAAACTGTTCATTCCACAAACATTTTCAGATGTTTTTGATTATTCCTTTGAGGTCTGCTTCCAGTGTTGGGGGCTCATTTAGTGAGCCTGAGACAACTGTCCTATTGCCTGCAATCTCTTGGTATCTGGTGCTGCTGTCCAGTGAATTGTTACAATATGCCAGCTAGAGTCACTTTGGTAAAATTCTGTAGTGATAATTCAGTCTTGAAACAAAGGTGCAGAAATCAAGGAGGGCAACAGTGATGTGTTTTCACTGTGTTCTGCACTGCAGGGTCTGTTTGGCGTTCCAGAACTGAGCTGTCCAGAGGGATTTCAAGAAGCACAAGACAAAGCATTGCAAGAATCGGAACAGCTCGTCCAGAAGGCATGTTCAGCACCACCTGGGCCAGAGACTGTAATGATCTTTGATCAGCTTTCAGATAGCCTGTGCAGAGTAGCAGACTTGGTACGTTACTGTTTTATTTTTACATAAATTCTTTTAAACTGGCTGAGTTTACACCATGTTCCATTCTATGATTTTCTGCACTGCATTAAATAGCAGATCAGCTCCATGAAGTTTGGTGTTAAGACACAAAATTGAGATGATTGAAAGTGAATTACAAAGGCTTTTACCAAATGATAGCTAAGTACAAATCCTGTCAAGCTGTCCAGTTATTTTTAAGGCAGATGCAAAAATAGTATAGAAGCCACAACAAGAAAAACGACATTGGAATCATACTTGTGTTTCTGCTGCAATATTAACACATAAACTCTCCAGCATCACTGATATTGTGGAAAAGAGGGATTTGATTTCAGAGTTAAGGTTGGAGTAGCAACGCACGTTTCAAGTTATGATCATTTATAGGTGAAGGTCCATAAAGAACTTTCAGAGTTAAGGCAGCAGGTGAAACTCAACAGTATCACTTTTTATTAACACAAGGAAAAGGCAGCAGTTTCTTAGATCGCAGTTTTTGTGGTCCACAGATTTAGAGTACTTGGTCTGATATTCTGCATCACAAAATTTTAAGTTTAATAGAGTATTTCATATTGCTCTCTGGAAGTTTGCCCAAAGTATGTCTTTTACCAAAGCATCATTGTTTGATTGAAGGAAGCAGAACCAACCTTCATACTGAAATCAACTCTTAGTGAATAGGTCACTGAGTTTTTTGAGGTCACTTGGGTTTTCACATTTGAATCTCTCTCTGTGTTTTCAGTTCTCCAATCTTGTTTCTTTTGTAGGTTTAAGACATCTTTTGTGCCAGGCACTTTTTCCTTCTGAAAGCACCTACAAGCTCTGTAAAGTCATTACTTCTTATGTTTTGTATAGACTATGCCTAATTCTGCTTAATCAGTCAATACCTAAGTAAAGCATTAATGTCAGAATTCAATGACCACAGTTTTGTATCAGTTTGCTGAATTAAAATTGTCTCCTCTATGCTGTATTCAGACTTTTTATGTTCACAGATGCACAGCTTTGCAGAACTGTCTGGAAGTTATTTGCTGATTTTTATCTGTTGTTAGGAATTTTGATATCTGTCATTCAGCACCTTTTCTGTCAGTATTCTACAGGATTTTAAAAAGGAATTCGAAGAAGTAAAAATTTTAAGTGTGTAACATTTCTAAGGCTGCCTCTTCAATCAAACTGCAGTCATACTTTATATGTCAGCTTGTTGCATGTACTTTCTATAAAATCGTGCTTGATGTCTTCAGTATATTCCTAGACTTTAAATATATTCCTGATCTTTTAAGTCTATCATTTCAATGCGAAAACCGCCTTGAATTCGTGTCAGCAGTCCTGGAATCCCGTAGCTCCCCAGCCCCTTTTAGCATCCTTCTAGCCTTATGAACCTCCTGAAGTATTTGGAGATTTACAAAAAATCAGTATTTCCTCCTATTAGGAGGAATGTGCATTTGATAGTGTGCTTTCTTCTTAACTAGAAAATTTAGTTCTAAAAATCTTTTTTAAAAACATTTAAACATGTTGGAGTTGTTCTGTGTTGTAAGGACTCTGAAGATACACACTACTTCAATGTTTTAAGAAATGTGTGAATTAATGATGTTTATTGGAAAGACACGGGCTGGTTTAATGTGGTGTAATAACTGTCAACAAAGTTTTCCAATCAGCTTTATGCTTTAGACAAAAAAAAGGCAAATTCTACAAAATGATTGCATAGAACTGGAGAATTAAATGTTAATATAAATGGAACTGCTTGAATGCAATTTATTTATAAGCCAGGATTTTTTTTTATTTGTCTTTTTGCCTCACTGTTTTCTTCTTCTACTGTGTCAGGCTGATTTTGTAAAAGTTGCCCACCCTGACTTTGCATTCAGAGAGGCTGCTGAAGAAGCTTGCAGGAACATTGGTACCGTGGTAGAGAAGTATGTTTTCTTCTTTTTTTCTTTTCTTTTTTTTTTTTTCTATTTCCATAGGAAGCTTTAAAAATTACTGTATGATGATCTATGAAAACAGCAATCAAATATATAAAAAATATTTGTGCATGGGAACAAAGTGTCGGTCTTCTGTTACAGATATTTAAGGGTTAGTTTTGTTACAGTATCTCATGAAAGGTTTTTCTATTTTAGTTGCAGTTTATGACTCCATGTCACTGGTGCCCATCAAAGGCTCAAGTGACATTTTTCCAGGACTTGTAACAATTCTCTAGTGGTTATAAAGTTTATGTACAAAATGCTTAAAAGTGGATTTCTCAGGACTTTGACTAAGCACACCATGTATAACAATATGACTCTAATATCTGAATACCACTCCAGATATAAAATTTGTAGAAAGAAGAAATTATTCACGTATTATCTTGAGAGGCTCATAAACTGTTGTGTGCATGTGTTTCATTGCCCACCATATCCCACCTGGGAGTGCAGGATAACATGCCAGCAAATCTGATGGACGCAGCATTATCTGCATGGGGACAGTGCTTGGTGTGTGGAAATGTTCTGGGGATAGTAAGCTCTTAGTCTATCCCAGTGGCAGTCAGCAGCACCTTTATCTGATGGCAAACTTGAGCACAGGTTTTCCTTTAATGGAGTCCTTTCAAAGTAAGGATTTAGAAAACCGTTCTCCCACCTTTGTGCTCTCACCATGCTTATCTTTGTTCATAAAAAAATAAGCAGTCAGTGTTAGACTTGCTTATGTTGCCACAAAGTACCGTCCAAAAGTATTTTTCCGTCAGATGTACAAGACCTGTTTCCATGCTGGTTTATCCACACATGCTCTGTATAGAAATTTTCTACTTTTTAACTGTAATTGTGAACCAGAAAGCATTTTGAAAATACAGTCCTTGGCTTTTAATGTTGTTTCACTAAATACTGCCTTTGAGTGAGTAATACCAAGAAACTGAAATATTGGTCTGTTGCTAATGCATTGGTCTTTTACTCTGTATCTTTTCAGATTAAATACAGATGTTGAACTGTGTCAGAGTCTGAGACGTCTGCTAGCTGATGAAACTATAATGAGTTCCTTAGATCCAGAAACCAGGTACTTATTAATGCTTATAGATCTTTATAGATTATGAATAGAATCTTGTAGATTTAGATTCTTAGATGGTATATATTGCTCCTTATTGTACTTATATTTTGTGTTTTCTTAGATTAATAAATGCAACCTTTGGAAAACAAACCACATCTTCATTATTAATTAATTAGTCACTACCAAATTACCTGCACAGGAGTTAGGAAGTTGGTAGTTGTGTAATCTTGAAGAATGTCTGTGACTGTAGAGCACAAGATATATTTATGCTGAATAACTGAGATCTTGCAAGAACAAAAAAATTAAAACCTTAGATTTTCTTCAATAATATTCTTTTGATTAAAATGATATACTGTACTGTGGTGTATATATCAATGTTTTTACGAATAAAATTAGGGAATGGACTATATCACTTGATTTCACTTTACAGAAGTTTATTTATATTTTTCAAAATCACATCAGCAGTATATTTATTGAAAGCTTACTTTATGATTGCTGTAATAGGTTTTATTTGCTGTTTATGCAGTTACAATTTTGAATTATTTATTCACTGGCATGGTTAGACAAGCTTAATATGTAAGTTATTTTCTTCTTCCTTCTTTCTCCACAATCAAGGATGTTAGATTTGGAAAGGTATTTTTCTGATGTTAGGATAAATGAATTGTGAAAGGAAATTAAAATGGTAATTTGCACAAATTGGTTAAACATCTAGATTAAGGTACAGGAATTATTTTGAAGGATGTTTTCAAAGCAGATGACTAAACTAAGAACAAAGGACAAATTGTTTCTCACTGAGTAAATTGTTAAGGATCTAAAACAGGAGATCTTTGTCCCTAATAAAAGCATTCATGTAACTGTGGCATTATTCTCTGTGAAAGACATGAAACATTAATAACTACTAGAGGCAAAATCTGTTAAGAAATGATGCTTATTATCAAATGAGGCTATTTTAACAGGGATTTACTGTATTTTTAGGCGAGTGGCAGAACTTTTTATGTTTGATTTTGAGATCAGTGGCATTCATTTGGATGAAGAAAAGGTAATTTCTGGCTACAATGTATGAACAGAAATTTGTCTGTCTACAAAAGACCAGATAATGAAATATGGGGGACATAAAATCATGTGATTCTGGGTCAGCTTGTCCAGTGTGGAATTTTGTTGCCTTAGAAGTGATGAATTTTGTCTATTTTAAATCACTTCTAAAGATAGTTTTTAGATAGTTGGTTGTTCATCCTAGTTTGGTCCTCATCATTCCTTTCTGTTCTGAACAGTTATAAGCAAGTCCTGGGATCCTGTTTTCTTTCTTTGGTGTGTGCATCAGATATTTAAAATAGCTACTCAGCTGTCAGAACAGCATATTTACAGAGAGGGAAAAGCAGCACTCTGTGCACCTTTGATGACAGGTTAATCAAGTGGAGAGTGTTAGAAGGGATCAGGTGTGTGTCCAGGCACTCCTGGGGTGCTCACATAACCAGAAGTTGTAAATCTTGTTCAAAGTTGAATATATGGGCATGATCTGAATACCTGTCTTGGAGCTTTTACATACTTTTGCAGTAGTTAGTGATGGATTTTCCAAACCCAGCAGCTTACACCATGCTTTATGGTGTGGCTGCTCTGTCTGTTCATACTTCATGTCATTGTATAAAGTTAATTCCTTGCTTGTTGGAGTCATCCCCTCCAAAAAGATCTGTGTGGAAGCTCTTCTACCAGATTGATGCTATAGAGTTATTCTGGAGATCATGGCTTTGATGGTGTTTTGTGACCTAGAAAATGGTTCTAGAATATACTTTTACAATTACTTTGTCCAAAGAACAACCCTGAAACTTCAGCTTTGGGGTTTATGTCTGGCTATTGGTTTTATGGTGCTTCAGCTCCTTTCAGTTACAATTTCACTTATTTTTGCACGTTTTCCTTTTCCTCCCCTGCCTATCCCACTTTTCTTGCTTGCTGCTCAGTGTTTCTTTTCAGTTCTCATTTAAGACTTCAGAAATCCTTCCCTGTTGTAAGTTGAAGTTTACTTCTGCTACAGAGAATTTCTGCTTTTTAAAATAAAACTCAAAGATGTATTTTCAAGCGAAAGGGTGGGAATGGGAGGACAGAGATCACATTATGTCATTCTTTGGACTTTACAAGTTATGTTGTATCTGTATCCTCAGCCTTTGTTTTTTTGAGCTATGAACGCACAGACAATAGAGACCATACTCTACTAATGTGAGCACGTTCACTGAAGCAAATCTTGCATGATTAAATGTATGGAATACTGTAATGATGGCGATAAAGCTCTAAACCACAAACTCCTAAGAGAAGGATTGAAATAGTGTTAATAGTTTACAGTCACCAGAAAGCAACACAATACAAACAGGAAAAAGAGAACTTTAATTCTGTATCTATTTTAGGATATTTCTCTAAGGTGCTTCTTTTTTTTTAATTTAGTGTTTTACATAGCAATCAATTACAAGCTAGCAAAGCTTATGTAAATTCTACTTGAACTCCACTGTACATTTTCTTACTTCAGAAACATAGGCATTTTCTTTGAAATTTCAATGCTTTGTGACCATCTGATCTTGTTGACTTGCCCTGCATTATGACTTTGTTGATTCTGTAGGCCTAATCTTAGGTGTTGTATTTTCTGCTTCATTTTTGAAAAAGTCTTCTAAGGTTTAAAAACTTTGAGTTCTGCTTGTACTGTGTCTGAAGATGTTATTTTGTGCTTTATTTTTCTTACAGCGTAGAAAGGCAGTCGACCTCAACGTCAGAATATTGGATTTATGTAACGAATTTCTGATAGGAACTCACATTCCCAACAAGATTGACAAACATGTTTTGCCAGAGCATATTCGGTATAATTTTACAGCTGAAGGCAATTACTTACGAGTTGCTGGTCTACATGCTGATTGTCCTGATGATCTGGTTTGTATTCCCTGACTTTAGTTTGTATCCTCTATACCAGAAGCGCATATCAGTTATTTGACTTGTTAGTGAGGCAAATGCATATGGTTTGTGATTATGCTGTTATTACTAATAATGAAAAACTTTCACAGAATGTTATAATCAATGGCATATTTGATAGTAGCAGGTATAAAATAATGGCTGTGCAGATCCTGAATGGCTGGAGGAAGAAGAGGGGCAGAATACAGACTTGGGATTTTAGGCAAGCACACTTCAGTTTATTCAGAGGTGGGATCCCAGGAAATACAATTCTGAAGGGTAAAGAAGCTCAAGAAAGCAGGTAGTTCTCTGAAGGCAGCATCCTCCAAGCATGTGAGATTATTGAGATACTCAGCATTCGTGCATCCTGATCCTTAGAAAGCCAAGCAGATGTATCAGGAACCAGGCTTGACAAGCAGACATCTCTTAACGAAGCTTAATCTCCAAAAAATAGCATACATGGAGTGGAAGCAGGTACTAGATCCAGGGGAGGAATGTAGAAACATTGCCTGTATGTGTAGGGATGATGTTGGGAAGCTCAAAGCTCAGTTGCAGTCGTGACTTGGAAGAGCCGTCAAAAGCAACTAGAGCAATTACTGCTGCATTGGTACTAAAAGCCTGAGCAAGGAAAACATGGACTCAGTGCTGAGTAAGGTAGGGGACAGTGGCAGCAGACAGATAAAGCTGAGATGCTCATCACTTTCTTTTGACTCAAGGTTCATCAGTCGCTTTAGTCCAAGACAGGAGATTAGAGTTTGGATTGGTGGACAACCACATAGGTAAAATAACGAATTTCATGATCAGACTCAGGGAGTAGTGGTTGAAATGCACCCTATAGGAAGACTGGTAGTGGAAGAACTCTTGCAGGAGTCTGTCCTGGGTCCCCTGTTTAATACCTTTATCAGTGACGTAGAGGAAGTGACAGAGGGCTTGCCTACCAGATTTGCAGGAGAGAGCAAGTAGGGAGGAACAATCAATACACTTGAAGGTCAAGGCTAACATTTAGAGTGGCCTAAAAGCTGGGATAATGGTTCAGTGGCAGTCTTACATAATTCAAAAAGGACAAGAGCAAAATCATACACCTGGAAATGGAGAATTCCTGGTTATAGGACAGGCTGGCATTGCCTGGCTGGGTCTGATCTGTGGCAAAGGCCCACAGTGTTTGTGAGCAGCAAGCTGACCATGAGGCAGCAGTGACCCTGGCTGCAAAGGGGCCAACAGCATCTGGACTTCCCTCAGAGGCTGAGGGAAGAGATTATAGCCCCACTCTTCAGGAGTGTCTTCAGCAGAGGCCACCAAGATGGGCAGTAACTGGAGTGCTTGCACTGTGAGGAAGGGCGGAGGGATTTGAGCTTGTTCACCCTGTAGCAGAGGTGGTTTGAAGGGACCTTGAGAGCATCCTGCTGGTACCTACAAGGAGGGCATGGAGAAAATAGAGCCAGGCTCTTCAGTGTGGTGCGTGACAGGAGAACAAGTGTCAAAAGGCACAAGTTGAGATGAGAAATGCCAGTTGGAGAAGTTTATCCTGCTGATGATACCGAAGCAGTGAAATAGTGTGGTCATGCTGTCTCTCCCATAATTGCAGGGATTCAGGACCAGATTGGAAAAAGCTTTGTGTGACCTGGTCTTAGCTCATAGCTGTCTCTGCTTTGTGCAGGAGGTTGGATTAGAGACCTCGGGGAGTCCCATCCAACCTGAATTATCCTGAAAAAAAAATCTTACTTTAGTTATTGTTAATGTTGTTTTTCTAAAAAAGAATTAATTTAGAGTTATAAATTTAAAATTAATTTAGACTGATTGAAATGTGGCAGTGGCTGCCTAGACTTGTAGATGCAATTCTAGGATTAGGAGCATATTAAAACACTCCAGGGTTCTTTCTTTACTTACACTATGTAGAGAGAAGCTTAGTTCAGATGAAGGCAAGTATAAGTTATTGCTAGATTTCTTGAGCTTATTCCATATGTAGAAAATAAAACTATTTGTGATTGGTTTGTGAAACATAAAAACATTTTATCAAATTTTGTGAGTCTCCAGGTGGGTTTTTTTTCCCCAGAGTTACGAAAATACCCAAACTAACTAAAAATATGAGAAAAGGAGAAGGTTTGTGGGCCGATGTGCAGGCTAATGGTTTTCTACTACAAAAGAAATAAGGCTTTTCTCTTCCTTTATTTTCTCCCCCCTGATCCCATCTCATTTTCTTGTCAGACCCTTCTATAAGCAAACTTAACTGATTTGCAGAAAACAATTTGGATTTATTCTCAGAAGTTTTAATGAGTTAAGACAGCCCACAGAGTGGTCTGAAAAGCACAAATGGTAGCAGAAAGAGGGAGTTGATGAGAGACTGTTGACAGGAGTAGACAACAGGACCCTTTTTGGCAGTGTTGATCTGTTAGGTTGTCTCACTGCATTTCCTCATTCCACTTTTAACAGTAAGAGACTTGTAATTGTCAAGCAGTTCCAATTACTATTGTTAAAAGGCTTTAGGGCTTTTCCCACCAATATCAGTGAAATCCGGCTGTAATGCCAGATCTTCAGTTGCATCACTTGTTTCTGTGAAAAATTACTCTGTAGCAATGTGGCTTTTTTTCTTTTTTCCTTGTGTTAGGTTCGAGAAGCTGCCTACAAGATTTTTCTCCACTCAAACGCTCAGCAGTTGGCTCGGTTGGAGGAATTGCTGGCGAGCCGAAACAGCCTGGCACAGTTGGTTGGCTACGACACCTTTGCCCACAGGGCTCTTCAGGGAACAATGGCCAAAAATCCAGGTATAAGGCATGGATGGAAGGACATGTTGAGAAATCAAATGTGTACCGTATGAGGTCAAAGGTTGTTAGTTTCTTTTGCTAAGTTTACACGTACTTCTTCCAGTGAAGTGTTTTATTGCAGTTACATTTTGCCATATGCCATACTCAGTGCTCACTGTAAATAACAGAACTCACTGAGGAGGGTCTGGTGTTTTGGTTCAGAATTGATGCTCGCTCCTTACTTTTATGAATTATCTCAGCATGTAACAAAGTAAAGGTAGTACTAAATTCTCTTGAAATAATGTCAATGGAGTAGTTAGTTAAAAAATCTAAAGGAATTTTTGTTTGGAATATTCTCATGTAAATTTAACATCCTTTAGGGAAAAATAATTTTAATTTTTTTTTCCTTCCTTCTAGAAACAGTAAGACAATTTCTGGAGAAGCTTTCTGAGCAGTTGTCTAAAAGGTGTGTCTTTTTCACTAATTTTTTTTTTTACCATACTCTTTATTTCAAGAATAGGGAGATTTGTGCACTAATAAGTTAGTCAGTGCTGCTTGTTATGTGCTCTGATGAAATAAAAACCAAGACTTCCCCAAAATTTTTCGAGAAGGCTATTTGCTTAGAATAAATTCTGTCTGTGATCAGAAAACACCCAGGACCAAATGCAAGAAATGCAGTGAACAGCAAACAAGATCAAGTTGAAGTGTAGAGCACCTCTCCTGGTCTTCCTTCCATATGCACAACTCCATACATCTTGTATCTATAAACAAATTTCCCTGTTTGTCCCTTTTGCTACCCTGAGCTCCATGCAGCACAAACAAAACAGTTTCATCACTGGGAGTCCATGGGGTGTATTGTAAGAATGGAAATGCTTTGGAGCTGTACAACCGCAGGAAGAGGGACTAAATTTGAAAGTACTTGAACGACTGAAGCAGAGTGAAAAGGTTTTTCTGCTGTTATATGTGGGCCTGCCATTTCATATAGTAAGTTTATATAGTACTATAAGTCTCTGATGATGGATATTTTATTAGTATGGAATATTATACTGTATTTCACTGCTCAAAAATCTTTCATTAACATTTTCATCAAAAAATATTTTTCAGAACTCAAAAAGACTTTGAAATGATGACAAAGATGAAAATGAAGCTCAACCCCCAAAATTCAGTAAGTTACATTTCCATATGTGGTTGTCTGTTTTGTTTCTTTTGAAAAATATAGTATAAGGTAACTACAGTTACCTCTACTTTAGTGTACAAGATGTAGTACAATTAGAAATATTCTCTCTTCTGGCTTCAAATGCTGACTACTTAGTTGCTGTATTAAAACCAAATATTGAGTATGAGAGAGCTGTTGGTTTATACAAAGTGATACTGAGATAAACAAAACATAAAGCAGTGAAAGGGAGTATCACTTTTCTTTGAATTAATGACTGATTTGAAAAATAAAGGCTGTACTTTAGGTTAGATGCAAGTCCAGTTTGTATACTACATTGAATGTATCTTAATGCTGTACATATCTAGGTTTATCTTTTTATTTGAAGTGAGTGTATTTCTTGAAATCTGGTATGAAGTCCTATCATATAGTTGAATAAGAAGACCACTCTTCAAGAAATGTTAAAAAAGTTTTCAGGTTATGATATATGATGCTATTTTTGGTTTGAGCCCTAACTGTTTCCCATTATTTTTTAAAATTCTGTGGCTTGCTGAAACTGCAGAAATACTCAAGTGAAACAAAACCTTTGCTTTGGGTTCACTTGTTGTCTATTATTGTAATTATAAGCCAGAATTCTCTTTCAGATGCTGATGCCATGGGATCACCCCTACTACAGTGGAGTCCTTCGTGCTGAGAGGTGAGCTCCTTATGTTCCTGATTGTAATGTGAATGAGTGTCCTTCCCATAAGGACAAAGAAAATACTCAATATAAACAGGATTTCTTTCTTTGAAGATGTACCTCAATATAAACAGGATTGCCTTCTTTGAAGGTGTACTTCAATATGAAAAAATAAATATTATCTGGTCAGAGAGTTTGGTAAAATTTTTTAGTTACTGCTGGAATGCCTGTAGAAGTTTCTGCTCCTGTGTTGTGTTGCAGGAAAGTATTGGCCCTCTTTGAAGATAAAAGAGGATGAAGCAGTTTCAGAACAGATAGAAGATTCTTGTTCTTGTTTTGCTTTTAGTTCTTAGCTGGACCATAGTACTGTTTAAAAATAAATTTTGGACACTGGATACAATTCAACTCCTCTTCGTATTTTAACTTCATTGTGCTTCTTACTAAATGTGCAGCTTCATCCTCTTCTGCAGACTTGAAGTAGCAACTTCTTCCATAAATCTTTACTGCTGATGGATAGAATTCATTCTTATCTTTCTTGCAAAGACTGGGAAATAAATCCTTTACACAGACTTAAATAGTGCACAGGGCCTTTGCACATAATGAGATGTCAGCTCTGAAAGATGTAAGGCCTGCATGTTGCCTTTATTAGATCAGCAGCAGTGACCTTTTAGGTTTCTGTTGGAAAGGATCATTGAAAGCTGTGCTGCTCTCATAAGGGGGTTTATCTTCCTTCACTGCAGATTCACAGTTTTTTGGTTTTTAAACAGACTGGATGTATGTGATTAAAATAGTAGTTTACTCTGGATCAGAAAGCTGTGGTAGTATAGACATGGCATGAAAGCATTGCCAGCAGCTGATCTGGTTGTTTTCAGAATTGATGTGTGCCATAAGGGTTAGAGCATTAGGTGTAGAAGGCACTTTGTGTGTTGCTTCTCCTGGAGGAGTGTCTTCTGATGCTGACTGTCCTCAGTCTTACTGGTCTTACTGTCCTTCTTGGATCTCCTCATGAAGCTAACCATCTCGTAATGGAGTTGCTGATGATCTCAAGTAGATTATTTTGCTCTTCTTGGCATTAGAAAGAAAAATATTTCCTTTCCTTGGGGGGCTTTGTAAGAGACCCAATTAAGTTACTTTAAGGGTTGCATGGTGGCTTTGTGAAGGGAGAGCTGCAGGTAAAACAGACGTAGACATTGGCAGTGTATCTTTGCAATTTTTTTTGTATTCAGGCACCAAGTCTGGAAGTTGGATCAGTGTGAAGTCTCCTGAATCTATGTAGGGCCTCCCTGATTACAATGCAGGATTGAGGTCTAATGTTTTTCTCCCTCCAGCTTGGGCAGGACTCTGGTAGGTATACAAGAATCTACAAGACCAGGGAAAAAAAGTAGTTTTCCTTTCCATTGTGTGCAGAGCTGCTTTGCTTTAACACAAGAGTGTAGATCTTGCATGATCCTGTTTTCTGGATAATTGTCTGTCTTTGGAAAAAGTGTTTCATCTAACTGACTGAACAAGGCTTTACATTTATTCTCCTCATATTGTGGGTGTTTAACAGGGTATTGGATACTGGGTAATCAGCTCTGAAAGGTAAAACTCACTTCTCCCCTGCATAGGAGTCAAGGAGTGTGCTTTATGAGTGAAACTAGACAGGAGTCAGAGTATTCATACAACAATCAGAGGATGGGAATATACCATGTCATGTCTATGCCCTAAATGCCCTTTTACCCAAATGGGAATCTCCTATCCTTTATCTTGTATTTGTACTTACCTTGTTTGACTATATCCCTTCTTGAGTGCCCCGTGGATGCCATGGTATGTTCAGTTCAGCACTTAGGTAACTCAAAGACAAGAACTGTATCTGTCATACAAACCTTCATGCTTGGCTGGAGTTTGACTTTTGGCTATTTGTTGTTACTCTCTTCCTAACTGAGCCAATTATCTTGTAGTATTAAATTATTCATCTAAGGAAAAGTGATGTTGTTTTCCTTGTTTGGGTGGTTGGTTTTTTTCCATGGGAAAATGATTGAATGCTTTTTTTTAAAAAAAAATTGTGTTTGTTTTTTTTATTTATAAGCTCAATAAATAATTTACTTTTTACATCTATCTATTTTATTTTGCATTTTTTTATCTTGGAATCACAAAATATGTTTTCAAACAAGATGCACTTAACTGTCATGCGTTTCTGCTGTTCTTTGTTTAGTCTATTATATTTTTTTTTTGTTCTCCAAAGATTTCTTTCTTTTGGAAGAAGTTTACTTTTAGCTTTAGGTCTTTAACAGAAATGCCACGGTTGTATTTGTAGTAGTGCTGTGCACAGAGCATGGCTTATGTATTTGTCTCTCTTGTTTTGGGACTCAGTAGTAGTTTGCATGGTGGATTTTTGTATTAGGAATTTGTAGTTCCTTCTGCATGGTAAAACATTTTTGTTGAAAGGGAAGCAAATGTGTGCTTTTGGGTATTCCTTTTGGACTGCTGTTGTCACCATGGCTCAAGCTGAAGACAGATCCATGGCTTCCTAGGTATTGTCAGGTACATAAGATGCAGATTATCTTCACAAATGTAGGTATAAAGAAAGAGACTACGGGGATTTAGTTCTTGATTAAGTAACTCAGCACTAGGGGGTGCAAGAAATATTAGATGGGCCAGTGTGTCTGCTGGGAAAAGCTTGCTGTTTCTTAGTTTGGCCTATTCAACCATTCCTCTTTAGTCCTCCAGATTTTGACCAGCTACATCTCAAATGATACTGCAACTCATGACATATTTTTAATGTGTCTATTTTATATGTGCAGCATATTGTGCATTTTAAATGTATTTATATATTTTATCTTCTAAATATACATTTAGTCTTTGCTGTAACAGGATTAAGGAAACAAATCCTTCACTAGATTTCTAATAACTAGTTTTAAGAGGTAGATATTGACTTCTGAAGGATGCAGGATGCCCTCATGCGTTTGGACTGTGGAGTTTTATGCTGTTTGCTGTCGCGTGGGGTTGTTATTGTCACCGCTCCGCGGCGGTACCGACCGTTGCTGCTGTTCTGCCACTTGAACAGCAGGAGGCGCTCCAGACTCAAGCCACAGAGTTGCGGTTGTTCTGTCTAAATCCGACCTCAACAATTTTGTTTCTGCCGGCTTTCACCAAGTCTTTTCCCTGGAAACTTGATCCTACTTCAAAAGTGTAAGCCTCCCATTGATGGGAACAGGATATTTTACTTTTTTTTTTTTTTTCCCCCCAGACTATGTTAAGTAGCCTCTCTGGCTTTAAACCTACACTTAAGACAGTGTAATGTTTTTGTAGCTATAGTTTAAGAGGCAGGGAAAATACATGTTGGTATAAATGTACTTTTAAGAGAAACAGGAGACAAAAGTCTGAAATTCTTGGTAGTAGTATCTTAAAAGAAGATAGAGTAATTAGGAGAACCTCAAAAATTTTGGCAGGCTAAGGGTAATAAACCAGTGAATGCTAGAACATGCTTCAGCATCTAACAAGTAAGAAGATGTCTAATATGTATATTATAAAAATAATAATGTTGCATTTTAGTGGAGACAAGTACCCAAGTATTAATTAAATTGCATTACTTCTCAATGAGTGCAGCTGAAATTCTCAAGGCCCTGGTCTTGCAAAGATGTGGTAGTCCTGCTGACTTCTTCTGGGTCAGAAAAAAAACCGCAACAGAAAATCACCCCAAAATGCTGGGAGAGACTTTTTCAGGTCAGCCATTTGCCTTGAAGGTAGGATTGGCTATGCTTAGTCACTTCTGACAGAGGTGCAGAACTGTTCTTGAGAGCCATCAGCAGTGAGCTTTGTGCATTTGGTATTGACTCCTGCTTCCTTAACCTGTGGTTCTTGCCACCCTGGGTTGACTTCACTGTCTATAATTCACTGTTAGGATTTTTGCCAAAATGTCCCAGATTTTATTCACCTTGAAGCTGGGATGTACTCTGTGCTAGTCCCTTTCTTTGGGATTGCAGAAGGAAGTAAGACCAGCCTTGAGGATGACAGATCAATGCAAAAATAAGTTAGTTTCCTGATGTGTAGGAAAGGGAAGCCACCATGAGAGCTGCAGGCATTTTGGATCTTGGGGTGCCATCTTAGCAGAAATTAGGAATAAATCATCTCCTTTCTTTTTGGGACTGTACATAGGTTGCCAGCTTCAGGGGAGGGTGGGCACCACTTCTGGGTTTTTTCAGAGGGGTGGGTTCAGTACCAAGGTATGCAAATGTGACTGGATGTTTCACAAGTTCCTAAAAGCTGCAACTAATATTGAGGTTTGCAAGTTACTGGTAAAGAAACTTGTTCATGGCTGCTTTTGTAAAATTAGTTTTATGAAAGACTGTTCTCTCTCGTGGAAGAATAGCCCAGACCCTTTGCAGAACATGTGAGAAAATTGTCACTCTGTTCAGTTTGAAAGCTGAAGTGGAAAAGTAATGCAAAATGTTACTAGGAAATCTTTCAGCCCAAGTGCTCAGAGGGAAGGAGAACTTTCTGTAACAAACTATTCATAAGAAAGGGAAGGCATGCCTTCTGTTAAATCAACTAATGTAGATATAGAAAGTCCACTTTAACTCACCAGTCACTAAAGCTGGTGGATTAAGCTTTTTGGAGGGAAACCTGAAAGTTATTGAAAATAAAGCATTGCTGTGAAGCAGAATTCAACTTTCAAGAACTATTTCTTTATTCAAATCTTTGTGGAAGAACAAAGATGTCGTTGATTTGAAAACTAAGTCAAATCTTTAAGTTGGAGCAGTGTTGATACCAATATTCCAAATTACCCCTTGACCTCCTCCAAAATATTCTAGGAAGTACAATTAACAGAAAGAAAAAAAAGAATGTGGAATACAGGTGCTACTTTATGGTCGATGAGAGTACAAAGGCTTTCTATTATTATTATTGTTATTATTTTTAAGAAATCCAGAGTTTTCTATAAACTATGGTTAAGAGTATCGCTTTAGGTAAAGAATTAAGTTTCATAGTCTGGCATGTCATGGAAATTGGAAGGGGTTTTCCTTGTCTTGATCTCTTCAAGTTAACCTGAGGGGTTCATCTCACTTTTATCTTCACTAAAAAGATCTTTTCAAGTTTCTTTGAAAGTTTTGACAGGATCTGTTTTGTTAGAGATAGTTAACTTTGTCTGCTATATTTTTGTGGATGTCAACAGGATAATAATTTTTCTCATAAAAACCCCCAAAGAAGTCAGGATATAGCAGGGACTTCATTTAATAGCCACCAATAAGAATTCTTGCCTGGCAGCTAATTTGCAATTGTAAAGAGCCTGAATGCTTGTGTTCTGAAGAGCAGTGATCCTGATTCAAATATCCCTAATGTTCAATTTTATAAAAAGCATTCTTAATAGAAGAGATGAAAGTCATGTTGCACAAAGCAGTCTTAGCCTCGTTCCATAGATACAGCTTAAATGAAAGTGATTTTAGGAGTCTGCATTTTATTTAGGCCCAGTGAAGTCATACAAGCTTAGAAATAATTATTTATAATCACATACTACATCTTTGTTTCTCACAGGGGCTCAGCCTTTTTGTTTGAAGCCTGCTGTTCTTGAAGAATAACCAAACCTTATTGTGTCACTTAAGTTCTTTTTACAATTGTTTTTTTAATTGCTTTGGCTACTTTGCTTCTCTTAAAACTACTGCTGGGCTGCAAACTGTGAAAGTAAAGTGTCTGGATTTCTTAAATGTAGTTTATGCTTTAATAAAAAGCAGGAGTTTACATTAAAGAAACTACAGCTTTCTTTGATGTTTCTACTTTTGTTAGGAGGGTACTGAGATTTCTTAAAGTTACTGAGGTCACATTCTGACAAAGAGTATATGAGAAAATTTTCATTCTTTCCTGGGCTTTGTTATAAATACAAATGGTTTGGCATTTGAAATCAGATGTTCAGAGTGAATTAAGTTACTGGAATATGCAAAAGGAGTACAGAGCAAACCTATTATGTTCAAATTTATGTGTCTCAGTCTTTCACAGTTTTCAATGTGTAAGCATGAGAGTTACAAAAGTCTGCAGGAGAAACAAATAATTTAAGGTTCATTATTACAGTAAAAGGGACCTCTCTGATTCTTGATTTTTATCTTCCTTAAGTCAAAGCAACTTAACAGAAAGTTTGAAGATATTGTTTTCTGCTGTAGAGGAATTAATGTATATATTTGTTGATGCTTATACTGATTTGTGCAGGGTGACTGTATGTTGGTGTCCACTTTTTTTTTAACATAAATGTTATATTACCTACATCAAAACTAAAAGCAACCTTAAGAAAATTAATATCTAGACATGTAAAAAATCCTTGATTTCAGGAAGTCTTCTTTTAGATTAATCATTGTGTTGTCTGATGGGTGTGTGTATGGCTGTAACGGATAGAAGTTTAGTATTTCCTTTTCCTGTTCTTCCAGAATTACATTCAGATCCTTTAGGTTTCACATAGTGGCTTAAGAAAATTTATTTGCTCAAGTTCAAGGGTGGTTGGGAAAATCTTTTTGTAGCAGTGCAAATTACCAATATCAAAAATCTTTTTTTTTTTTTACCTGAGATAGACTAGAAGAAATGTTCCATGGTAAGAAATCTTTTTGATTGGAGTATATAGCTCTCTGCAAAGTTAACACCATCTGAGATCCGTCTCTTTTGCTTGCATTTTCAAAGGCATATTCCCATAGACAATGCTGTGCTCTTCATCCTTTTGGGATTCAGTTATACAACATGCAGTCCAGTCAGGGAAACCTACGATCCAGAAAGAAGCAAGAGCTCATAGCTGAGCTCTAGACTTGTGCTAGTTACCTCCAATTAGTACCTTACTAAGCTTGAAAGTGTTATAATATTTGTGTCTGCCCTTCTCTGGTGACATAGGCATCCTAAGGCCCAGAATTCAGATTTTAAGCGAAAGGGTACCCAGACAGGGTGTTCAGTTCTTGCCCTGGCTTGTTTCATTGCCCTGAATCCTTTTTCTCCCTTAGGAAGTGCTGTAACCACGTTTCCATGTGTTTGCTGGCTCTGGAGACAGCAGTACAGTGTTTTGCTGGTGATGTTACTGTGCCATGTGCATCATCCTCCCCGCTGAATTCTGTGTGTCTGCTCCTCTGGGGCTGCGAATTACAGCACACAAGAAAACCTATCTTCCAGCTCTTCTTCTCAGTAGTTATTGCCACTAAATGCTGTCTGTCTCCAGAGCATTAACCTTTCTTCCTAGTCACAGTAACCCTTAGCAGAAATTTTACTGGTAGCAGAGTCTTTTAGTGTAGTTCAATGTGGGTCATGATAATTTCCTTTCTGATTCCTTTTCCCAAAAATACTTGAGTGCACTTCCTGTTGGAGATAAAATCATAACTTGTCTGAATAAATGTGGAGGCAGCTTGCCAAAGAGTGTGCTCATAATAAAGCAGCTGCTTCTTGCAGTTTTATGTCAATTTTTATTGTTTGTTTTAAATAGAAGGCACAAAGCTGTACAACTATTCAAGCTCACAGTTGATAGCTTGAAAATTGTGCATAAAGTGTTTCTTAGAGTGGTTGTCGCTTTAACATGTAGGATAATAATTATATGCACAGTAGGGTCATCAACTTTTATTAACATGTAGATTATGAAGATTGCTTTGTTCTAACTAGTGAGCATTTCAGGGGAAGGCTAAGCTATAGCGTTTTGGAAATTCTGCTCCTTTTTATGTAGAGTCAGGCAGTATCAGGTAATTAATTAACTGAAGTTGTCCTTTCATTCTGTCGATTGAAAGTAATGTGCAGTGGGATCCTGGAATCACAAAAGTCTTAGGGTTGAAAGAGACCTCTGGAGATAATCTAGTCCAACCCCCTGCCAAGTCAGGAATGCCTTGCTTTTGGTAGGGTTTTGTTGGGTAGGTTTTAGTGCACATTTACAATACACTTGGTTTCACGTTTGAAAAAAAGAGATCAAAGAAGCACCATACACCTGGGATAGAAGATGGGGAACTTTAAATTTTCCCTTTAGCTTCAGGAGAAATTAATTTTGCAGTCTTGGATCAGCCCTCAAAAAGGCTCTGCATCCTACACAGACAAGTTGTGTCTTTGTTACTGGGCAATTTAAAATGATAAAGGAGTGTATTGAGAGAAGTCTTAATCTTAAAGTTTTATGTGATCTTTTAGAAAATCTGGCCCAGGTCGGAGTGTGTTTTGAAGATACCACCTGAGACCCTTTAACACTATGAGAATTTTCGTTCAAAGGACTGAGGGAAGAGAAGTTTGGATTGCTGTCACAATCACAGTCCTCACAGTTGCCAAGAAGTTGAGCTACCATGTTTTTAGATTGGTATGGATTTGAATGCCAAAATACTGTGCCTGGGAAATGTGTTCTTGCAGTTCCACTAACGTGATGAAGCTGTCAGTAACGGAGATTGGGTAATCATTTGCTAGCTAACAGATGCTTTTTTTCTTGTCTCTGGAAACAATGAACTTGCTAATGACTGCTACCATTTGAGTGTCTGAAATCAACCAAGAATCTTCAACAAGGGAACATCTACTTTGTAAACTCTTCCAAATACTTTTCTACCCACACCCATATGCCAGATTTAAGTTTTAGAGATCTAGTAGAGATTGCAGAATTTCCTGTTCTGTTCATTAAGTATTTTTATTCTTGGGGAAGGTTCAAATCTTTTAATTTCTTCCCTTTTTCCCATTGTCTCCTAATCTTACCTAGTGTTATACCTTTTATTTTTCAGTGAGCAGCATTAGATCTTGAAGGTGGGGGCTCAGAAAAGAGTCAGTCATATGCTTGCTCTTGCCACTGAAAGGCAAGATCATCTATTAGTAATAATTCCAGGAACTGAGGTTTTGGTTATAGAACATCAGTTTCAGATGGCTGAGGCTTTGGCTAATTGCTGTTCCTAAGTAAGCCCAAAGAGAAAGTTTTCCTGGAATCAGTGCAAGTTTGGGGTTAGCTTTTCTTCAGTTATAGTCGGTTCTACTTAATTTGTGACAATAGAGTTCATGTACGAGGTAGGACCAAATTCAAAACTTGAGAATTGAATCTGTGTTTTGGTGTCTGGACTGATTACTGCTTAGTGGATATAGACTGGTATGTAGACAAAGGTTTTTGAAGCTGCATTACACACTTCTTGGAGGAGTAGTTTTGGGGTTTTTTTTCAGTAGCCAGTACTCATTTTGAAATATTATTGGTTATTATCATCTAATTGTGATAATTGCGCTATATTATGGGCTTTAACCCCTTTCTTCATAACTCCTAGGACGTTGTACTGACTAGCAAACAAACAGTGGATTCCAGATAACTCAAGGTATAATAGTCTCCACTGACTGCTGCCACATGTGTCCAAAGGTAATTTAAGTATTGGGTCTGTGGCATAAGACACTTGTGGTATTTGAGGATTTTTCAATAACTTCAGCTTTGATCTTTTTTTGCACACAGGTGTAATAGGCAAGGCAGAAATGGACACTTTTGTTTTGGCATTCTGTATTAAAAGATACAGGTTTTCAAAACTGTTTTAGATTTTCCATTGGCAAGAAGAACATGAACACATATCTTTAATTAAATGTGGGAGAGGTTTGATCCTGACAATGTTCTACCAGAAGGGACTGACATTAACTTTGTGTAGTTTCTGTTAAAGTGGTTGTTCAGTCAGGACCTCATTGTCCTCAAAATGTCAAGATTGTGACATCTTCAAACATTAACCAGAGTAGGGGGCTGTGGGGAGTCTGCCTTAAGGCATTATAGTCTGTTACTGCTGTTTTTCTGGGGCTTGGATAAGTACCATGCTTTTTTCAAAGGACAAAACTATTACAGACTGATTTCCTGTCACCACTCCAACCCCTCACCCCATTCAGGATAGTGACAGTATATTAGAGAGTACTTATCAGAATGCCTTGTTCCCATCCTTTTCGTCCTGGGGTAGGGTCAGGGGGACATTGTGCATTTTCAAGGAGTGCTGAGAAAGAGGCAGAAGTAGGCATTGATCTTCTCCCTGCAATATATTAGTGTCAGCTGTTCTATCCATGAAGAAATATCATGGCTTTCTCCTGCTAGTATGTATCTGTGTTTTTGACTGAAATGAAAGGAAACTTCATTTCAGAGGTTGTTTTTTTCCACCCCTCCAGCATACATATTAATACAGCATTTCAAGTGAATGTCGTAATCCTTTGCAGTTAGTATGGAACACTGTCTTTCTCTGATAAAGCTGGAATCTCTCTTATATTGCAGCTGTGTGCTCTGAGTCCTGGGTTCCATATAACATCTTCACACAATAGGTGAGGTTGGAAATTTGCTCCAGAGGTCATCTGGTCCAGCCCCCTGCTAAAGCAGGGTCTCCTAGAGCTGACTGTCCAGGATCATGTCCAGGTGGCTTTTCAGTATCTCCAGGCTGCAAGACTCCATGGCCTCTAGGGGTAACCTGTGCCACTGCTTGCTAACCCTCACTGGGGTAAAAATGTTTCCTGATGTTAAGATGAATGTCTCGTGTTCCATTCTGTGCCCCTTGCCTCCGGTCCTGTCGCTGGGCAGCACTGAGAAGAGCCTGGCTCTGTCCTCTTTGCACCCTCCCTTCAGGAATTTATAATCCTTATTGAGGTCCCTCTGAGCCTTCTCTTTCCCAAGCCAAAGAGTGTGGCCATGTCACTCTTTTCCTGATGAGCTGAGCACTGGACACAGCACGTCAACACTGGACACAGTGCTGAGTAGAGCAGGATCACGTCCCTCAGCCTGCTGGCCATGCTCTTCCGAATGCACCCAGGATGCCATTTACCTTCTTTGTGGCAAGGGTCCCTCACTGGCTCATGTTTAACCTGGTGTCCACCAGAACCCCCAGGTCCCTGTCTGCAAAACTCCTTTCTTGCCAGATCTGGGTGTCCCTCAGCACATACTGATCCCTGGGTTTGTTCTCCCCAGGTGTAGGGGAGAACATTTTGAACTTCTTAAAGTTCCTGTCAGCCCATTTATCTTGTAAGCCTGTAAAGGTCCCAGTGGCTGGAAGCAAGACCCTCTGACATATCAGCCACTCCCCCCAGTTTGGATGACAGTTTGGTGTTATCTGCCAACAACTGGACAGGACTGGACCCAGTATTGAGCCCTGGAGCACACTGCTGGTCCTTGGCCTCCAAGCAGCCATTGTGGCACTGGTCACCTCCCTCTGGGCCCTGTCATTTGGCCACTTTTCTGTCTGCTCATCCAGCCCATACATTGACAGCTTCTCTGCGAGGATCTTGCGGGAGACGGTGTCAAAGGGCTCACTGAAGTCCAAGGAGGTGATGTGCACTGCTCTCCCCTTTTCTGCCAGGCCCGTTATTTCATCATATAAGGCTACCAAGTTATTTAAGCATGACTTGCCTTTGGTGAATCTATGCTGACTGATCCTGGTGATTTTCTTGTCTTTCATGTACTTGGAAGTGGTTTCCAGGGTTAACTGGTCTATCAAAAAAAAAATCTGCTCTTTAGAAAGGTTTGAGCAGTCTCTACACATCTTTTGATTTTTCTTATTTCTTGTGTAAAGGTTATCTAATTTCATGAAATGTTTTCAAGGGTGCTGTTCTTTAATTTCTTATTAGTTTTATGTTCTCTTATCCTGCAGTTGAAGTCACACATTTTAATTTCCTGCAGCTGTGAAAATCAGATGTTTTGTTATGAATGTGAGCTGTTGGTACTGTTAAATTTTGATTTACTGAAGTGTGTGTTTGTAGTACTGTATCATATGGATTCTTTCCCAAAATACCTCGTAGGCTTGTCTCTCTTCTCCCACTGGGCAGGGAGGAAGTGACATGGGAGCCCTGGATGATACTGGATGTCTGGGGGGGAGGAGGGTGTGCAGGCTTTGCACATAACCGTAGCGTTGGCAGGACTGATTGAAATGCACTCAGCAAGAAAGGCCCTGCAAAGAGCCCTTGTGCAATGAAACCACTTCAACTTGTCTATAGTGTGTATTGAGACAGTACTTTTGTAGCCAGATATTAGTTAAAGAAGCAATTCTTCGAATTACAGATGGAAAACTCAGCTTACTATTCATAGTGGCATGTAGGATGATAGTACAAGATTTTAAAGTGATAAGACAAAAAATAGTTCTGAACTATTATGGAGGTTGTTATGATTTGCTGCCAGAAGAAGGGTCATTTTAACAGGTCTTACAGGCTGTATGCAGGGAGAGCTTCAGAGCAGAATTAGGGGGTCTGAGGCACTTAGTGGTGTGTTTCAGTTTTCATGGTAAGAGTCTGGGCAGAAGGTGATCACTGGGCAATTCTATAAAAGTGGGGAGACATCTTAGATTTACATGCCAAAACCTTCCGAAAAGCACCGCTGTTGAAAGCATTGCAGTTCTTAGGAATTACTGACTTCAAAATTCTTAGGATATTCAACACATACCCTGTAATTCTGTACTTGGGGGTAGAAGGGGAAGCTCTGTGTGTCAATCAGTGTCCTTTGTACTCCAGATTTCTGTGGCTTGTGTGAAAATTAACTCATCTCTTCTGCTTTCTTTCAGATACTGGCTTTCAGTCTTTTTATCTAACTTGACCTAAATTGATATCAGGCTTATTTCCTTGGGTGTAATGGCTTTTTGAGTAAGAAGGAAAACGTGCATATGGAAGCGTACAATATGTGAATTTGTGTGAAGTTCTTGAAATGTGTGTCAGTATGGTAGAGGCAAAATCTGCTTTATTTTCTGTTTTAGTATAGTTTAAAATAGAATGGAATACACTGGCTTTAGCTTCTTGCATTTGTGGTATGAAAATAAGCAAAATCTTGTACTTCACCATATCGTGGTTAGAGGAGTAATCCCACCCTGCTGTGCCTCACAGCTCAGTGATGCCTGTCAGTGAATCTGAGCTGCAGTTGTAAGCAGCACTTTTGGCAAATGAAGCATCCTCAGTGGACTGCTTTGTCGGGTCTTCTCTGTGGGAGTGGGAAGGAAGGAAGGGGAGGTGTGTGGGTAGGGACTAGCTGGGTCTTTCACAGCTGTTCTGTAACTAAGCCTTTTGATCACAGGCCTTAAAACAGCATGCTTCTCATCTTTGGTGTCCAGCTATTGTAGTCTACCTGATGCATGTTTAAATTTCAGTGGCTGTGATTGCCTAGAGTTAAACGGTCTTTACTCTGAGACCCTAGAAAATGGTATAAAATAACACTTGGGCTTTGTATGTGAAATGAGGCAAGAGTATTTTTTGCCATTTGGGGTGCACACACAACTACAAGCAAATTCCAGTTCTGGTTCTGCTGTCATCTCCAAAGAGTTGTGTGGTGCTGATCAGCTTGTGAAAGGTGTAATTTTGCAAAGCATTTAAGTGCTTGCTACACTAGTAGTGTGTTTACATTTTAGGGTCAGAGTCTCGGGGAGTATAAACCCTTTTACAGACTGCATACATCTCTGAATTACCATTAGAATTTTTTTTCATTCTCAGTTTATATGCATGCATGCAGACGTATGATGTCTTCCTCCCTACGAGTGTCTTCTGTGCTACAGCATCTTAAACATAGTTGGTTGAGGTTAGGCTCAGGAAGCTTGGCCGTGTTTAAAATTCATGTCACATACTAAAATTTTCAGGTGGCTCACAGCTGTAAGGTATTTTCTGCATGATTCAAGACAGCCCCCAGAGCTTGAGGTGTGATTTTTGTGTGGGAGGTGATTGTGTCTGCTTGGTGTTTCTGTTGCTGCAGTGAAAGGCAAGACTGCAGAGTCAGCAGTGCTTACCGGTTGGTTTCCTGCCCTAGCTGAGGATTTGGCTTACACCACAGCCAAAGCCAGCTTGTTTTTCTGATCAGTCACACGATGCAACCTTGGCATGGAAAAGGCACTTGAGTGCCAGTGACCTCTTGAGTATCAGTGGCCACTGCTTGGCCACCCATCATGCTGCCGTGGTCTGTTTGGGCTACGTTGTTCACCACATTTCTAAAAATCATAGTCAACATCTGTTGAATTTGGTATCCAGATTTGAATATAAGAAAAATTGAGGTACTGCAAAGCCCTGTGCCTGTAATTTGGTTTCAGTATTTGAAAAATGAAGCCAGACATGCTCACTGAGGGCCTTGGGCTGAGCTGGTGTATTTTGTGACATCCTGTGGCTTGAAGGTAAGTACTGTAGTTTATGTAGCTCTGCTGACTGACTGCTTTGGGGTTCTTGTATTTCCTTAGGTACAACATTGATCCTGGCTTGTACTGTCCGTTTTTCTCTCTTGGGGCATGCATGGAAGGTTTAAACTCTTTGTTCAGTCAGCTCTTAGGGATCTCTCTCTATGCTGAGCAGACAAAGAGAGGAGAGATTTGGTCTGAAGATGTTCGAAAGTTGGTAAGTGTTCCTGTTCCCAGCATCTGAAACCAAAGGGAAGATAAACAAGGTAGTGTGTTCCTGTGAGCTATGAATCAAACTTTAAAAAAAAAAAGTCTTGGATACCTATCAAAACCACAAACTAGTTGTCTAATTTTAGTTGAAGTTAGACCTCAAGAGCTTTATCATCTCTAAGTGCCTTTTGGATGTTTAGTATTTTATGGCCTTAATAATAGCTCTGAGTCAAGGATACCTGAATCAGAAACAGTTTGTGTTTGGAGATTATTGTTGCCCCTTTCTGAATGAGTCCTGTTAGTTTATTTTGTTTCAATATGTAGATGACCATAGATGACTAGAATGCTGTAGGTGTGCGTCCTAGCAGTCATTTGTGTCTTTGCCTTATTTTTTTTTTACTCCGTAAGTCATCTTTACTTTGAGATTGATTTTTACTTTTCTTTTATTTTTCTGCCCTCTTTTTAGGAGAGGGTGGAAATAAAAACTTGGGCAACAACTTACTCATCAGATTCCCAAGTTCCCCTGTTGTCTTCCTACATTTTTTCACTGCCACATCTTCCCCACTGCTCTTCTATCCTCAGCCTCCAGCAAGAAATGCTGTTCTTTATATACTGTGGGTCAATTTATAATTACTCCTTACTCTTTCTATTTTTATTTCTGTGGTAAATCAGCTTCTGTTTGGCATTTGGGGGCTACAGACAGTGCTTTTTTAACACTGAAAGTACTTTTAATACTAATCTGTGACTAGCTAGTTTGGAGTGAAATGCAGAAATGTCTGTAGTTTGAGATACAAGATGTGAATTTTGTACATATATTTTTTCAAGTAAAATTACGTACAGATTTTGTATTAATTATTCCTAGTTTGTTTGTTATTTATTCATTATAAGTCTTAGGATTTGAATCTTATGTCTTCAATTTACATGTTATCAGTGCTTTCATTATGGAAATGATGCTCTTTTTTTTCTTCAGGCTGTTGTTCATGAAACTGAAGGTTTGCTAGGATACATCTATTGTGACTTCTTCCAGCGACCTGATAAACCACATCAGGTAACATTTATGATCTGACTTCAGCTTGGGTTTTATATAAGCAATGACTGTAGCATTAGTGCCATTTGTGTTCAGTGTAAATTTAGTAAAACTTGCCTCATTTTAAAGTAAATTTAAACAGGGAATGTCTGTAACTTCATGTGTGGGATTAGGTAACATATTTTTTAGGGCAAGCTTTCATTTAAAAAAAACATCACCCAATAGGCTGAACTTAGACTCCGTGGTACAGAGTAACAGGCATTATGAAATGTCATAGAACTCTGCTTAGAGAAATGGAAGATATTTAAACACTTATTTTCTGGCCTGCTGTTTACAAGTAGAAACAGTCTGACATTTACACTTTCTAATCTTTACACTCAACTAATTTTTACTCTAAATTCTCCTTAAAACTGTTGATGGTTCTAACTGTTGTGGCTCAGTCACTACCTAGTGCCAGTATATTTGCAATAAGATTCAGTACAGTAGACACTTCACTCAGTAGAAGCATCTGCAAATTACCACCTTTAGTGAGGAGATGAGTTCACAAACTTTAAATCTGCATTAGTTTAATACAAAACTCTGTTTTGCTAGTATTTCACAATGTACTACTAGTGCTGTGTGGTATAATTTATAAAGAAGTTACTGCTGAAGGTTGAGGAGAGAACTTAATCTGTGCGTTATGGTTTTGACACATCAGTAAATTTCTTGGCACTAGTGATACCTGTTAAAAATTTTGAACAGTTTTGATCATTCTAAAACATAAAGAAATAATTTTATTTTCTAAAAGTAACACAGTGTTTCCTTTATGGAATAAATTTATTTCCTTATGTATTTGAAGCATATAGTAAGGATGGAGAAACAATGCTGCTATTGAACAACAGTGTTAATGATCATTGAATTCTGCTTGTGTAACTGAGTATATGTTCAGATTTGATTTAACAGTTCAGTTTAATTTAATCATTGTTTTAATATCTTTGGTATAATGACATTGGCTGTCCATGTTTGCTTTTACCTTGAAAAGGACTGTCACTTTACAGTTCGAGGAGGCAGGCTAAAGGAAAATGGAGAGTACCAGCTACCTGTAGTTGTTCTTATGCTGAGCCTTCCCAATTCAGCAAGGGGTGCACCAACACTACTAAGCCCTGGCATGATGGAGAATCTCTTCCATGAAATGGGACATGCTATGCATTCTATGCTGGGAAGAACTCGCTACCAACATGTCACTGGTAAGAGAGTTACAATAGTGATTTTTTTGTTTAAGTCAAATGTTTAATTTCCAGAAGAAAGGAGTAGCTTAAAAAAATAAAAATAGAACAAAAGAATTAAAGGTGTATGAACCAAAAATAGTTGTCATGTTAATAGTTCTGTACTCTTGATGATTTGAGAATACAGTATCAGATCTTCAGTTATTATGTAAAACTCAACCAAACAACACTTGAATATTCTTTTTCTAATAAGAATTAGGGGTTTGTATCTCTTCTTAATGTACTATTGATCTTTATTGTGTTGGTGGTATCCACTCTTGCAAGTTTGTCTTATGTGGAGTTTAAAATCATTTGAATAGTTGGAGGTTGGGAGATAGATTGTACCTAGTATAAAACCACAATGAATCCTGGGTTTGAAATTACTTAGGAAAATGAATGAAGGAAAGTTAGTGAATTAGGTCTTACAAAGAATATTGAGGATATTGGCTGGCAGGTCTGTGGCTTCTATAACCTTCTGCAGTTGTGGGATACAGGTCAAAGACCCATGCTGGCTAAGGCTCCTTGGCATGCTACTTTTTTTTACCTGTGGACAGCTCAGTATATTCTTTTCTATAATAGTGTGCTGAAAATCTCAAGTGCAGTAGACATTTACTTGTTAAAAACACAAACAACAACAACAAAAAAAAAACAAACAGCCAAACAGATTAAATTGTAACTCCCTTGTCTGAAGAACTGTTTTTAATATGTTTTACCATTTTTATGCTAGTAATACAAAGGGGTGTCCATGGTACAGTTTGTTTTATCAATAGATACCTTTGCACCCAGTGGCAAAATGCTCTTTTTTCAAGTTGTCCATTTAAAATTAAAATTGACTGAACTGTTTTATAAGTGTGTCACTATTGGACATTGTTAAAACA
>WAAE01011567.1:0-10636 GCA_013400495.1 Nicator chloris | reverse complement strand
CTGTTGTCGTCATCAGTGCCGCGGCTGCGGCCGCGGCCGCCGCCGCCTCTGAAACATGGCGCGCGGCACAAATCTTGGGAACACACATGCGGCGCGGTTTGTGTTCACCCTTGCCTGCCCAACTCCTCACATGGTGTGTGTGGTTTGGAACTGCTTTGCGCTCACTTCTGTTCCGTGCGTTTGAATTGCCTGCATCATCCCCATCTCCCCTCTGCCTCTCGATCGCGACTGCCCTGTCACATTCCTCCCCCCGTGTGTTTTCTGGTCTCACAGGTGGTTCTGTCCCTGTCTGTTTCACTCCCATTCCACTGAACTGAGACTGAAAACACAGCTCTCTGATCTCCGTTCCCTGCAGTCGCTTCGCCTGCTTTTCCTGCTTTGTCTTCACCCACAAAATGGCTCCGGACACTGCCTTCCTGTTCCACTGCCTTCTTATGATCTGTGTGTTCACGCGGTATATTTTGATCAAGCCCTGTCCGCGCGCTCCATTTTCCCGGCGCGGGGCGTTTCTAAATTGCCTTCCTGCCCACGCCTGCTCTGTGCAATTCATCCCAGCACAGCAGTTTCTCCCCACGCTTCCGCAAGCACCCCGCACTCCCCCCGCCTCTTGCACTTCCTTCAGAGGAGGGGCAAAGGGAAGCCCGCGCGGTGTTTGTGAAGCGTCTGGATGTTGTGACAATTTTGGGGAAAACGGCGATGGTTCTGGGTCTCGTCTCGCGCCACTGCGTACGGATTCACCCCCCGCGATCCCTCGCGCTGTGACAAGCCCTCCTCACGCGCAGAATTCTNACTGTGACAAGCCCTTCTCGCACGCAGACTCCCCGTTCGCCTCGGTCGCGCGCGACATGTCTGCCCGCCCTCCCCCGCGGTAACAATTCCCTTGGTGCCGAGATGTCTGTGGCCAGGTTGAGGGGGAAGGGCAGAAAGCTTTTGTTCGGGGCTGGCTGCCCCGGCCCCGCCAGAACTTGCGGGTCCGGGAACTGCCGCTGAAGGCATGAATCTGTGATTGAATTTTGTCCCCCTGTGGGTGGCCGGGCAGTAACAAATCTCTCAGACTTGAGATGGGGATAACTATAAATCTCTTTGGCCAATTTGGACTGCAGTGGGGTCCCCTTTTCTCCTTAATTAGAATAAAACCTCCCGTTTGAGGAGTACAAAAAACAATCATGTGGTCTGGCGCATGGCCAGACGGTGAGGGATAAATCACCTCTCATTTTTGGTTCTGAGGCACGTAAGGATTTTAACTGGTATATTATTGAAAAGAAAGTCTCAAAAAGAGCCTGAGCCAATGTCGAGGCCATATAACACCTCATTCTGCATGGCTCCATAAATTAAATTATTGATGAAAGTGTGTGAAAGGGGCTGATTGCAATAAATCAAAGATTTTGCGATATGAATACAAATTGCAAGCTTAAAATAGCAAAGTTTCAAATTCTTGATGAGAAGGAGCTACCGGATGGGCAGCTGATATGTTCTTAGGTTGCACCAGTACTCACCCTGGCCTTTATCAGGCCATCGCTGTTCTCTGGAATTGGATTCAATAGTTTTCTGGTCACTGGCTAGCTGTCAGAGCGATGAAGTCCAGGCGCCTTGGAATTCATCCTTGTCGAATTCAGATTCAGAGGGCATCTCTGCAGAGATTTTCCTATGTCTTTGTGGGAGTTCAGCTTTTGGCAGGTTACGTTTGTGCGATATCTCGGTAAATTTGATGTTTTGGGCGACTCCCAGGGACGCCATTTCTCGGGTTTTTGTTTCCCAAGATATGACAGATAAGTGTCTTTTTTCCCTGAATGCCCCGTGGTGAAGCAAAAGACGAGTCGAAAGCCATCATTCCAGGTTTTCGTGGTTGTTTATTATTTCTTATCTACAAATTCTTTCTGTGCCCCACAAAGGTCTTGCTGCAAAGGCATGAAGCAACTCCCCCGCCCACGACAGGCGGGCAGAACTTTTATACTACATTCTACATATCTTTTATTTACTATTAATTGTGATAAATGAAAATTTAAATGTTATAAATACCTTCCATTGTTAATTAAGAAGTTCCTGTTAACAGTTGTACCCATTGTTGGTTGTTAGCCCGTGGGGGGGTGCGGGGAGCCGAGCCGGGCCGGGCGGGCCGCATGGAGGTGGCGGGCCGGGTCGGGCCGTGTGGCGAAGCCCCTCCGAGAGGAGCGGCGGCGGCGAACGCGGCCGCCGCTGNTATAAATGCAGAATTAATTCTATCCATGAGTTGCAGAGTCCTCCTCCGGCGGTTACACCTGGATTTTTCGAGCCTTTCATTGACTTCCTGGGGTTGCTTGTGAGGCCTGGAAGGTCTGATCCTGACTGCATTGCACACCGCAGACAGGATCATCACAGCCTCCTCCTTCGAGTGGCACAGGCTTAAACCCAGACGGGTCCCCTCCCTGCCTTACTTTTCTAATAAAGAGCTGCATCTCTGAATAAAGGCTTCGGCCCTGTTCATTACATTAATCACCAATGTCTACTTCTAATGTTAGACATGTCACCTCTATTCTACACCAATCCCTGTGAGCCACTACAGCAGAAAAATGGATACCAAGAAGAAGAACAAAAAGAACAAGAACCACACCCAAGTCCACCATATTTTTCTTTTGACCCCTTTCTAAAAATCCTAATATTCTACAAAACTGGAGTGAAAGTTATAGTCCAGGTAACACAAGAGTCAGTGAGAAATCTGGGAACAAAATTCCAGAGTCCTGACAGAGTCTTCTGCCCATCACTTTGATGCACTAAAGTCTTAAGAAGTTAAATGTAATGAATCCCCTTTATCTACTTCTCTATGAAGATGATAAACGGTACTGTCACTGTTCTGAATAAACCCCCTTAAATCTATTACCAAAGTCATCTCTTCTAACAAAATCTCCAATAAAATTGCTGGTAACAATAAATATTTCCCCACACTGAGCAATGGAAAATTCAATAAGAGTTTGGCCAAATCCATGCTGAGTACAGAAAATGGAATTAATATGATAATTGAATGTGCCTCAAAGAACAGTATTTCTGGTTATTTTTCAATCTTTTAATGAATGTGAAACTAATCTAGTTGAGAACAGGAAAGATTATGACTATGCAGACATCTGGATGTGCATTTCTAAAGTTTAGAAAATCCATAGCTTTTTGTTTTCCCAAGATATTTTAGGGTATGATTAATCACTCGAGGAATCTAGCAAGATGGAAGTGTGACTGCTGTAGCATTTGAATCAGTGATGTTAGCTAGCTCCCACAGTGGAATCTTTTTTGTTTTTTAGGATTCCTGATAAAAGCAGTGACTTTTCTTTTTAAATCCTTATCATACTAATTATTCAATTGGTTATTTTGCAAATAATAGCTAAGCATAAGATGAAAATATTTTGATCATGGGGTCATGTTTAATTTTTTTAGTCTATGTAAAGAGGTAAGAAAGCAAGATGTAGGTTCAAATAAACAGAGTCAAGAAGTTGAGAATTGTGACATTCATATGTAGACCACTTCCAACTTTCACAATGGCCTGTAGTTCATTGGAAAATCAAACAAAATTCTTCAGATCCATCTATTCCTGAATTCTGGGAAACATTACCTCAATTCAGATTTATTGCCTTAAAATTACCTTGACCAATGATATTTTGAAAACAATGAAGTGTTTCGCTGTATATTTGTAGATAGCTAAGTATAATGTTACTTCTTCATTTAGTTTTTGGCAATTTCATGTGCTGTTTAAACTGTTGTTTTCTAACCACAAGAATGTTCTTTCCTGTGTTGATGTAGTCTGCTGAGATGTCAGAATAAGGGCATTGTTGTGGTGCATCTCACCCATCTCTCTCCTAGAGTCCTGTGTCTTTAGGTATCCCCTCCCAGCTTTATGTTAATTTCCCCCTTTTACCTACACCCTGTCAATCAATAATCCCCTTGCCCAACAGACACAGGGTCTCCTTTACTGCCCCTGGAAAATTCCTCAAAAGGGCGTCGTGTGATTGGAAGAGACAAAGGAAGTTCCACCTTTACCTGCAGACATTGGACTTCTCAGGTGTCTCTCTAATCCTTGACCCACACCCCCTTTGTCCCTGGTTGGTGGACCCCCGGTCCCCACCCCCTTCTCCTTCCCCCAATATAAGAAGCTACAGGCCACATGGCAAGGGTTCCAGCTTAGGAGGTTGCCCTGTTCAGAAGTTCGTTACCATCCAAATAAACCTGGACTTGACTTCTCTGCTGGCTCCGGTTTCTCGCTCCACTGTGTTGAGTCTCTCCGTGGATGGACCCTGCCTGCTCTAACACGTGAATTCTCTCAGCTAAGTGCAGTTAAGTGTCTCTTAGGAATATTTTCCTTAGTAGCCGCTTCTGCTCAGAGAGTGAATTCTCACCATTTGGTAAAAGTGCAGTAACCACTGCAGGGCATGATTCAAGATCCAGTATTCTGTAGTGCTTAACTGCCCTACTTTCAGTTTTGGAAATGCCTATGTTTTGTTTTAGCGTTTTACATCTATATTTATGATTTATATTTTTAAACCTTTTTTTCTGTGAACTTTTTCTTAACTGTCTGTAACTACCTATTAACCAAAAGAATCCCGGCTCTCAGGCTGAGAAACCCTCCTTTGCACAGACAGGCTGTGCTGAGTGGGATGGATACAGCTTCTGAGGAATCCAATTCTTCTCCAGAAGTGAGTGAAAGCTAGGCACAGTAACATCATTGTTCTTCCTTTGTCACCACCAGCCATCAAACCTCAACTGGATCACCTCAGGAGGCCTACTCACAACCCAGGAGACTATTTCCCTGACTTACACAAGAAATTGGAGGAACATCTGGTGAGAGGTAAGGTGTTAGACAAGAGGGGAAGAATGAAGAAAATTCAACATATTTCCCAGAGTTGGAGTAGGAAATAGCAGAAGAGATAAAGAGGCTTCTTCTGGAATGGCAGACAGAGGACATTGCGGAATCACTGCGCTGACCACACTACATTGACAGCAGCTGCAATTCTCACTTAAACTGAGTGTGTGATTTAACTATACAATATAATGGACATTTTGTTAAAAATTACTTCAATAGCCTTATTATTGCAGCATATGCTTGAAACATGAGATTAGAAACTAGAGGATATTAACCATAGAAATGAGAAGATATTTATTAAGAATAGACATTCAGATGATGTGCATTGCTTAATACTTGCTGCTCTCTGTACTGTATCAGTTGCCGAAAGAGGGAGGAGACAGTACTATGTACAGGAACAATAAAGAAGAATGCAAAGATATCTAGCAAGAAAGAAGACATTTACCAGAACAGGAGACAAGAATACAAAATTATCAAAGATACTGAGATGATGAGGCTCCTCAGGCCCCAAGTGTAGGAACGTTCCTGCGATGGTTAGATGATATACCTCAGGAGAAAGGGTTGCTCATGGAACACATGCTTTATTCGCAAGGGTCGTGGGTGCCAGAGTTTGCCATCAGCTGCCAGGCCAGCTGCTGGCGTGGTTCCAAGAGAGTTCCAAGAGAGTGAATTTCCTGTTACAGTATATTTTATCCTATTCTGTGTTGAATATTCTATTTACAGTGACCAACCGGTGTGAGACACAAATCCTATAGAATTTACATACAGCCTATGAGAACTACTAGATTTGAATAAGGCACTACCTTCTTATGCTAATTTCTATAATCCTTTCTTCCTGCTATCCCTGCAGACCCTTTTTCTGCCTGGTCACTGGTATTGCTCAATATCCTGTCCCCTGGACTGGTATCCCTTCCCATATCAAAAGTGACCGTCATTTCTACCTCACCCACCGGCCCGATGTTCTCCGAACCTACTGCTGAACAATCATATTTATAAGGTTTCCTTGTATCATCTTCCCCAACACCCAAGACCAGATAAGACTAGTCTCATAGCTTAGACTATGACCAGAAGATCAGTGAACATGTGCAAGGCAGTGGGGTCAAAAGTTCATCTCAAAAGGAAGACTACTTCCTTCATCACAGAGACCACCGAGATGACCACCAGAGACAACTGCACAGGCACAAAGAACTGATAAGCTAATTAGCATATGAAGCAGAGGGGGGGAGCCAAGAGATGAATATGCATGGGGGTATTGCAACTCTTGATGCATATTTAATATTCTAGAAGATTAAAAAAAAAATTAGTGAACGAGGGGCACGTATGCCTTTGGGAGCTATCCTGCATCGTGCCCAGCGCTTAATAAACTACATACCTACTTTAAAACTCACTTTGTCTCTGAGTTTTAGAGTCTTTCCGCAGGTCATGCTCACTTAGTACTAAAATATTGGTCTGTTACCTTAAAAGAATTACATACACAAAGTAATTGTATGCGACTTACCTCCTGTCAAAGTCAATGCTTTCCTAGATTGTTGGTTTCCTTATGGTGTTCTCAATGTGACCTTCTGCCTACCACAGTTAAAAAAATAACTCCTATTTCAGACAGCATGGGATAATTTTTCTTGCCTAACAGTATGGAGAATAAATGTCCTGTGACAGTGTGATACATATTCAGGAGGATGCAGGTAGGAGGCTGGAGTACAAAGGGTCCTCTCACTTCACTCACTAGAAAAAGAACATATAGCACAGCATTAAAATTGTTTTTTGCTCAAATTCTGTTGAATGTTAAATAATATTGATTGTCTCTTATGGTATTCATTTAGTTGAATTTGATCCCATGCATTCTTTCAGTACACAGTTTCCCATGGGCCTGAGTTTCACAGTTGAACATGTCCCTTGTGAAAAAGATTGTCTCATCCCCAGATTTTGCACTTTGAGAAACAGTAACAAATAGCTTTCTGTCCTCTTTCCCCAAGCCCCTGGTGATTTACATACTACCTCAACTGTCCCTTTGCAGTCCTCTTTTTACTTTTCTTACAGGCAAACCTACTCTACTTTTCATTTCCGTTGGTGCTCTTCTCTATACCCTTCTTGATTTTAATTTCATTTTGAAAGGAGAGAACAAGCACTGCATACTGCTCAAGTTGCAGGTATACCAGAAATGTTTACAATAGTGTAATTACACTTTCTGTTTTACATTCTATACTTTTCTGAATAGATTTTAAGGTTATACTTTCATTTTTGAACCTCCTTGAAGACTGAACAGTAGTTTCTGTAGAATTCTCTGTAAAAAATCCTAATTAATGTTTAGCCCAAGTACACATGTAGAGTCGTGGAATTAGTGTTGCCTCTCTCTATATGCATCTTTCTGCACTAACCAACACTGAATTGGTGGATTTGCCAACTACACTGAAGAAAGCTTCTGCTTCTTCTTTTCTACTTCTTCACTTTTTCTTCATTTCTGTTCCCCATTTGCTTTCTTCTTCCACCAACGACTTTTCTAAATCACATATTCTGGAGAAGCACCTTGAATAGCAGAAGCAACAATCCTTCTTTACTTTGAATCCTGACCATTTCATCACACTTTTTAATTTATTTATGCATTTTTATTTTTCTCCCCCTTGTTAACTAGTTATTTACCAATCTTAAGATCATATGTTGTAATCCTCTTTTAATCCATGACAGCTCAGTAGCTTTGACATTCTTTGGATCACGACCTTGGAAAAATGGAGAAAACCATTGTTGGCTCCTCCAAGAAGTGTCAAGGTTTGTGAAGCAAAATTGCTTGTACAGAAACCTGTCTGAACACTCTTTATTTTAAGTATTCTGGTTAGAAGTATCCCTGCCACCTACCAATTCTATTATTTCTATTTCTAAAAATTTGCTCACTGTTAATTAGCCCTGTTATACACTACAAGTTTGTAATCATGTTCAACATTAAAACTGCACCAGCTGGTGTATGTACCACTGGTGCATGACAGTCACGTTAAAATGAAGGCTGGCTGTCACATGAGAAAAGCAAAGGTGTTTTCCTAGGGTTACAGATGCCCTTCACTCCTCTAAGAGAGGACCACTGCAATTCCAGGTGCACTTGCCTCAAGATCTCACACCTTTTTACAATATTTTGCTAGACATCTTCACTGCCCAAGTACTCTGATGTCACCATGTTTCAGTTATTTTCATCATTTGTACTCTGTGCTTCATGTTTGTGATGTTGACCTTCACCACCACCAGAACTTCTGACTCCAGCAGCAGGGCTAGATCACTGCCTAAACACAATGCTAAAAGGAATGGACTTTAAAGTCTCCTGCTTATGAAATGTGATTTATCTCTGGGAATTTTCTAAGAACTGTATTTTGCTTGTAGAATACCCCAAAATGTTTTACTCAAATAGGCTGTATATACATATAGTACTATATATTTATATACATATACTGCTATACTATATATATACAATATACTGCATATATTGTATCCATATATATATGTATATGTGCAAAATTACATTGTCTTTCCAAACACATTTTCTGTCTCTGTCATTTCTTCCCCATAGGACACCTTACCTAACAGAGTTCTGCCTGTGGACAGCAAGTGGACACCACTAAGTCACTTGCAGAGGTTGAAAGAGAAACCTCTTTTTTTTTTTTCTTTCATTATTATCAATAGTTTATTTGTGTTATCGTTCTTTTGTCACTGGCATCTCGCAAAGGGGGAGATTTTTTGTCTTTGCTGTCCTGGTCCACACTCTCTCCTTTGCCATGAAGCAGAGCTAAGTTGTCATCTTGAATATACTGCTATGTAGTCACAGGGTAATGAATTGACCTACATGAGCTGTCATCACAGATTCTGAGAATGGTTTGGGTTGAAAGCGACCTCAAATATCATCTCATTCCAACCCCTCTGACATGAGCAGGGACATCTTCCACATGGGCAAAGCCCCATTCAGGCTGGCCTTGACCACTTTCAGGGATGGAGCATCCACAGCCTCTCTGGACAAACTGTTCCAGTGCCTCACCATTCAAAGTAAAGAATTTCTTCCTAATATCTAACCTGAACTTACTGTCTCTGTTAAAATCCATTCACCCTTTTCCTATCACTACATGCCTTTGTAGAAAGGCCTCTCCTTTCTTGTCGGTCTACTTGAGACACTGGAAGGTGCTAAAATGTTGTCTTGGAGCTTTCTCTTCTCCAGGACAAGTCACCACAGCTCTCTCAGCCTGTCTTAATAGGAGAGGTTCTCCAGCCCTCTGAACATCTTCCTGGCCATCCTCTGGACCTGCTCGAACAGGTCCATGTTCTTCTTGTGCTGGGGACCCTAGAGCTGGACTCAGCACTGCAAGTGGGATCTTACCAGAGCAGAACAGAAGGGTAGAATCACCTCTTGTCGACCTGCTGACCACGCAGATTGTGATGCAGCCCTCGGACATGGTTGGTTTTCTGGGCTGCATATCCAGCCTCTCACCCACCAGCACGCCCCATTCCTTCTCAGCAGGACTGCATGTGATCTGTTTATTGCCCAGCTTTTGTTAATACCAGGGGTTGCTTGACTCGGGTGCAGCACCTTGTACTAGGTCTTGTTGAATGTCATGAGGTTAACATGAGTTGACTTCTCAAGCTTCTCCAGGTCCCTCCGGGTGGCATTCTGTCCTCCAGGAGTCTCAGCAGCACCGCTCAGCTTGTTGAGTCATGGGGAGTGCCTATGGCTTCTAAAATTTATTGGAGTTCTGATCAGGTTCCTTTGCTCTCACTTTACTCCAGCTAAATCCGTGTTTTGCTGCACTGCTATTTAATTAGAGTCGCCTCTAGAAAGTGGCTGTTCACCTAAGTGGTTCAGAGGCATTGTTTAATTTGGTTTTTTTTCCTGAAGCTGCAGAAGGTGAAGAATGCTGCCAGACACTCACTTGTATTGGAAAGGTATCTCAGAATATTTTCTCCCTCTTCCAAAGCCTAGGGCTTTTAGCTGAAATAAAATATTGCCAAGAGGAGGAGCAAGGATATTTGTGCAGATAGTTTCTTGTGAATACCAGCTGCTTCAAAAAATAATTCCTAAACTTACCACTTAATTGTGTCGATAGCATCCAGCCTGATGCGTAGAAATGTGGGATCAAATGGATGGGCTCAGCCACTCAGTCCAACCCTGACATCTAGTGTACAACAAAGGGAAATTTTCCACAAATAAAATTGTGTTATTTGAAGGAGGACCAGCTTTGCAGTGCACTCAGCTTTCTTCTGTATTTATGATTTTTGAGATCAACCCTTGCTCCCAGCATAGAAAAAAGTCCATCCCTCTTAGCAAGTTTTACTATCATAGACTTATGATGCTGTTTGAACTTGTTATCAATAAGTCATTGCAACTATCAACACTTGAAAATTTCATCTGTTTTTCTCTTTAGTCCATTCTTGAACTGAGTCTTAGCTGTAATCACTGGGTTGCTTAGCTATGGAAAAGAAAATTTGGTGCTTTGTTATTTGAAGAGTTCTTCCTTTTCCTTTTAGGAAAGGATTAAAGTCTGAACTAAAATCTGAATGTTAAATCTACAGTGAATGAGGCATAGAAGGACTCTTTTGAGTATTCATTTCTTATGTTTTGGGTATTTCGTGGGAACTCCTCATTGCTCCCTTACTCTGGCACCCTATTGTCATGATTTTAAAACTAACTTATATTTACTGTGAAATTATATTTATATAAGCTGTGAACTTTTTGAGAATTTTTAACTTCGTGTAACATCACTTCATTACCACTAACTTTTTTCCTCTCTCAAAGACCTGCTAAGCATCACTGGGCAGCTCCCTTATGTGAAAAACGAAGGTTCACTT
>WAAE01011566.1:0-76483 GCA_013400495.1 Nicator chloris | reverse complement strand
ACCAAAAAACCAACAAACCCCTGAGCTTTAAAGTAATCAGGATCTATGTTCATATACTTTACGTTTAACGTGTTGTAATTTCCTGTCATGTTTTCTGTAGATTTGTAATCCTCCTCGTTATAAGATTAAAGTAGGCTACAGAGACACGTACCTGAATTTTCCCTGAAAAGTCAGCAAGTGCAGTCAGGACTTCTCCATTTCACTGGCTGAAGAATGAGACCCAACTTTCATATTTGGTGATAATGCTCAAGTAGGCTTTAGTGACTTTTGCTCTGCATTGTAATTTCTTTGCAGCATAATAAAAAGCTCTTTAGAACGTTGCAACGTAGATTAATATAGAAAGTGCTGGTGATACTTTTATACACAGGGAGTTTAATTCTAGGATGCAAGAGCAAATTGATTGCAGGCAATCCTGTGCTTGAGTACCCAGGAGTGAAAGGAATGATTACAATAACCTCTGGGATTTCTTCTCAGATGTGGTTCCTGAAAACACCCACACCCTCAAAGTATTGGGCACAACAGAGTATTGTTTCCTTCTGATGTGGAATCACAAAAACATATTTTACTTCAGGAGGTGGGAGGGTTGAGGGGGAGAGGAAACTCAAGAGACATTAATGTTTAATGTTTTTAATTTTGTAAAATGAACAACAAAAAGGATATGGTTTGTGAGTGCTGCTGAGATTGTTTAAACTCTGGCAGCTTGCTGTCAGATGAGATGCTACAAGCCAGGAAAGAAGAAAACGAGGGGCAAACTGAGTAAACTGCTGGCATGTCACCTTTGGCACCCTGATCTGATGGAAGAGTGAAATAATGGTGAAACAAATTTGGCATGCATTGCTCTGGTTGCCACAAAATGACTTGCACCACCTTGAATTGTATCAGACAGGACCTTGAATTGCAGCCAGGGAGGTATATTTCTCTTCTTTGTGGAAGGTTCTAGCTGTTATAGAGCTCATTTTCTTGGCCAGCCCCTGGGTTAAGGACTACATTAATTGTGCCTTTGCTTCACTTAGCCCTTCCAGATTGCCCTCTTCTGCCCTGACATAGAATGTCTGTGACTGAGGGCTTCTAGGCAGACAGTGCAACATCCCTCAGGAATGGGGAAGAATTCTCAGAGGACTTTAACACCTCAGCTTACCAAGGGTGTTTTAACCCCTAGTAAATGCTGAAGAGAGTAATTCAAGTTATACAGGTTAGAGCAGTGTCTGTATATACTGTGCACAAAGCAGCCCAGGAAACACCATTGCTTTTCTGTGGCAGATTCTGAAACTTTAGGGTGGGGAAGAGATAGTTTCAAGGCAAAAATAAATTCAGAAAAAAAATACAGTCTGGAATCTGACAATGAGCTTGTTTCAATAAAAAAAAAAGATAGGCCTCTGGTATTTTAAAATAGTGAATAGGCAATACCAGTATTGGTAGTTTATCATGCCGTAAAATAAAAGTCAGAAAATAAAAATAAGAATTAATGATCTTAAAATTAAACAACCTTTGCCTTTTCAAAGTGCGGCATTGCAGCTTTTATTGTAAAGCTGAATTTTTGGCAGAAAAAAACCCTGTTTATATTTTTTACTCCTCTTTGAGGCTGACTGATTGCTTTAATTTGTAGGGTGTATGTGCTTAAAGTGCTCCGGTTGGTAGTATCCATCTGGTGTATACAACTCTCAGTGGTCAGGGCATTATAATACTGTGCCTCACTGGAGATTTTCCTGGAAGGGGATGTAGGACTTGCTCCAGCACAGCTCTGACACCGGTGAGACTGTGGCAAAGGAACAGATGTTACTGTAGGTGAATAATAATCTGCTGTTATGGGGGCGGGGGGGTGAGCATACTACAAATGAACAACACTGAGCTCACTTAGGTGTGTGCTGGTTTAGACTGTGCCTTCATTTGTGCCATCTTTTTTAGGAGCCACCTTTGTTGTTTCTGTTCTGTTGGAGCCCAGAACCGAGATCAGGTCTCTCTGTGAGTCATTAAAACCTGCAAGAGACTTGGGAGAAAGGAACCTGCCTAGTTATGACTATTTGCTGTGTGGAAGGGGTCAGGTTTGCCAAAGGAAAGCTTTCTGTGGAATGGCATTCAGTAGCTTGGTGAGCCTCTGACCCATTTACTCCCCAGAAAATATGGGAATGGGAAAAATTTAAACTGGCATGGCTCAGACCATGGTCACTTTTCCATATGCCTCCCCTTTTGCTCTGGGCCCTACATCTGGGTCCAGAAGTTGCTGGGACATCCATTCCTGGGGGACAGAGTGCAAATACTTGTTATGCAGGACAGATTAATACCAGAATTCATGCTATTCCTCCTGCAAGTGCCCTGGAACGTATAGAGGATAAAGTAATGCTTGTATTTGTTTTACAGAGGGCTAAGGATGGAATGACTCCAAAAGGTTGCCTAGAATAATGTAGGGAAAATTTACTGTAAAGAACTAATTTTATCTCTTCTTTTTCAAGGTTACTGAATATTGGTTTTTTTTTTTCTCTCTTGAGCAGCAGGGTCATTACCTGCACAGCCTAAGCCAGGAAAAGCACTGTCCTCAGCTGGGCCAAACCCAGCTTGCAGGAATAAAAACATTTCATTGGTTTTCTCAATTTTGCTACACCAATATCTCCAGTCACTGTATTTGATGACTGTTGAAGATCTTTCATTTTATTTGGACGGTCCAGGTACCCTGTATTGACAACTGCTCTTACTGCAGCACTACTGAAGAGCTACTGCATGTTAGGACAGGCCTTAATCAATAGGTATATGTATTTCAAGCAGTGGGAGAATAGCTTTAGAAGTGGAGTTTTAAAAAATGCAGCATGCTTTTAGGAATAAGCTTAGTTCTAACTAGTTTAATTTAGAAAAGAGCCTCTTCAGCAAATGAAATTTTATGGCACCATTCCCAGTTGATCCTACTTTCCATAGAGATTCTGAATCACAGTGCAGGTCAGGAGACCTGAACTCCTCAGTATGAGGGTAGCTGGTATTCAGCTGCTGCAGTGACAGGCAACTTAGGAGGAAATGATAGAATAGATGAGAAATCCAGAGCTGGGTTGTGGTTTGAAACAGTATGTCAAGTTCCTTTCAAAGTATATTTTGAAGTGAATCAAAAGATGTGATAAAAAGGAACTTGTCAGCAATCATTAGACATAAAATTAAACCTGCTCTTCTACTCAGTTTACAGGCATGTAGTAGCGTGTTAGACTGCTGCTCTGCTCTGTACCAACAAGCAGGCTGAATACCAAAATGCTTTAATACTGATTCTAATTCTTTGGCCCTTTTGCCACTGAAGGTCTTAAGACCTTTGCATGCCTAGTCCTGTCAGCTGTGTCACCATTCCTGCAGCACAAAGCCCAGGTACTGAGCACTGCAAAACTTACCACATGGTTACAGCTTCCTCTTCGCAATAAACAGTGGCTGTTTAAAGACTGATCAGAGCATGACCAAAAATAGAAGACAAACTTCGAAAAGTCCAGTTTGTTGCCCAGCTCTTTTCCTTTTGAGCTGACAGCTCTGAAGGGAAGAAAAAACTGGTGTAGACAGTGAAAGCCTAAAGCAGCAGCTCTGTTCAAAGTGTGTGACAGATTGAAGAAGTCAGGAGCTGAGTGACATCAGAGCTTTCCAGGAGAAAGATCTTTCCCAGGCTGAAGAAACTGGTTCCATATCTCCTGTGCCTGCCTGGAGACATGAGGCTTGTCAGTCCAGATAGCTCCGATTTAGGTAAACACTTTTGTTCCCTTGCTTTGGAAGGGGCATTGCCTTTCCTGAATGACAATCCATCCATGAAATGCTTTCAAACCTGTAGATATCCCACAAAGGATCCTGCAGGCAGTCCTAATCTGTCTCCTCTGGTTTCCCTTCTCGCAATAACCTATTCAGATCTCCAGAATGAATCTCATAAATACAGAACTGGGTTAAAGCACAAATACTCTCTGTGGATTTCACAAGTCTCCTGTTGTTGTTTTAGCCTAATCATGCTGTTTTGATGGGTTTACCTTGGCCTCTGTTGTGTTTCCATTGTGGCCAGCTAAGCTTGCTTTGCTTTCCACTGATGGCCTATATTCAGTGTTTTGACTTTACATGACCCTGACAGTGTGTAGGGGGAGGAGGACAGAAAAATTGTATTGCTGATGGCTAATCCTATGCATTGCTCAGAGACTTCATCCACTCTAGCAACCTTTTTTCATGGTAATATTTTTTGTTAGCAATAAAAGGATTAATTCTAGAAATCAAGCTCTTTGATTATGATAAGCATAATAAATATCTTAGACAAATTGCTATCCTTTTAAGAATATTAGTTAATGAAGACCTTTGCTCTTTTTGGCTGGGTTTGAAGCTGCCGGTACATGTATTAATACCATCTGCACTGTGTGCTAATACAACTCCTTGTTGTCTGGTCTTCCTGGGAATGCATTATATAGATTGCAGCTGGTTCAGGATGCAGCTGCCAGGGTCATGACTCACACTAAGATTAATCATTACGCCTGGGTTAGCTTCATTTCTTCGACTACCCATTACATTTAGCAGAGATTATGAGATGTTACTTTTAACTTACAAGGTTTGGACTTACACCTACTCACCTCAGCAAGGTGCTTTTATAGTATGTTTCTCTTGGTAAATCTCTTAGAGAAGCAGAGCCTTTTGAGAAGCTGTACTTTCAGCTTGAGGAGTAAAACCTTCAGTGTTCTGTGTATGGAGTGGCACATGGTGAGATTCTCACATCTTTGGGTTCACTCCTCTGATGGGGACTTATTTGTGCCCAGTGTACACTGTCAATGCAGAACTTCTTGCTGCAGGAAACAGTGTGACAAAGAGGAGGATGAAATCTTCGCCACCACTCCTTTCATAATTAACATTGCGATTTACCTAGTTCTCTGGATTTAGTGCCAAATGTTTTGAGTGATAGCTGTCCAAGGAAATTCAGTTTCCTCGGAAGGGAAAAGCCAGTTGTGAGCACTACCACTTGATATGCAACTAAAATCATGCAACAATGTGACACTTCCCAACAGAATCCTGCAATGTAAATTCAGCTAACAGAAATGAACAGGAGCCTAACTCCACTACATTCCCTGAAGCTGAGTCTCTGAGATCTTCTCAAGCATAAAGGGGAAAAAGCCACATGTACAGAAGACATTTGAAGGACAATTGACTAAATGTGCCTGTGGTATTCCACATCAGAGCTACGAAGAGGAAACTTGAGGTTACCTTTTTAATGTACATATGGTTTAGGTTCCTGCCCCTAGGGTTGTGGCAAAAGCTATTGTTGCTAAAGAAAACCTGATTGTTCATGTACCGGGTAGCAAATAAGAAAGAAATTATTTAAATTATTTTATGTGCTGCAGTTACTTTATAATGTTGTACAGGCTTTTACCCTACCAAGCTGCTCAGCCCTCAGCACAGTGAGAAAAATATCTGTATCAGAGAGCCATAGGGTGTGATAGCTACTGAGTGAGAAAACACCCTTGTTTAGGGGGAGAAACAAATTTTCAGAAGTTGCATTTGGCAGAGTATGAAGGAATAGGGCTTGTTTCTCTGGTGAAAGTTCTGCTTTGTAATGGGCATCACAGCTAGAAGTTAGTTGAGTGTCATTTTTTGCGAGAAGGTCAAACTTCCTAAAAAGTGGCTTGTAGAAATGGGCTGGCTTTGTCTCACATTGAAATTAAGCACTTAGCTGAGGGGCTTAAGCCAGGAATCTGTTTGCTCTCGGCCACTTCTTCTGTCAATAAGAGAGACCCTCCCTCCTGAGGGCAGCTGTGCCAGCAGGTATCTTCAGCCATACTCCGCAGGTGTCCGTTCCTCATCACCAACCTTGAGATCTAGAAAAGAAGCACCTCAGGCTGGTGGCTAAGGCTGAGCCAGATGAATCCAGCTTGCAATATAAATATAGTTTAGGCCTAGGAAATTCGTGCAGAGCAAAATCAAACCTGGATTGGGTTCTTCTAATTAAGCACTTGAAAACTTCCGGGTTTAATCTGGCAATCTGAAGGCAGCTGGTGCAGAAAACATATAAGAGGGAGGAGAGCGACAGTTGTCCCCTCTAAGTGACCACATCATGTGCTTCCTACCACAAGAGGAAACTTGTAGGGAGCCATGTTTGAGGGATCCTCATGCTAAATCCAAAAAGAGCCCTTTCAGCCTAGCAGGAGAGCTCTCAGGGCTCACCTGTGGGTTTCTCTGGAGGGTAGAGCTGCAGGAGCCATTCGGGCTTCATGTGAAGCTACAAGACCTGAGAAGGAATATTGTGCCTGAGATCTTGTCTGCTCAGGGGCTGGTGTTCATACCCTACTTTGAGGTCAACTAAAATCCTCTGTGGAGCTGAGGAAAGAGCACCTTCAGGAGGTGAGTGTGTGATGGGGCTCTGCTCCCTTATGATTTCCCAAGTATTTGTTGGCAGTTGAGGGATACCCCTTGAGAGAAAAGGTTCAAAGGAGTGCCACCAGCCTGCTTGTTGGAGATGGGTGTTGTCTTCCCTGAGTTTTCCAATTCAAGGTGTGGTAGTTGTGGGGTAGACTCAGTGACTCAGGGGTCCTTTCTACATCCTATATGCTATTATGTTAAATTATTTTTTTTCTTTAAGGCCTCAAAATGATTTTGTTGTGCATGACTAACGCTTGGTCATACATTTTTTGATCAGAATTTTGTAGTAAGTAGATCCAGTAAGACCTACAGCGTTCTTTGAAGTGACAACTTTAGAAATGCTAAAGCCTCCTTCATGGAATGCATGTGATTTTTTTTTTTTTAATTTCTTTTTTCAAATTCAGTTCGCCCTTTGATTTCAGTCCTTCTGATGCCCAGTAATTCCTGAGTCTCCTGCTGCTCTGTGCCCTGTGTTTTATACGTTAATGTAAAAGAATCTTTTTGCTTTCAAAGCAAAAATGTCCACATAGGGATAGTAAACACATGTGTACAGAATTATTTCCCAGTGTTTACCTTCAGCTCAAACCTTAGTTTAGTGGAAGATACTTTAGATAGTGAAAGATACTTTTTCCTGAAGAAATGGTAGTGTAGGGTTCATACCAGTTGTTTTAGAAGCAGATATATATGTATGTGTGTATAGGAGGCTTAAAGAAGGGATTGTGTGCAGTGGTTAATTTCACAAAAATACACATTAAGTGTCAAATCTAAGCAGAGAGGTGAGGAGCAATGCTCAGTACCTTACCCTGGTGCCTAAGGAATGTACCCAGGGGGCTGGACTACAACTCCATTATCTGTCAGCAGATTTCCATGAAATGAATCTTATTTTACTCCAGGTTCCTCTGAGATCTGCCTGTAAACCTGAAATTTATGGGAGGTGAATTTTTCTGGGGTGAATTACAAACCTCTGGACCTGAAAAATGTGTTGGTTATAACTCTGGCTCCTTCAATACATTTGAAGCTCCCTTTTGCCTCTCTATAGCAGAGGGAGATCCTTTTCTCTTTGACTGCATGTTAGTTTTAGATGTTATTTACCAGCTTGCAGTTGTGTTGTCATAAATTAATAAAGCAAAGACTTTGCATGCAGTCAGGATGTGCACTTTGGTTTCTTTTATGTGATCACTTTGGAGAGGGAAGAAAGAATGATGTTTATTACATGATGTTTCTTTAAATCCCTTAAGATTAACATTTTCAGCTCAGTCCCCACCAGACCTCTTTGTAGGTCACTTATGTGTGATACCCTGGTTGCACCCATGACTTGGAGATGTCTGTATTCAAGTGACCTAAATTGCATTGAGAGAGAGAGGGAAGGGGGGAGGGAAGAACTGGGGGATTGTGGGAATAAAGTCTGTCTGAAAATTTGACGAAATGCAGTTCTCCTTCCTGGAGAAAAATAATTCAGAAAAAGACTGGTTGAAGAAATTTCAAGATATAAAGGGGTAGATTAATTTAGGAAGGAAATGCTGTTATATGGCAGCTCAGAATGCAGACAGAAATGGAAATGCAATTAGGGGTATGGTTACAAAATGTGGACGCAAAAGAGGCTTTGCAGTGAGATATCTGGCACTGTGTGATCCACTAAATGAACTCAAATTAGCTGCATTCATATAAAGTTTATGTGAGAGTGAGGGAATCTTCTGGAAGTGATGGTCCCATTAGCAAAGTGACGCGCCTTTATTAACGTTATACAGCTGCAATAATCTTAATGGAGCAATCTAGTGTTCTTCCCAAAGGAAGATCTTATCTCATTTATTAATTGTCTTTCTAGTAGTTATTAGTTCATCTGATCTTGGGTACATGCAAAGGCTGAAAATTCTGATGCTGCAGATAGGGAGTGGGTTTAAAGCAGGATGTTAGTAACTGTGTTCTAAGCAAGATCGACTTGTGCCTTGATATATGTTTCCATCTGGCTTGACTACTGGCTGTGCAAATACTTCATTTGCATCGTAGCCTGAATTAGTCACCTGTTACTAGTGTGCAAAGCAAGTGTTGTCTTCTTTCAGATGCTGACAAGTGGCATTTAAATGTACCACTGTCAGATGCATGAGAAATTAGGCTGCTGAGCACATCTCTGATGCATCCTCTGTCTGGAAAGTGAGGTAATGATTAACGGAGAGAGTGAAGTTGGAACAGTTGTGTAAAGCTCCCTCTTTGAAGCTTGAGGAGGTGCTAATACTGACTGCAGTAATTGGATGTTTTTATCTGACCTGTAAAATCTTGCTATGGTTTTTTGTTGGTTTTGGTCTTGTTTATTTTTAAACAGAAATGAATATAGAAGGAATGGGGATTCTTATTTCCCTCATGACACCTGGTTAGAAAACAAAGCAGTGCCTGCCACCCTGATTATGTGGAAAGCACAGGTGGTTCTGTGTGTTATACAATGATTTTAAGTGAAGGTTGTGGGGAAAAAAAAATTGAGATGCTTCGTTGATGCAAGGTGGCACCTACTAATACTGCAGTGGTTTCTTTTCGATGTGGAGATACTCCCCAGGAATGCAGCCTGTCTCCACTGGGGTGGCTTTGAGGAGTCCTCCTCCTGTACCTGTGCATAATCTTTGGTCAAGACATGCTGGAGGAGTGAATGGAGGACGTTCACATATTGTGTGTTGATAGATGAGCAGTCTCAGTGTGATTTCTCCTGTTACCAGAGTAAAGGGAGGCACCTTAGGGATGAGAGGTGTAGGACTGCAGGCTATGAATCCCTCCCTGCTCCGTGAGATGGGTATTTGGGTTTAGAATTTTGATTTCTTGCCCCTAGCCTCCCCTCCTCCAGCAGGGTATTTGGATATCCATAGCAGAAGGCAGAATACTACCCAGTTAATTCTCTGGAGTATAGCTGCTGCAACTCCTGGTGGGGAACTGAATGTATGGCTTATGCCCTAAAGCAAAGTGTATAATGCTGAGAGAACAGAGTGAGATTTTTTGTTTTTTTTTTTTTTCTTTGCTGCTGGAATAAATTATCATGTTGAAGTGCTGTGGTTTGGACTTATCCCTAGATGGGCATCACCAGTAATGTGCATTTAGCAAATAATATTAAGTTGAAAAGATGTCTCTTGCAAATTTTATGGGTTTGGAACTGAAGGAAAATAACAGCATTCAAGGACTTGTTATACATAGTTTTCTCAAGATTAACCCCAAGGACACTTTCCTCTCTGCATCCTACAGCACGATTTTTGTACGTCATATAATGCTACTGTTTGGCTGTATGGGCCTGTTAATTTTTTTTAACCAAGCCTAATGTGCAGCACACATGAGGAGGAAAAAATGCAAGAGAGAGAAAAAATTTCTGTCCCTAACATTCACTTATGTGTTTGTCAGCACCGAATGCTAGTCTTGGCATTTATTTATGTGCATGACACCATACTGTAGATCCATGTACAACACTAAGTACAAACATGAGGTACTCTCCAGCTTTATTTATGACCTCCTGCAACCTTGAGAAATTTCTGTTGAGCCAAAATGAGAGGTGAGATCCAAGGCAATAGATCCAAACCTAAAGGATCTGTGGGACACAGCTAAAGCATCTTCTTTTCTCCATAGACTTAGGCTGCAGTACTTGTGCTGCATAGCTGAGGAAAGAGGGAAACTAGGAATTTAAACCTGAGGGACTGTTCCAGAGTGAAGGCTGTCTAGGGCTTGCAGCTCTGTAATACTGCTTGTACAGTAGGAATTATTAGCAGTAGAGGAAACCATTTCTGGGTTCAGGATTTTATTCTTTTGCCTGCATGCAGGGAGAAGAAATTGGTAATCTGTAAAATAATAATATATTTCTTTGGATGCACACAGAATGTTAAAGTTTATGCAAAATATATTTATAGTCTTCCTCAGTGCTGTGAGGGCAGAGGATATAATCATCAGTGTATAAAGTAAAAAACGTGAAATTTCCTGAAGTGTTAGAAGAAATGACAAGAAGGAAGTTGTGCTCTTGATCCCCATCCAATAGGTTGCCATGAGTAAGATTTGTACAGAAGCTGGCTTAGGTCCAGGCTGCAGCAGATTAAGCACCTATCCCAGCACACACAAACACTTGTTAAAGAAGCAATGTTGTTGGCATGAATAGTTGAGAAGTTTTATTACTTTTGCTTACACTGCATGCAAATGTTTTTTTTCCATTTTACTCACAGAACTGGGTATCCTGTGACAAAAGGGGTCATGTAACTTACTTCACTTGGCAGCAAAATTGCATTCATCTTTTGAGCTTCCAAACCATGTTTCATTTTTGCTCTTGAAGTGTATATTGGTTATTTTCTCCTAGTTTTCTTTAATGCTCTTGCCTTTCTCCAGTTTTGGAAGTCTTTACAATGATGAACTGGAGCAACTCATGCAAAAGAGTTAAAGGGAAGAAGTAGAGGAAAATTTTAAACTATCACATTTCTGCAAGGTAGCCTTTTGTGAAACTTATACTACCATTCTCTAAAGTAAAAGCAGTTAAGTTATTTAAGAGGTTTCAGATTGGCTGGCTGATCAATATCAAGTACTAATAACGCTATATTAGCAGAGACCTATACACTCAGGCCTTATTACCATGATGTCCATTTATTGATACTAACATTTGATCATATACAAGGAATTATTTTGACGTTATTTTTGATGAATGTTGTTCATACGTGCTATATGGCTTGATCTTGCAAACCTTTACTCATGAGGGTAGTCAGTTGTCTTCAAAGATTTTCAAGAATGGCCCATATGCAATACAACCCTGATTATCCAAATGTCAGGGGAGACATTGAATAAGTTCATATAATCGACATTTTGAATAATGAGGAAATTTCCAGAGCAATTAATAGATGTCAGGGGACATGACCATCTTTCAGACGACAGGGAGTTTTCAGAAAATTTAGGTTTTGATAGCCAAGTTCCTAATATATGTGCTATTGAGAGACTGAAATGGCAGAACACTTGAAATGTGCGCATATGTTCCTTAATAGCTCTTTCTGTGGAATCAGCCAGAGTTCTATTTACTGTGGTATTGGTGTTGAGGGTCAAATTGTCACAAGCATTTAGCTTAATATTGCAGTAACTCTGCTACTAAGAGTCAGGTTCCAGGAACACAGTGTTAAATCAATATTGGAATTGTCAGAAGTAAAATGTTAATTAGAAATACATCAGTGTCAGTTTGGGAATATGGTTTTAAGAAAAAAATAATCCCATAAAATCATGAAAGTAAATAAAGTTAAAGGGAGGAACCTCCTGGAGGTAATGAAAGAAGAGAAATCCAGTCTCTTTTGTGGGAATGTGGAAATACCCAAGGGAGATTCAGTTTATGTCAGAATGACTGTCATTAAGCTTGGAGCTGGTCACGTGAGGATAATCCAAAGCCAAAACTCCCGGGTTGTGACTCCTGTCCATCTCTGTGCAGACCAACAGAAGGTGCTGCGGTGGGAGGCACTCATTTCCTTCCTCCCCAGATGGCTGCATTTGAGCACCCAGGGATGCACATGGCTCTGCCGGCCCCTGGGCAGGGAGCACCGGTGGTGGTTCTGCTTGCCTGTCCTCAGGTCAGCACCGCCACTGCCTTCGCCGTGTATCTTTAACAGCTCTAGTGTGGGCTTGCTGGCTTCTCCGCCGCCGACAAGCAGCAGAGGCAGAATGATGACAATCACAGCTGATGGTGTGCTGGGGGTGTTTGGCAATCTGTCCTGAGCCAAAATACTAATGTTTGTAGGAAGCTGAAACTGATGCATCAGTTTATTTTGGCTCGGAGATGAGCAATCGCTTGTTTCCTAGGAAACATGGGGCTGTGCATATGCAGCTCTGAATGTGCGCCCTAATGTTTTCCTTCATGGTGATAGAGTAGAAAGTTTGTCTGATGAGATCTATTATGCTTAAAGCGGAACGGAAAATAAATTTGGAAAGTTGCACTATTTAAAAAGAAGATGGCAGCAATACTGCCAAAGTCATGAGGAAAAGGCAGAAATAATTCAAGAAAATAAAGGAAGTGTCCTTTCTGTCTATCTAATCTAGGAATCTGGAGATTTTTATAGTTGCAGAGCCATCTGCTAAGTTTCATTTATTGTGCAACTTTACTACATCATCATCATCTGCTCATTAATCTGCCTTTTTTAGATCTACTTCTGAAATTCTGAACCTCTGAGCATCTGTCAAATAGCTGCCATTGGTTTTGAAACAGTCATATGGTAAAGTCTAAAGGTTTTTATAGTCAGTCATTTTGCATCGTGTCAATATTACTCAGCAAAAGCTTAGCAGCTCATAAGAAGCTCACATCAAGCTTGTCTGTAAGCCACTGCCACCACACCCTGACTCTTTGTGTTTCTTACTAGAAAAGTAAGTAAAACATAATTATTGGCAACGTATACAAGACGTGGCTTGGATGGCACGGCAGCATTTGGTCCTCTTCTGATCGGAGCAGCGCTCTTGGGTGGCGATTGCCAAAAAACGGAGCATTGTGGTCACAGATCGCTGACCCCAGCAGGAGCCTTACCATTGGTTCAAATGGCAGAGCCTTGGACCAAGGTCAAGGACTTTTGGATGTTGGATCAGACCTGGCCATTCTGTTGTGACCTGAACACACATTGCTGAGATGAGCACAGGGAAAATAAAAAACACATTTATTTCAATCAATGCATAGAGTTCCTCAAATACAGTACCACATCCTTCAGAGGTGGTCGAATTATTCGTTCTTCCTGCTCATTGTTAACAGAAAGAAAAAGGAAGAGAACTGAACATCTACCTGAAATGTAGAGCCCTGGCACCTGTGTCTGGGTGCATCTCAGCCTAATCCATACCTTTCCCATTTGTCCCTTATCATAGCAGCGGGCAATCTGATGTGTTGCCTGAAAAGGCACTTGGAATTCAAATCCTTGCTTTCTGGCCCTGTTGGAGGTGAGGCAATCCATGAAGCCCCAGGAGCCAAATGAGCAGCGGCTGTTTCTGTGAGTAAATGCTGCTGGAAATAGGTATTAGCAGGTCTGAGGGACTGGAGTCCTCTCCTGCCAGATGGCTGCCAGGATGTCACTGCCCTGTGTGCAGCTTATGGATGCCTTTGTCATTCCTGCCCTGAGGTTTCCTGATATATTTTTTAGCCATTGATTTAATTTTGCCTGTTTTAGGTAAATCTTGGTGGCAGTGGATGATTCAACTCAAGAACTGTTTTCTTTAGGGACTAATCATTCTGCCTTGATCTACACTTCTAATTTTTGAGGTTAATCTCTGCAGTCTTCTGCTGGGGAAGGCTGAAGCTTCCATTCTGAAACCTCCTGTGAAAGGACTAACCCTAGGCATTTTGAATCACACTCTGTCTGAATCTTTCTCTCTTGATTATGTATGGGATTAAAGAGACTGTATTTCTAATTTAGGCAGTTACAGATGAGGTACGACAAGATGGATGAGGTGATCTAATAGCCTGCTGATACTTCCTGGCCCTGTGTTCCTGCTGTTTCTCTTGCTTCAGCTTGGGTGCTTGTGCTAAAATGGCAGGAAACTATCCCAGCAAAACAACTGGAGCTAAGGCAACCTGAGCCCTCTGACTGGGATGAAGGTGGCAACCAGAACTGGTGGCAGAAGGAGGCTTGCCCTGTAGAGTGGGAACACTCAGCTGTAACCGTGATCCTTGATAGCCACCTTCTATCCTTTAACTGAGGGGAAAAGTTGTCGAATCCATTGTTGTTGTGACTTTCCTCAGTCCTTTTAATGGCAGCAGCAGTGACAAGTAGTGTTGGGCTTCTCACACTGCAGAGGCCTCTAACTGTGCTGGCTGATAGGGGCCAAAAGTATTAGCCAGCAGTGCTGCTGAGATAGGAACAGCGATTCCCTCCTGTGGAATTGCACTTGAGTTACTGAAAGAAACAGCTGAAGATGAGTAATTACCCTGATGTAGCAGCAGACTCCTGACCTCTGAGATGTCTTTCGGTGTGGGACATTGTCCTGGTTTAGGGCAAATTTTGGGAGGAAACTTCTGAAGTGGTCTTTTCTAGAAAGCAAATTCAAGCGGCCCCTCCCTTACCAGGTTCAGGAGGTAAGTCTCCTCCAAGAAAAGTGGAAAACACTGTTTATTTAACAAGCAAAGTACTCACAAACATAAAAAAATGCATAATATTAAACAAGGGAACATCTCGTTGTTCTGAAGAGATGGCAGATTCATGAACTGTTGTGGGCTGTAGCTGGGCTCGCTCGGTCTCTCATCAGTCCCTCTTGTGCTGGAAAATGCCACATCCTGGGCCCCGGTGGGCCACAGGCGTGAGCTCGTGGAACTTTTCTGGGTTTTCAGTCCTGAGCAGGCTGGTCACTTCCACGAAAAAGAAAAGCCACAGTCCGGGGAACTTCTCTGCCTCAGCTAGCTAAAAACTAACTAAAAGCAAAGGAGAGCTTTCTCCCGCTGTCCGTGCTGCAGACAACACAGTCCCAGAGCAGAATGTGAGGCAGTGAGTGCAGTTTCTGAAAACAAACTGCACGCTTCTTCTTTCCTCCCTTTGCTCTTGGAACAAGTCTTAAAGGTCCAGAACTTATTTCTGGGCTAAACAGATGAATGGGGATACAAGTCAGCATCAAAAGTCACCCCAGGACAGACATACAATTAGATGTGCTGTTTGTCTGAGAGGAAGGAAAAGAGTCTTGTCTATCAAAAGATAAACTCATATAGTCATCTTGACAGTAGATGTTGTCATTTATAATCCAGTAATACTTCTCTAAAGTTAATAAAACTGAAGTCTTTCAGTAAAATTAGCTCTAAGATGTACTTTTTGCTTGATAGTTAGAAATTAAACCTCTGCAGCAAAAAGAACAGAGCTGTTCTAATCTGGCATCTCCCTCCATTGACACCAAATAATAATGGAACAGGTGGAAAATTAGCATCTTCTTCTCTGACCAGAAAATATCTTATTTTGGATGGAAACTTGTGTATTTTTTCATAGAGCTGTTGTGACTTGTTAGTTTCTAGGTCTCGAATCAGAAGTGGCTGTCACAGTGAGGGAACTGAGAGCTGAGCTACTGTCCGAGTGTCTGGAGTGGAGCCTCTAAACAGTAGAGCCGTAGTGTTTTCCATGCCTATTTGTGATGAATGAATTGGATGAACAAAGTATGAGGGAAAACATATTTGAAATGGGACAGCGAGTGATGAAATTATGGCCTCTGCCTTGAAGTCTGAAATAAGAATTTTGCATGGGGCCAGAAATCAAAAGTCTGAACTTCGTGTTTAACAGTTCAGACTTTATTTGAAGTCAGTGATTTTTAGAGGTTATTATCTTTTGTGATCAAATTAGTGCACATTCATACGGCTTGGCAGGGAATGAATTGTGCTATGGACTACTTCTGGGCTGTGCTGCTGGATTTTGACAAATCCATCCAGTCCCATACTGTGGAATGTGTGGACAAGGTTCAGGTTTGTGCTGATGGAAATGGAAACCTCTTGCTTTACTGAGTTCAGTTTGTTTTGACATGTGGTGTGTTGCCTATCTGGTATGTCTGTTTTATTTATAGCTATATAAATATAATTCTGAAAAAAGCTAGTTGGCAATTTTCACATCAATATTGTGTTTTCAACAGAAAATGGCTTATTAGTCAGCAGAGGCTGCTGGCAAAGCTTTATCGTTTGGATCTAAAAATATTTGGTTTTAATGAAGCACTGGGAAATGAAGACTTGGAATTGTGGTTTTGCTTTTTTTCCTGTAAAATCATGAAGAACTTGATGCATCTGTTAACAAATCGTTTATTGTTAAAAACATTTTGAGTGAAAGTATATCACAGCTGGCTCAGACATTATGTATGCATTATGTATATGTTATATTTTGTCTGCTGAGACCACTGAAAAGAAGTTCTTTGTGCGTAGTAAGGAAAACTAGATTTGCAAAGGCGGGGGTTTGTTGTTGTGTTTTTGGTTTTTTTGTTGTCTAGGGATTAAAAATACCCACCCTTGTAAATTTGGCAATATTTTCATTAGATCTGTCAGCATTTCTTTGTGACTCCAAATTCCAAATGGTGCTCCCTGTTTGCTTAGAGAAAGCAGGGGGCCCACTTCACAGTGTTTGCTCTGAGACTGGGGCATTGACAGGCAGGCATTTTTCCACATTTTTTTTATTATCAGCTAGAATAAGCAGTTTAATAACTAGGATTAAACCATCAGATCATGACAGAGCAACATTAGCTGCAGGAACCAAGTTGGAAAAGATTCCAGATGTGATTAGATGAATACCTGTCCCTTAGGGGAAATAGTTAAGTGAGCCTCTGTTTTTATTGGTACGGTAAATGTTTCTTGGGCCATTCTAGGCAGGTATCCTAGGTCTGCATTTTCCCAAAGATGTTGCGAATCCCTTGTGCCAAAGAATGTACTGTATTCTAAACCTGAGCCAAAACCATCTCTCTGATGAAAAATCAATGGTTTTGCCAGAACACACAAGATTCTGCTATTGCCTTGAATCATTTACATTTTTGTTACAAATGCAAAAGTGTGTTTATGGAATGCCAGTAGATGAATATTTCCTTTGGGGATGGGGGGAGTGAAAAGCTGTGATCAGAACCTCTGCTGAATGGAAGAGTTCTCCCTCTGAAATAGCAAAACCTTACTGGTTCCAGTGAGATCAAAAATGATCATGAAATTAAGAGAAAAGAAGTGTTTATGTTTGTCATGACTGAGTTTGTAGTATATTCGCCTATGGATAAGTACTCAGGGCTATGAGAGGCTATTAAAAATCAGATGCAGGGAAGTGATTTCTGGAATGAGAAAAATACCTGTTTAGAGATCAAAATAATCTCAAAAGCCTGTTGGACTGCAGGAGTCCCTTCCGTTAGGAGCGGGGAAATTCTGTCATGCTGTTTTAGCATCGGTGCTGAGAAACAAATTTTTCTCTGTTGTTAGCTACTTTGGGTCATCTCTGCAAAAGTATTAAGGAGCCAAACAAAGTAACAGTGTAAGTCTGGCTCTGGAGCACTACAATGTACTTACACAAAATACTATACTGCAATACTGTTCCAGTCTGTGTGATGGGGATGTACAAAAAGACTTCACAGATCTATCTGTAAACAGCTCTGCTTTCTGCCTGATCACTGGATAAAAAAATGAAATTAACTTAAGGCACCAAGTTAATATTGGTGAAGAAATAAAATGTCAAGTTAGAGTATATGATCATCTTAAAACCTTTCTTCCCTTTTCAGTCTTCAGCACTCAGGCTAATAGTGCAAATGTGCTTAAATATCTACAGCAGAACACAAATGTAAAGCTTTGAGAGAGTAATTCTAAATATGACTCTTGAGTCCAGATAAGTCTTCCAGAAAATTATTAAAACCTGTAAATTTGCACACTTTTGTTTTATTAAGTATTTATTCTACCCCACTTAAATTTAAAGCTCATGTTGTTGTAACAGCCTAAAGGACCTGGACTACCATATAAAGGAGGACGAAGACTGGTGAAAGTTTTAATAGTTTCAGTCTAACCATATTTCAGTAAATATCCTTTTCTGCTTGCTCTTCTGGCAGCTTGCTGTGTAAAAGACTTAACCTTTGTTTCCTTTTCTGTTTGGTATAGAGGAGAGTTTTAGGTGATTGAAGAACAAGTTGGTGAAGCTCAGAGAGCCCACAATATGGTACTATATGAAGATGTTCTTCCCTAAGAGAAGTGTATAGTCCTGAAAGAATCAAAGAAATAAATAGTGGAAAATATTGGGGTTTATAAGTTTGTCTTAGAAGACTGGACTTCACTGAAGTTTGTCTCTGTTTTTGCAAGTTCTGTGTTTGTCTGTGGCCTGGTACAGAGCTTACTGAAGTTAGTCTTTGTAGGAACTCTGAAGGACTTCTGATTAGTGCTCTTAGAAGATTTATTTTGACTTCTTTTATTGACAAATTTGTACGTCTGACGTGAAATTAAACCAGGCCACAGAAAGCACTTTATTTCCATCACCTTCAAGGGAAATGACCACATTTCTTGAAATGCTCTACCTTCATTTCTGAAATCCTTCACTACATAGCAGCGTGTCTGGCAGTTATTCCTGAGAGTAAAGCTCCTCAGGTGTAATACACAGGATGATCTTAGTGAAGAGTGTGGGTGAGGTTTGCTCACTGGAGATTACAGAAAGAGCCACTGGGTGTGGGTCAGGAGAGGGCTGTGTGGCTGACAATAGGTGTTCAGAGAAATACAAGGAAAGCAAGGTGTAGCAATGTTCATCTTGACTGACTCCCAGAATGACCATGGCCCTTTTGCCAGTGCAGTTTTTTCCTAGAAATTCCCTCTGTGGCTTTGGAAAAAGGTAAACCTTGCCACCACCAGTTTTCTCGGGGCATTTCAATGATATGCCATATTTTTCAGAGCAAGACCAACTTCATGTAAAAGTGGAGAGGTCGCAAGAAGGTATTTTTACAGGGGGGTAAGTCAGTGACTTAAGGCTGAAAGAATTGCTGCAGAGCAAAACAAAGTGCTTCAAAGGCAGGTGTGATGGACTTCTGCTTGGACCTCGTACAGGGGCTTCTGTTGCCAATTGAGGGCAGCCTTATTTGAAGGCCCAAACATGAAATGAAATTTGGAAGAAGTGGCACAAGCTCTATAGATATTTCGTCTGCAATTTTCTTTTTCCCCTCTACCTATTCTTTACTAAAATATTTCAGTCTTCTAAATGCCCTCAGGCCTTGAGAAGACTAAGTGGCTATGATAAAAAATGAGATCATGACAGAGAAGAGGTAACCCTTTTTCTTTTGTCTTTCTCTGTATTTCTAGTGCTTCCAAAAGAAATATTTAGGTTAAAAAAGCAAACAAAACCTCCCATCTCAGGTCCATAGGTGAAGAAGTCTTTCATATTTTTTGTTACTGTTTAGTTAGTTTTCCCCACACCTGTGGCTTTAATGAGGCTTGAAAAAAATGTGGGAAAAAACATCAATATGCTTCTCAGTCTGAAGAAAAGCATTTTGTTTTTTCAGGTTGGTCTGGAGCCTGTTACAGTTGATGAGCCCTTTCAGTGGGCTTTGGATCAGGCCCTGACTTCCTTAATTTTCGGGTGTGCAGGGAAAGGGAGTGCAAATACTTGTGGGTGCTTGGAGGTTGACTTTTAGGGGAGTTTTTGCCAGACCAAGCTGCATTAGATCCTTTGCACAGAGGATGTAGCTTTGCTCCCAACTTTACAGTGAGTTCATGGCACAAGCCATGTGAAGAAAAGGCATCAGGGAAAACCGAAGTGCAGGAGTGTCTGACCTTTTCTGCTGCTCTGTAGCTCCTCTCTCTCTTTGTCCCCTGATACCTCACACTTCCTGGAGTGATGGTGTGATACTTTTACTTGGGAACTTGCATGAAAGTTGAAGTCAGACTGATAAGGATGTGAAAAAACCCTTCAAACCTGAAAATTTCAGCTTTTTCATTAATTGAAGCTATTCAGCTGTTCTTTTATTTTTGACTGTACCTTGTTTGATGCTTGAAAAAAAATGAAGAAGCAGCTTTTTTCTTCTTGCGTGTCCTGAATTTACTTTATATGGGCACCTGCTCACAATAACTTTTAAAGACAAATCAGTCAATGTGAGCTAATTTTAAAAAGGCCTTCCCTTTTTTATTGGTTTTGTACTTAAAACCTTAAATATGATTTTTTTCTTCCAACTGGGATTGATATGGATGCTTTTGTCTCAAAACAGAGACCCAAATACCAAATTGTTGAACAGATTTCTCCTTTGGAAATGTCACTGTCACTTGAAAATACCATGTGTACTATGCAGCTGTCTGATTACTTAGGATTACAAAGACGCAAGACCACGTGAAGCCTATAAACAAGCTTGTAACTCAATGTATAAAATTTCAATGTTTATTTCTAATGTTTTGAGACTCTCCTTTGCTGTAGTGTGTTTGCTTGCAAAACCTCCCACCCTTCAAGTGATGTTGAATTTTGTAGCTTTTGTCATCACTTCTGTTCACATACTCTTCTACAAGCCTGAATTACGCAGAACATTTTTATTGTCAAATTCGTTCCTGCTTTCTAGTGCTTTTGTGTTTTTTCATCTCGTTTTAGTCCTTCCTAGCAAGTTTTGTTTGGTTTTGCTTTTTCTTTTAATTGCCATCTTCTCAGATGTGGACTTCTGAGTTTCCCATTCTGAACTGCCACTGAGACATGTGCTTTTAACACATTCTTGTTGTCATTAAAACAATTCTTCATGGCTAATTCAGCAAAGAGGAGGAACTGACCGGCTGCTCTTGGTCTTGATGAATATGATGACTGTATCAGTTTGTCATCTGGTATAGCCATTGTCCTCCTCTTCAGCTGGTGTTCATTTCAGTTTGTTATGTTAAGTATCAATATGTGATGTTTTTGTTCAAGTTTGACCAAAAGAGGTTTTTTGATAGGAAAAAAAAATCCTCTTTGCTTTAGCTCTGTGTGTACTGCAGCAGCAGCTTGTGATATTGTGCTGAAAATTCTGTAGTCCAAACAGATTTGCTTCAGATCAGTGACTGCCTAGCAAATCTCCAAGGAATATTTATGACCAGATGACACTCTTACCAGAACCAGATTGGCACATGAGAAAGCCTTTTGCTCCTGGAGATGCTGCTTTTATAGAGTGAGATGTAGATGCATTTAATGCTCAAATCCTCTGGTCAGGAGGAACTGGATTTCAGGGGATCTGAGCCTTGGTCCCTGCATTTCCCAAAGAACATAGCACCGTACCTGCATCTTCTTTTCAAATACCAGTTGACTTTCCAGTTTCAGCTGGGGTGGTGTTGAGGGGATTGTCTCTCAATGGAGGCAGCTGCTATGCTGCAAACCAGAGCTGCCTGCCCTTTTGAATAATCTTGGCAATTCAGCCCAGTGCTTTCAGAGAGAAAATGCAAAGTCTAGCACAAGAGCTGATCACCGTGGATTTTGTTATGATTAATAGATTCTCTGCCCCACCCCCCTTTAGGTCTTAAATGCACTTGCTGGAAGAAGGAAGTTTGGAAAACTACAACCTTCCTGCTTTTGCTTCTTCAATCTTTCAATTGTTGCTTGCTGGCAAGACAGCCTAGAACCCTGCTCCAAAATGACTGGTGCTAACTTTGGAAATGTATGTTTGCCCTTTTTTTTTGGGCTTTCATCATATCCTTACCCTACCAATGGACCTGTGGGTGCATTAATTGTGTGGAGAAATAAAAAGAATAATCGTTGCTGTGCAAGATGATGAGATGCTGCAGGGGAAGTTAGTGGACCTTATAGCAGGCATTTGAAGGTATTTAAGTATATTCCCAGGCTCTGTGTGACCAAAGGAGCTTGGGAGAGGATCAAATGTATTGCAATTCAGAGTGTCATTATATGCTTAGCAGCCAAGCTTAGTACTTGTTGGTATATAAAACCAGGTCCTCTGCATAATCCATGGACTCTCAAACTCTGCCCAGAATACAAGACCTAAGGATGTATAATGTGAAGCTTTTCAGTGGGTTTGGCTCAGCCACACCTGCCTGTGTAGATAATGTCCAGAAAGCAATTCAATCATCAACAAACTTGACTGCTGCACTTGCCTATGTCTTTTTGTTGCTGCCTGTAGTGAGAGGGCCTGTAAGATGACCACTGCTCTTCACCTGTCTTTGTGGCACTGATGAGAACCAGAAAGGGCACTCTGAGCTTTTTGCAGCTATGCATTACTTCATTTTCTTCCTGCAGGAGTTAAAAACTGCCCTTTGCTTTGATCTTTATTCAAGGGAGAGAACAAAATAAACAGTGTGGGGCTTTCTTGTGAAGTCAGAGAACATTATTGCTCATAAAAACATGTTTTTCCTCACAGTGGGAAACCAATATATTTTTTTATAAATGGCTTCTCTGCTTTCAAATGGTGAGTAAAAAGAAACTTGTAGAAGGACAGAGGTGTGGCATCACTGAAAGATCTGTAGTATGGCATCAGGGTGCATCACTAGTAAACTGTTTCCTCTCACAGTTCTTAGACAGTTGTACAATTGTTTGGGTAGAAAAAGGCCATTAAGATCAAGTCCAACCATGAACCCAGCACTGCCAAGTCCACCACTAAACCATGTCTCTAACTGACATATATAGAAGTTTTTTACATGCTTCCAGGGATGATGACTCAACCACTTTTCTGGGAAGAATATTCCAGTGCTGGAGAACCCTATTGGTGAAGAGATTTTTCTAATACCATTCTAAACTAAAAGTGGAGAAATTTAGATTAGATATTGGGAAGAAGTTCTTTATTCAGAGGTTGGTGAGGCACTGGCATAGGTTGCCCAGAGAAGCTGTGGCTGGAAATGGAAATGTTCAAGGCCAGGTTGGAGAGGGCTTGAAGCAATCTGGCCTAGTGGAAGGTGTTCCTGTCTGTGGCCAGGGGGTTGGAATGAAATGATCTTTAAGGTCCATTTCAACCCAAACCACTCTATCATTCTAAACCTCCTGTGGCACAACTTGAGACCATTTCCCCTTTTTCTGTTTCTCGTTACTTGGGACAAGAGACCAATACTTATCTCACTGCAGCCTCCTGTCACATAGCTGTAGAGAGTGATAAGATGACAAGAAGTGATTTCTGTGAACCATCTGTGAACCATCAAAGGATCTCTGCTTGTGTCAGGCCCTGTCCAGTCTCGTGAAGGTGTTAAAAAAAAGAAAATATTACTCAGCCATTTCTTTGTGAAACTAAGGAAAAGCATCAGACTATTGGGGTGTGAAGGATATCTCAAATGACAAAGTAAACTAAAATCAGCTTCCAGAAGAGAGAAAGTACAAGGTACAAGTACAATAGTCAGGACATTGCAGAGCCTACTTAGTTCCTACTTCTATTGTGCTAAACAATGGTAGCTCTTCTCTGGCTGTGTGCACGTCTTTAGTCTTCCAAGACAAAACATGGAACAGTGACACAAGACTGAGGCTTTATGTAATCAAAAGCTTATGATAGGGTGTATTGGAATGTGGATTCATTAGCCATTTGTGAATTTTGATACCCAGCCATACAGTGTATCTGCTCTTGTGTACCGCCAATTGTCCCTTGTCTTGTAAATGTGAGGAAACTTGTGGCAAACACCCATGAGGTCAGAGCAGGAATATAGGCAGGTTTGCAGCTTACCTCATGTAGTGGAAAGTCATATACATCTGTACCAAAATATGAAATCAATTCCTCCCAACTAAAAGGTGCAGATAGAAATGAAAACTTCTAATTCTTCAGCTTTCAGCAAAGTTAGTAATTACAGTGTGAACAGGTGAAATACCAGATGTGACTTCACTTTTTGTTTATAATTCTGAAGAGTTTATGCATTTTCAAGAAAGATTTACGTGAAGAACATAGATAAGTAAATAAATGGAGAGAGTATATGATTAATGTTTTTTAAATAGTAAATGCTTCCCATTTGTAACATTCTTGAAACAGATTGGCCATGAAGACTTTGTTTTTCTTTCTGCTTTACAAGGCTGTCTGTGTTTTGTTTATTTACTGTACAAATTTATGTTGAATGCCTCCTTTTCTGTTTAATCCACAGGAGAATTTTGATCATTAAGCTGCATTAATACATGTTTAATTAAATAATTATAAATATATATATATATGATAAATTAATGTATGGGAATAAAAAATGAAATAGCATTAAACATTTACTCCTTTTAATTTAATTATTAAATTAAAAGGAATTAACAAAATGAATAATGACAAAGCAGGAGGATGGAATCACATGTGTGCAATCCAACATCATGTTGAGAAAAGGACCCACACATGAACACAGTTTCACTGCTTGCAAGCTATTGCAGACACAATTGGTATTGCAACAGATCCATTCTATCAGGATGAATGTTTATTACTGCTTAGTATTGTCTGCTTACCTCTGTCCTTATGTGTTTCTTCTCCTCTTGCACTATGTCTGGAGCAGTGAAAAAAAATGTTATTTCCATCTTTCAGTGTTTCTGCAGATTATGATTCTGTCAGAGATACAGTGGCTGTAAGGAGTTGGCATCAAGGCAGGCTTAGCAGTTTGAACAAGCAACAGGAGTGCTTGTGTCTTGTGAGTGTTTCAAGCAAGGCAGTGGAAATGGGTCAGCTGTGTTGACCAAATTGGAAGTGTTTAAATGTGAGTAAATGAAGTGGCTAAGATCATTTGAAATAAAGTAAGTAGGTAAATCGAGTTTGAAGGAAGAGATCTTTTCTAGCAAAGTTCCATAGCACCAATGGTTTGTTGCCATTTCAGTTAGATGGGACTTGCTCAGAATGGCTACATCTGGATAAAATGTGAAACTTTTGGGTGATTTGAAATATGTAAATGCAAGCTTGATAACAGACTGGCTGGAAGATCAATATTCCAGTGTTCTCACTGCCAAATGAAAAGTCCTGAGATTTTGAGTACCAGTTTGATATCCTTAGTTAGCTGCTTCTAACTCTTTGGAATTATATTTTTACTTCAAAATGTACGATTAAATAGAGTCATTTTGGAAGAAGCAGTTCAGTTTTGTAGTAATCCTATTTAAATAAACCCAGAACAACAGCAGTGATCTTGAATCTCTCAGAGAAAGAAGATTAGGAATTTCTTCAAATACAAACTAAGTGCATGTTTAAAATGAGCGAATATTTAGTTTTTGTATCTCTAATTAGGAATATTCTGCATTAAGTGTACGTTATCGCAGGCATTTAGTCACTTAGTTCCATTGTAACATTCTTGATTTATTTCTTTTTATATTCAGTTTTGAAAAGGCAAAATAACGTTGCCATTGTTGTTGGCACTGCAGTGGGATCTCTGGCCTGTTCTTGCCTCTGCCAAGAGGTAATTTTGTGTCTGGTAAGTTCACGTTGCTACTATAAGCCTCAGTTTTCCTCACCTGTAAAGGAGATGATGGCATTGAAATGTGTTGGTAGCAAAGGAGGCGGAAATGCAGCATGTCAGATGGCCATTATGGAGCAGTCAGCTTTAGAACCTGTTCCAATGCTGCATCTGAATGACTTAATATTGCAGAGATGATTATGTTAGAGATTGTCACTTATATAGTGAAATCAGATGGATTTGATTGTGTGATTCAATCGCAGTAAGTCTGCATGGGGAAAGTGTCTTAAGATAGTCATGGGCATGATTCAGAGTGCATTTAGGTGAGAATATTTAAATCTGGCACAAAGAGATTCCTACTCCAGTCTTCCTGTGACCACTCTTGCCCAAATCCTTCAGCATTCAGATGCAAAATCTTAGAACTGAACCCTCCCATATCTGGCTGGTGTTAGTTCACTCTCTCATATATTCCCCCTCGCTCCTACAAAGTTCATAGTGTTGAAAGTGAGTCTTGGATTCACCTGGCTATGAGGTGCAAGCCATAAAGCTCAGATTAAGGGGCTTGAAATTCTTTTAGAGCTGTACTGTATCTGGCAATTTGTGTTCCTTTGGGGTTGACAGAATTTTTTTGGCAGTTAAATCTTCACTCCCTGAGTTTTGCCCTGAGATTCAGGTTCAAATAAATCTGAAATGTGGAGCAGAGTTCAGTCCAAGTGAGTGAGTTTCCCATGTTTTCTGTCTGAAATAATAAATCCTTCCTTGGATAGAGAAGGGCAAACCTCCATTTGGTTCATCCAGAAGATTTGCAGATGCTTTATAAACCTGGGTTTAATTTGGGGTTTGCAAGAAAACCCTTTCCTGTTTCTTCTATTCCTGTTTCAACTCTGGGGTATAACCCTGCCTGTGTTAGAGTTAACAGGAGCTTTTCACTCCCATTTCTAGCAAAGGCAGGATTTTCACTCTGAAGTTCTGCCTGTTTCCGTTTATTGCCCTTACAGGCCAAATACTGAGTTAGTAAGTATACTTAGTGAAGCACCTATTGATTTCAAGGCAGAATTTCAAAACCTCAGGATTCCATACTATTCCTCTTAACTCCATTAAAATTGGAAATGTATTAGCTATCAAATGACCCAATAAATGGTAAAATTCAATTGAGGAAGTGTAGCTCACTGAGCACATATACATTCCTGGATTTTTTTTTTCCTGTGCTTTTAAAGAAGACACTTTGGCTGCCTTGGAAAATTCACATGCCTGTTTCCCCAGAACTTGTTTTACCATGTATACACACAGTACACTGTATACCTCCTTATTTTCCAAAAAAAAAAAAAAAATTCATGTTGTTCTGCTCTTCGACCTGCAGCCTTCTGTACCCCGTAAACTGGAGCAAAAAACATCTGTCTAATTGATCCTTATTTAATAAACAGTGTTATCAGTGCCTTTGAGACAGCTGTATGACATGGGGACATCAGGACGTTTGCTGGCTTGCCTTAATTGGCATGGCAACGTTGGTTTTTGGCCTGGCACAGCAGATCGAAAATTGAATTTACAAAATCAAACTGTAGTTATCTACATTCCTTGATGTCCTCCCAGGTGAGCTACTGGGCTTCATGCTAATAACTTCTAAAGCAAGCAAACTTCAGCTAATTATGTGCTAGTTTATTCTCCCTTGCTAAATTTTGGCAGGTTGCTTCTGTAAATTATGAAAAATAAATGTGAAATATGCAGATGTCTTTTGTTTGAAGCAGATGTTTGGTCCGCCTTGCCAGAATCTAATCAGCTGTTTCCCCAGAGTTTTTTGTTTCTCCCCCCACCCCCAATATTGTCCAAGAGTTTATGAAAACACGAAGGGTTGGGGGACTGTAGAACAATAGGACTTTGCTTTATTTTCCAGCTACCAGGCTTCAAGGTAACTCAAGGTAGATTTTTTAGGCTGTTGTCTTCCCTGGCTAAAGTCACAGCAGATGCTGGCAGAGGGCCCACAAGGCACAATATTGTCCGAGGGCAGAATTTGAATGCAACCTTGCCTGTCATGGGAGAGGTTGATGGCGAGTTGGGAAGGAGCCAGTGAAAGCCGGCTTTGAAGTCCTGATGGTGCTGTGTGGCCAAGACTTATGTGCTTCCCCCACGGGAGCCTCACAGATGGGGGAGGTGAAGATCTTTGGGGGGTGAGAGCAGCTGTGTTAAAGGCAAGGCGGGTGGCAGGATCTGTTTCCTTCCTTGTTGTCCCAAACCACCCCTCTCCACGCCCTGTTGCCTACAGCCTGGCATGGCAGGAGGATGGATTGGCTGGTGTTGCCCCCCACGCTGCCCGGCTGGGGTAGAGGGAGACTGGCAGGGCTGTCTCAGTGCTTTGCTGGCTTCTCAGGCAGCAGCACCCTGCAGCACAGGGTCTGAACCTGTCTGTAGCCATGTGGGCTACTCGCTGTAGTCTCCTGGTTATCACTGCTGCTGCAAGTGAAGCCCTCTCCAGACGTCTGATCCACGCTACACCTCGTACTTTTCTCCTGGCCTGAAGTTTAGTTTGGACTTGGAAGACACAGGTGTGCTGACACAGCAGCTGTGCCTCCCTTGCTATGACACTGCACCCTCCCAAGGAGCATTTCTGTTTCAACAGCAGCATTTACTAGTTAGGTACCAACTTAAAGTGCAGAAAATGCTTCAGATGAAGATTCCTCAAACCTGGAGAATCATCCTCCCTGCTGTTAAAGCTCCAGCAGGCTCATCAGAAGTTCAGTATAATAGTAATTATTTTTTCACTAAGTGCTGAACACCTGCTTTGCACTTTCTGTTAAGGCTTTCGTGGCATTTGGTTGTGCATGGATTTAAACTTCCAGCCCTCCTACAGGTTAAGTATCAATTTCCCCACTTTGCTTATAGGGAAACAGGCACAGAAATAGGCAAAGTGATGTTTTCTTAAAAGGAGAAAAGATAAGTTTTGTGTTTAAAAGACTTTAGGAGTGTAATGTCATCCTAATGGTATTAGTCCATGTCACAACCTCTTACTGGACATATTTTTCCAGCTGCCATCAGGCTTTCTTGTGAGTCAGCAGAGAGGCAGATATTTCTGCAGCACAATGTTGGGATTTAGCTCTGTGTGTTCAGAGCACTTCCTGTTTGAGTGGATCTGCTGATCATTTCTGAAATCTCTACTTTTACCTTAGGTGCTGGAAGCTGAATGGCTGCCTGAGTTGACTACAAATGAGCATCTCTAGGAGCCAAGAGGTACAGAGCAGTAGGCAACTTCTGAGCAATCAGTACTTCAATATTATGGTCCTACTTATTTTTTATCATGGCTGAAGCACAGATCAAGAGTCTGTTGTGATAGGTGCTTTGGAAGCAATTAAAATGAATAGTCCTTTCCCTGGGGACAGAGGTCTTGAGATTGTGGCAAGATGCTCTTTACTTGTAAATACATTGCTGGAGGGAAGGATAATTCAGCAGTGTAAGACTGCTAAGGATTTTTTTTTACAGTAAAACTGAAAGGGGAGAAAAAACATTGCCAATTTTTATTAGCTTCTTTACATTTGGAGTTGGAAGAATCTGGGTTTGGTCTTTCCAAAAGCATTTGTTTAATCTGACTTTATCATTAAGGAATATTATTTAAAAAAAAAAAGAATCCTCATGAGGCAGCATGAATATATAGTACTTTGATTATTCAAAAAATTGTACAAATCAAAATAAATTTGCCTGAGCTATTTAAAATAATTAACCTTTGACAAACCTCCCTCTCTGGTTATGGAATAGTAACTATATGAATAAAAGATAAGTCATGATATTCAATGAAATACAATATTCATCCCATAAATTACAGGATAAGATAGCAGTATAATCTACATTTTTATAACTGTAAAATGTCCTGAACAGTAGTCCCTGTACTTTTCAGGTTGTTTTCTCCTCTGTTTCTTTGAGGTGTGCGGCGCCTCTTGTACGAAGGGCTTCCAAAGTGATGTTAAGTTTCAGCAGTGTTCACAAAGGCTGTGACCCAGGACTTCCCTCCCTGCTCTGAAAGGGAGTCTGTGCCTTAATGGGAAACCCTGCTACAAAGGGATTTTCCTGAATAGTAACAGTAAGTGCAAATTATGATCCTGGGAGTCTCCTGCTATATAACCAAGTACAATGCCAATAAACCAGGGGTGTAAACCACATGAGCATATGGACAAAATATGGTCTGAATGGCATGATTATGTTTCTCAGGCCATAATGAATTCATCCCAAGGTGCAACTGTGCATCTGTTGTTATAGTGTTCATGATAGCAAACACTACAGTTCAGGTTGCAGTTTCACTCAAACTATAACCACCTGTTTCCATTCACTAACAACTTTCTTAAAAATTATTCCTTCTGGACTGACTCAAATCAGTTTTAAAATAGTCATTCATTTATATATTTATTTGGGGAAAAAAGGTGCTTGATTTATGGAGTTGGTAGGCTGAAAGACACTCCCTCCCTGCTCCCTCCTCATCGTTCCAACCTTGTTGATTGTCACCAATGCATTTCCTTAAAAATAGATCAAATCCTCTGGCTTTTGAGGGACTGATCCAACTCGCACTGATTTTTCAGTGATTACTGTATTGGGCTTTCTGAGGCTTACTTTGTGGCTGCTGGCATGGACTAATGCTGTGTAGGAACAGGTCTGATTACTGCATATGAAGCTTTAGGTGCTTAGAAGCCAGAAGTCTTGTCAAGACTAGTTTTCTACTATCTCTTCCTCCTTGTGTAGTCAATAAGTGTTACTGACATGGCTTCCCATCTTTCTTTAGCTGGGAAAAATCCAAACCACAGTCTTTATAGACTGGAGATAAAGGGTAAGATGCTTGATTTTTGACAATTGATGCCAAGGAAGGTAAGTTTCTTTAAAGCAAGTTTACCACCATTCAGGAAAGGATGAGATACCAAAAGGCTAAATGCTATTATCAAAACTTTAAAAATGGCAATAGTAGAGAATCTAGTTTTGGTCTACAGACATCATATTCTCTTTCAGTGTCTGTCTTAAAAGATTCTAGTGCACAAGTCAACTTTGCAAATGTTTTCCGAGTTAAGGTATACAAATATTAAAGGAGGGTCTGCTACTCATCCTTAAAACAGAGATCAATGTCGGTGATACACACAACATTTTGAAGTGTAAATGAATGTGACAGACTCCCAACAAACGTTTAGGGAGCAACACAATTTCATAGCAAGTGTCCATAGTGTATCTATTATTCAATGCTCTCCCTTGTGCTTTCATCTGAGGGGAGTAAATGACACCATGATTCCAGGTTTAGTTTTGATATGGCACTGTAGGGACTCTTGTGTGGCAGTGTTTGGTTCACTCTTGTATTGGGCTTCCTTGCAAGCCCCCTCCCGACAGCTGTGCAAGTGCAGGAGGGAGATGACACGGTTCTTCTTGGAAAACTAACTCACCGTGTCATAGCTCCCTCTGAGGGGCAAATGCTGATCCCAGCCTACAGCCTGAAGGGCCAAGTTTTTCTTCAGGTTAATCCACGAAGGTTGGTAAGAAAAAAAATAATTCCTTCTCTTGAGACTTCAGAGTATTATTGCTCCTTTTCTCTGCCTGCATGTCGGTTACTGCTACTCTGGAAATGAATGCAAAGTACATTAGGGTGCACAAAAGTCACAGAAGAGAGTGTCTCTGTCCCTTTTACTTCTGTTATAGAAGTGGTCCCACTCACAAGGGACAAGGAAGTTCTCCAGTGCACACAGAGTGCCTCTTTTTTTTTTAATGTAATAGCATTATTCAGCTTTTATAGACCTATAATCCAAAACGTGGCTTGAGAAGGGTACTCATGCCCTTATGCCTTCTCAGTAAAGGGGAAGCTGAAAAAAGACTTGCCTACAGCCTCACAGCAAGGCAAGGGCAGACTCGGGCTCGGAACTGAGGTCCCAACCCTGCGCTAAGCCCTGGGGCTCTCCTCCTTCTCTGTGCTTGCTCTGCTGCCTCCAAGGCTCTCTGTGCCCGGGAAGGTGAGAGCATTTAACGGGTTGTAGTGCAACAGCTCTGGTTGGGGGTTAGATTTGTTTCTTTTTTACTTATAGAATTTTTTCTCTGAGTTGCTACGACACCAACTACTGGGTACTTAGAGGTGCTTGACCAAAACAAGGAGGTAGCCAAAAGTCGAGAGGGGGAAGATAATGCGCGTTTTGGGGCAGGAAAAAAAAGGAAGGGCTAGGGCAGCTTGGCTCTCTCTTGCTTTCAGCATTTCAGAGGGAGGACGGTGAGGCTGTTTGCTGGCTGCAGGAAGAGTTCATTGTCACCACCACACCCGGGCCTGGGAAATGTACCACCATCTGTTTGTGTGCCCAGGAATTCTGAGCTCTCCTTCTCCTGCCCTACTGGGAGCCAGGCTGGCCCCCTCCCGCCGCTTCTTCAGCGCTGCTCTGAGTCTTTTTGCTGCGCTGTAACTCCGCACCCCCTGCCCTGCCGGGACGTCCCGCCCCTGCCTACGGGGACATTTCTGCCGCTCCAGCCACCACCGCAGAGCTTCTGATTTATCTCATCCACCACCCAGGATTTTCCACTCTTCCAGCTTGGTGCTCTCAGAATCCTGCAGGGGCACTGAGATCAGACTGCCCTGGGCTCTGTGAACCAAAGCCCCCGCGAGGTTCCTGGTTTTTTTGTGTGTGTTTTTTTTGTTTGTTTGTTTGTTTTTTGTTTGTTTGTGTTTTTTGTTGGTTTTTTTGTTGTTGTTTTGTTTTGTTTTGTTTTGGGTTTTTTTTTGTTTTGTTTTGGTTTTTTGTTTTGGTTTTTGGTTTTGTTTTTGTTTTTGTTATGTTTGTTTGTTTGTTTGTTTGTTTTTAATTGCTGTAGTTGCCGTTGTTTGTTTTGTTTTGTTATACATACTAGTAAAGAACTGTTATTCTTATCCTCCATACCTCTGCCTAAAACCCCTTTAATTTTCTAAATTATAATAATATTAAAGGGGGGTTTGAATTCTCCATTCCAAGGGAGGCCCTGCTCTCCCTAGCAGACACCTGTCTGTCAAACCAAGACACTCTATAAAACCTCTGCAAGTGCACAAAAATTATTCCATTTGGCCAAGTGACTCCACTGTCATGCATTCATTGTTAGAACGAGGGAGAGCTGTAGTGGTAGAAATTGTTGGAGATAGTAGCAAAAGATTGTGTTTTGTTTGGGGTTAAAAAAAAAAAGTGTAAAGTTAGTGCTTGAAATTAGGACTCGCACAGCATTTTTGTTCTTTTGCTCTCTTGTCAGCATGTTTTTCTACTAAACTCCAGTTCTCTTGGGTGGGACAGAGGAAGATGCTGGCAAGATGGGCAGATGGATGGCAAGCTGCCACTCAGCCTGGAGCTTTGCAGTCCACAGCTACCTGGACCCAGAGGGCTACACGTGGCATGATTTGAAGCCTAAAAGGGAAAGTGAACTTTCAGTGACTCATTTCAAATAACTTTTTTCCTTACCTTTGTTAAAAGGTGCCTTAGTTAAAGCCTGTGTTATCACAATTAAAAAGAGACATTGATATAATTGTGTAGTAATTGCAGTAAATTATCAAGATGAAATCATTAAGGCAGCTTTTTCCATTATTGCTGCTTAAGGTAGATGTCTTATTACATATATGTGGAAGAGAAGAAGAATTCTCTTGCAGCTTTAGTATTACTAAAGTTAAAGGAAGATTGTGCGCTTCTGCTGCTGCTTACTGACACTGTCAAGAATAATGTGAGTGACATGGAACCAAAGAAAAGTGTGTTCTTCCCTGAGCCCTACCTGAGTAGCATTATAGCTCATTTTATCAGGCTCTCATTTGTGAAGGGGCCTGTTTTTTTCCTTGAACTTGCAGGCAGAGAAAATTATTTACTTCACAGAATAAGGGTATTTTTATGCTTATGAGTTAGCCATTTGCAGAAAAAAATGTTTTTTACATAAATGAATTCATGGGGCAGAACGTGAAATTGACCACTTTTCTTTCCTTATGGAAATCTTGTGTGGATATTCTTGTTTTCTGTTAGGGATGTAAGAGGAAAGAAGGGGGAATATTGCTTCAATCTGTCCCTCTTAATAGGCTTTTTACATGGGCACAGAGTCCAGCAAGTCTGCTGGTGGCAATGATATATCTGATTTTTAAGATTTGATGTATAGCAAAATATTAATGATGATGCAACTTTTGTATTACTTCATTCTTGCTTATTCTTTTGTGTATAATCTATGTTTTCAAGACAAAACAATAGTGTCTCACTCAGGAGATTGGTAATTGGATAGAGAGCCTTTCACCTCTGGGTCAGGAGCTCAGATTTGTTACAGGTCAGTACTGCCTGGGAGTTGCTGTCATGTGACAGCTGCTCAGTGGCCCCTTATGAAATGGTGGTCCCAGGTCACTGCCTTGAGAGCAGGTGTCTTCAGCACAGATCAAACCTAGGGTGCCAGTGCAAAACCAATTGTTGGTAGAAAAGAGGAATTGCACTTGGGTATGATGCTCCCAGTTTGCATGAACTTAAAAGTCAAGGGAGCAATCAGACATGTCTAGATCCTCAGCTGGTGTAGATTTGGCATAAATAAATGAAGTGTAGTTGCAGTGATATCACCAGCTGATTAAAATAGAACTCACTGTGGTTGGACATTTTAGTAATCTAAAGGTTACTGACATTGACGTAATATTTTAAGTAAAGATGAAAATTATCAATCCAAGTACCTTAGAAATAAAATCACTTTTAAAACAAATCCAAGCTTCTTGAAATTCGGAATAGCACTAATTCTTCCGTCTCATGATGCCCTGAGGTAACCATACAGTTATGGTTAATGGATTTTACTGTTTGTTGTCCCAAAGGAGGTGAAATTGGATTTCAAAGATACATTAGTCTCCAACTTTTAATGACACTCTGCTTTTAATGGCTTTGCCTGTGCTTCTGCCAGGGCAACAAATCCGGGCAAGCAATTCTGAATTGTTGAGGTGTAGTGTGGGAAGAAGTGAAGACTTCCACCAAGGAAGTCCTAACACTAGGGGAGCATAAATGTCTCACAAGACTGAAAAAAAACTTTTAGCAATTAAGTAGTTTAGCTATCTCTGATATCTCTGAAGTCTTGTTTAAGAGGAGTCTCTGTCTTGTCTGACAGTGTCCAAGAGAAAGTAAGAGAACCATTTGATCTAGAAAAAAATACTTCTGTTACGCAGAGATTTTGCTGCAGCATTTCAAATTTGAGTTATTTTGGTACTTATTTCAACAGGAACAACACAATAGCAAGGGTGTCTTAATTTTGTCATAAAAGTGAGCCTGAAGTGAAATATTTATAAATTCTCCAAAGTAATTCTGTGCTTTAAAGGGTGTATTCTGTGTACAGGGTGCCTCATGGAGAGAAGTTGAACTTTTTTGAAATGCAGATTTCAGAGTCTTAATTACAGAGTAGTGACTAGCCCTTCCATTGCTTTAGGCTTAAAAATGGTGGAGACAGAAAAGTAGCCCCTTCTCAGTAATTGCTCTTCTTCATAATGTATAACTTATGTTCTCTTTCTTTAAACTCACTATTCCCATGTCTGGTATAATTTAGGGAGCAGGCTAACACACTGGTTGTTGCTTTTTCTTACCTCAGAGCTGCTAGATGAGGGGACAAAAAGAGAAGCAAGGAAAAAGGAGAGAGGATTGAAGTTATAGAATTGGTGGTGAAATGACATTTTTAGTGATTCAGTCTGAGCTGAATGATTCAATCTTATTTTCTGTGCGTGCCTGATTGTTGGTTATGGACAAGGACTAGAAGACTTGCCAGATGTCTTTAAAAAAAAGTCAATTATCTAAGTGTTCTAATCCTCTCTAGTGTCAGCTTCCTTCACGAACTTGTACCTTGTGTCATTCATAGCTTACTGACTTAGTATGTTGTTTGTTTTTCAAAGTCTGACCTAATTTACTGTCTAGGAACAGTTAGGGCCATGATGATACAAATACAGTATTCAAAGACATTTGCTTCAAAAGGATCCGTTTCAGTATTTACAAAAGTGATGGTGGTGGGATTCAGCTGCAGATTAGTCCAGCCATTAGAAAAGGAGGCAAACGCTGCTTGTGCAAATACGTTTGCTACATCTAAATTGAATAAACGGAGACTTTGGAAGAAGGAGGGGTAAAAATTCCAGCTGCCTCCTTTCTTCCTGGCTGAAACTTGGAGGTACAAGGGCGTAGCTAAGCTTACTTTATTCAGGCACCCAGAAAAAGACACCACTTGAATGCACTCTCTGAATAGAAGCCACAATGATAATAGCAACGTCACACAAGAGAATGGCTTCTGCCAAATCGCCTTAGTCTTTCTGCATGATCATCAGGATCAGCAATCTGTTAACCAGCCCATTCTCTAGGTTTTACTGTAGCAGTATGCTTTAATTTGAGATTACTCTTGCGCCTAACAAGAAACAATTCTTGAGAGATGGTTTAAAGGGGAAAAAACACAACGAAAGAAATGTCACAATCCAGAAGAGCCAAATGTTGGAAGGTGAAGGGAAGATTAAGAAGAAATTGCCTGTTACAGAACTTCATTAAAGCCATTTATTAGCTTTGTAATGCCTAACAGTCTTCTGGTTCCAGAGTTTTTCATATAGGGGGTGCATAAGGGCGCATTTCACTTTCATTTGCATTCTTGATCCCTGCTGTTCTGTTTATGGCATTGATGCTATTCATACAGTCTTTGCAATATTAATTTTTAATTTATGATGCTCATTAGGAGACACTTAAAACAGAACAATTATCATTTATCTTGATATATTATTTACTAAGACTTGCTGTCATGGTTAGGGACCTGTGATTAGTGGGAGGGGAATAAAAAGCAGTTCCAAAAGGAACTTGGCTGAATGGAGTGAATCCGAGGAAATGGTTGTCACCACCGAAGTCCTGAAGTTCTGATGTCTAAGCAAAAGACTTGCAGCACCTAATCAAAACTCAGGAGGAACCCTTGAAGACAAGACTGGGACAGTGCTTAATGAACCTGCAGGATAATATTAATGAAACTCTCCTGTAAACCATCAGCTCATCAATTATTCATCCTGCTTTTGTCCTGGTACTTTACTGTCTTCCCTTTTTGTCTCAATATGATTACCTTTTTTTTTATTCCCTGTATCCTCGTTTTCTTTTTGTGGTTTTGCTGACGTGTACCCCTGGTAGCACTTCCTCCCTGGGAAATTCTGTGTCTTGAGGCAACTGCACAGTATCCAGAGGAACAAGATAAGTAATTTGTGCTCTTTGAAGGCATTTGGATAACCGTGCTGCACTTATTAAGACTTGGTAAACCAGATCACTGTCATGACAGCCTTGGAGAACCTGATTTGTTAAAGGCTACCACACTGGAAACTCAGAAAAACTTATGCATTTCTTAATTAATTTGTAGGATTTAGTAAGTTATTGTGATACTATCTATATAGAAGTCTATATGGCAAAACAGAATTTTAAATAATTGTGGCGTACCAGGAATATATAGACATGCTCTTTCCTTCTTCCATAACTGTCCCTATTACAGGACTTCTGAGAATCCCTGCCTTTAGTCTTTGACTTCCCAGATTGTTTATAACCTATGCTTGTGCAGAAGAGAAGGCAAATTGGATGTTTTGGAGCCTGCTAATTGCAACTCTGCATCTGAAACCAATTGTGGTATTTTTGGCTCTGTTTTATTTAGTTATTTTTAGACTTCCTGAAAGGGGTATTATTTCTGTTTGTTTTCTGTTTGACATCAAAGCAGGAACAACAAATTACTAATTTTGTAATCTATTCCCTGGGCCCTTGGCTTTCAATTTTTTGAACCATTGCACAGCAGCAGTGGAAGTGTATGTAGAAAACCTCAAGGGCCAATACCATCAAACACCTTTGAGACACATGCACCATTCCCAGCCTCTTTTCTGTTGAAAATCTTGACACTGTGACTAATCTCAAAGGCAACCACTGTATTGATAAACTATATTTTCTAGGGGGAAGGATAGGGAAGGAATTATAAATTATGAGGTTCAGCAATTCTGGCCCTTTTTTTCTTTTCTCTTCACCTCCTGGATTTTGCAAGCTTGTGTTTAGAATGTATTTATATCAGACAGGGAAAACAAAAACATCCCCTGTTGGGTGTGATGGGAAAGCTGATGCAACAGTCTATGATGACTCCTTCAAAACAGTGTAATGAGGACAGCACACAATGCTGCAGTTTGTATTTATGCTATGTAGCATGTTTCATCTCCAAGCCAGTTTAAAACCTTACCAGATTTATCTTTGCAGCACTCCTGTGGGCAAGCTATGTAGGCATTGTTAGCCTCTTTGTTATGTTGTATCAGAACTTCATTAGGCCCTGGGATGCAAATACAACAAGGCATGGGAGAATGTATTCAGCACACAAATCGGTTGTACATGTTGTTTTGCACCCTGTTGTAGATTCAGATCCTTTTGTAAGGAAAGCACTGCAGAATGATGATTTCTGCCCCTTCCCCAGCAAGACCAGCTCTGACTACTGCTGTAAATAATTGGTGTTTAGATTTAGTCATATGCTAAACCCAAGAATATTTATCTGACAGTATTTTTTCCTCATTTATTGACAAAATACTCCCAAAGAGTTCCCGTATTTTTTAATACGACATGAACTCATTTAGATAGAATTTTAAAAACCATTAACACAGTTTGGAGATGTAAATCCTGTGGTCTGATATGAGCACTCAGAGCTGCAGCCTGACCCACGCATGAGCGATGTGACACATCCACATGTCAAACTGCAACCCCACACAGGAATTAGCTTGTCTCCTGGAAACCTTAGAGCTGTGTTAGTGTGGCATGCTCCCAGGCTTACTGTGACGGAGCAGGGGGATGAGGAGACAGGCAGCGTTACGCTCATACAGTGATAAATGGAGGTTTCCTTGTCCCCCTGTGCTCTCTCTGTAAGCAGGCACCAGGATTCGAATAGCCCGTCTGAAAATGAGTGTTGGATTAAAATCAAGACACTCTAGACTTTTCTAGCCATTCCAGCTGGTTGTACAGGGTTTCATTCGTCACCTCTAAAGAACGTTTTTGGATTATCCTTACATCTTTCCAACCAAATCCAACCTTAGCTGCTCTGGTAATTTAATGTTAGAATTGCAATTTACTATAAACCTTCTTAGCAGGCAGGTAATCAACTTAACAGAGTTTATTGCACAAGCAGCTGTTCAGCAATCTAATATTATTATTTTTTTTTTTACCTGTTATTTGCAGCTGCAGAACAGGATAAATCCACATTAGTTCCAGTCTGCCTGACAAACAATCTCATCTCTGCCATGTTCTAATTTTCGATAACTTTCAAGATCTGGCTTCTGCAAACTATGAAGCACATAAATTGAACAAAATAACTCTGAATAAAACAAGCCTGCTTAGTTTCTTTGGTTTACATGCCAAAGGCTTGGCAGTTATATGGCATGTTAGTGATTTCTTTCTGTTTGTTTGTTTTCGGCTTCTGCTTTTTTTTGTTTGTTTTCGACAGGGTTTACACCTATGTTTGTCAGTGGTTAGTGGAATTACTAATGTTTTAACATGATAAGAAGAATAACCCCGGGTGCTTATAGCATTTGAAACAAGGCACAGCAATGAGGTGAGAGGAGTAGGCGTGTTCTTTCTAAAGATGGTGTGTGCAGTAACGATATCAGGGCTTTTAAACCACAATCTTGTTTTCCTAAAGCGTTCTTCATGATCACATTCAGCTTTCATTGAACGTGGCAAGGGGGGAAAACTGATAGTGTGCATGTCACTGCATAGCATGGCATAGCTCTTTTAATGCTGGCTCTTTATAATCTTTGAAAGGTCTTGTAACTTTTCTGATTTTTGCCCAGGGATAACTTTCCCTTTATTTTAACATATTTCCTTTTGTCTGGTTTGGCCAGTAATTGACTTTGTCCTTTTTTCATTTATTTCTCTGCCTCCTGGTTGTAGCATCTTCTCCCTGGAGTCTCAGGTTAGAAGTTTTCCCTTTTGTGAAACCATGACAGGTGCCTAATTGAATGATGAATGTCCCTTTATTACTCTGTAATTGAACTGCCAGCTTTTTGATTGGTTTGTGGAGATGCTCCACTCCTCATCAAGCACTGCGGGGGGCTCCGGGGCTGGCAGGCTGGGCCTACCCTCCATCTGTCTAATCGCATCTCTCCCCTACTTGGGCTTTGGGTGGGGAGGGGGCTCAGGGGGAGGAAAGTCATAATAAATTATGCTAATTCGGCGTCGCTGTGACAATAAGAATATCGCATTGTTACGTGCGCGGTGGCGGCAAACGCGAGAAGACGTTTTGTCGTCGCGGCTGCCTGGCCTGACAGGCCCTCGATGAAGATTAATGGCCCTCACCTGAGTGACAGAGCGGGGGATTGTGGGGCAGAGAGGGTCATTCATCATACTCTGACAGGTGTCATTCACTCCGACAGCCGCACCACTGTCGCCTGGCTAGTGGTTCCATTTTTCTGCCAGTTAAGCAAGGAGTTTAATAACATCCCCAGAATTAAAACTCATTCTTTGTAGCAGGTCTGACAGCTGAAAATAAGAAAATCAATTCTTCACATGTTATAGCACAGTTAACTGACTAGGGTTTTGACTTTAATTTAGTCTTTGGGCTGAATTTCAAGTAGGCTGCTTTTGTAAGACATCATCTATTAAAATTTACCAATAGCACTAACATCACTTTTATTATTGTGGCTGGATTAAAATGCAGCCTTTAATAGTGGATGTCATCTTCATTTGGTGCAAGCTCAAGATCTTACAGCTCTGGTGAGGGATATTCGACTTCATCCTCATTAGTGATGTTTATAGCTTCTCTCTTCATTAATATTGATCCCTTAAACTACAGAGAAAAACAAGACAGACACTAATACGAACCACTTTGTATCATTAAACTGTTTGGATTTCTTGGTTTCCGTCATTGTGGCAAGCTGAATAAAATATTTCAGAAATAAAAGGAAAGAAAAGACAGCACAAACTTCTGGCTACTCTTGGTGGGAGGAACCAGGTTAGCCTTATGGCCTTGTGCTGCTGATGGCTTTGTTCCTCCAAATGGGACTGGCTAATCCTGGGGAAGGCTTGGAAATAGCCCCTGAGAAAACAGCACTAAAATAACAACCTTAGAATGTGTTTAATGTCTCAGCTAGTGAAGCTAGGACAAAAATGTTTGTTGCCTGTTTCATTTAACTCATTAAGACTGTTATAGCCAAGGGACAGGCATGATTAGCTGGAAGCTCTGCCATGGAAACATGAATGAAGAAGACAGATTGATGTCTGTTTGTGTAATTTAGGAGGTTTGTGAGTCGTCAGTGTGACACCACCACGAAACATGTAACCAGGATGCAGAGAAGTGTAAGACCAAGTGTTTCCAGGGGACCTGGAAGCATTATTGTTGCTGTATAAGGTCAGAATGAAGTCGTATCCACAGAAGTATGTGTGGTTTGGGTCAGTGTAATCTGGAAGGATTAATTCATGAGGAGTCAGTGCCAAAAAAAGGCTGCTAGGATGATCAGGAACATGCAGAGCTGTCTTACGAGGAGAGAACAAAGGACCCCAGCTTGTTTGGACTAACGGAATGAGGGCTGAGGAGGACTGTGACTGCTCTCTACAAATACTTCAGGGGAAGTAAACATGGGGAGTTGAGGAGAGGACAGTCTTTGAGGGACAGCCCAGGGCACTTCTTCCTGTCCCGTGTTCTTATAAAGCAACCGTAATTTGTCTCCATGTAGATAATAAATCAAGAACTGAAATAAATTGCATGTGTATCTCTCAGTCTCACTGACATATTGTAGGTAAGGAAAGGTTTTGTTTACAGGTGATGAGGGAGGACAGGAATTTGTCACACATTAGGAAATTTATTTCTGTCTCCATTGCAAGTAGAAAGGGAGTGTAGGATAGCCAGGCTCCTCCACAGACACTCATTCAGGTATCTAGAGATATATGTGAGAAGTTTGTACACCTCAGTGATGTGAATAAGGAGTTCTGGGCTTATTTTGTTTTATAGAGTGCATGTTATAGTAAGCGTTAAGTTCTTGTAAATTTTTCCCTCTACTCAATGTAAAATGTTAAATTTTATCCTGTGGAGGCTACTCTGCTTTGAAAGGAAAAATTTTCTCCTGTTTGTTGCTAGTGTTATGAATGAGCTGCATTTAAAAAGACAGTGTAGTGGTAAACTGGATACATAGTGTAGAAAAGCAATTTGATTATACAAAGTAATAAATAACATTTTACAGGTCTCTATTTGGTCTTAGCTGTTTGTGCATATATGTGGTGTTTCTTTCCAGTGCAAAGGAGAGGCAAGAAGCGCTTTTTTTTTTTTTCTGAAATCATTAACAAATTATGTCCTCTCTAGTTCCTGCAGGTTATTGCAATTTTTGGCACAAGGCATTAAATAATAACATAATGTTGGGTAGCCTCTGATATCAGAAGAGGAATATTGTATGGATGATGCTGTACATGCACATAAGGGTGAAGGAATGTATCTGACCAAGAATTATGTATAGTGGCACATTTAGGACCTGTCTGACTCTTGAAAATTAAATAGCACCTTGGGCTCTATTTGGTTCCAGTTTCAGACTGGATTGGAGGAGAAGGATCATCAGTGTGTTGAACTGATACGATAAATTGCTCATAAGTTAGCTATTATTATTTTTTAACTATTCAGCCAAAACCACGTTTTTTTCTGAAAGTTTTAATGTCGCCACATGGTGTGTGAGTGAAGTGAAAATAGAGCTAAGTGGAAGGGCTTAGGTGTTTTCTAGTAGAACAGTTGCTTTTGTCTTCAGTATCGTGCATAGAAATGAGAATTGGTTTAAAATTATGTGAGTCACTGAATATTTGGAAAGCAAGTCTTTTCACTAAAGGCAAGTTTTTCATAAGGCAACTCTAAATAAAGAAATGCTTATGAACCTAAAGAAATATGTCCTCTAATAACTTTTATTTCGGGTAATAAGAGAAACATGATTAAAACATGCCTTTTACCTCACTAATGCAAATGCCTCTATGTTAAAGTTACTTTAATTTTTCCCTTCTCAATCTGGCTGGCTCTGCACTCCAAAAAGAAGATTCAATGAGAGTTAGACGTGCAAAAAATAGGAACTTCACAGTCTGAAATACCTGCCTGTAGGAATAAAATAACAGAAGTTTGTGGTTTGGGGTCTTTTTTCCTAAGCTGCAGCTATAGGTATCTCACCTACCTTTCCCCGTTTTTGTCTTTCTAATCTGATGACAAACAGTTGCCCTGGAATTTCCATGTATTTATACCTTACCACAATTTATGTGCTCAGAGGCACCCAATGACTCATCAGGAAGATATCGCAGGATCTTTTAGAAATTTCACCCCAAACAGAAAGTGAACATTTTGATGGTGTCTGTGGTAATTTTCCATAGAAGAAATTCTTAATATGCATTTTGTGCCTGCCAGGCTTAGTCAATCACAAGGAAGATATTTCTCTATTATCATCTATTACGCAATAAAATCTATATCCTAATCAGTTTCTCCAAGAATTTGTAATAACTAAGGGCTACTTGAAAGTTTTGGATACTTCATGCTAGCAGCTGCTGAAGACAGGATGTGATCTTACAAGGTCAAGGTGGGAAAAGTGATACTGAAGGCCACAAATGAGTGGGTGACTACTATAAGCCCACTGTGTTTTGCCAAAATCTGACTTTTCTCTGTAATTTGACATTTAAAAGTAACAATGTATAGAACTTGCTATTCGACATCATCCAACAGGACAGGATATGTAATTCCAATTTAGGAAGTGCTGACCCTGGTGAATTGTGAGGCAGAGATGAGATTAGCACCCTGTTCTGCTTTCCCTCAGACAAGCTGGCCTAGTTATTTTAAGATGTAGGGAGGTATTAACCAGTGCAAATAAAAATAGCAAAAGGAGTGCTAAAGTAGCTTCTTACTGAGCTGACTGTACCTTCTGTTCTAATTATTTTCACTAAGCCACTAAGCACTGCTGATAGTTCATTCTTTCTTTTTTCCCCCACCATGAATCCTGGCACCTGTATATCATGGCTTTGCTCTGGGTAACAACATCTGTATGGAAATCTTCAACAATGTTTTGGGGTTTTGAATGGATTCTTATTACATTACTTAAACCAAAAGAAATGTATTTCTACGGCACAGCGTGGTGCTTAGCATGGCTTAGCTGAAGGTTTCACTGTCTATACAGAGCCTTGATGACTAGAGTAAATGAAATCTCCTGGGCATTTGAAGTGGATTTCCCGGCCATCCACAAGTTTGCTAACCTGTCCTGAAGGAAATTCTTAAAACCCACGCGTAGATACCACCATGGGAAATCTTGAGTAGTACTATGTCCACTTACTCTATGCTCTCATCCAACTAAATTCAACAAACTCAACTGACTTAGCTGAGTGGACTGATTTTTAATTTTACTATTAGGTATTGACCATTGTGTCAGCTGTTTTGTGGTTATAAAAAGGCATACAATTCAATTTTTATGTAAGTGATGCTTTTATCCAAGATAGCTTCAGATGCATAGTCACTGATGAAAGTGTAAAGTATTTAAAGTTTGATATTAAGTGTACAGCAATGGGAACATGACTTAAAGAGGAGGTTATGCAGGCAATCTGATTCTAGCAGGCTCAATTACAGTAGAAGTTAATTTGATAGGGATCATAGACCTACACTGTAGCCAATTAGTAGGATGAAACTGGAGTACACACAACAAAAGGACCTGATAATAAGCAAAGTGCTTAGGAACAGAAGCCAAATGAAAATGAAATAAAAGGCTGTCATCCAAAAATCTGTAGTCTTCAGAACATGGGACAGCCTCCAAATGGATGATTATGGCATTTATCACAAGGTACATTGGGTCAAAATACCCATTAAGGTTGGTACAGAAATTTCATAAACAGGAAACTGCATAAAGAAAAAGGTGTTTTGGAAAAGGAAGAAAATGTTACTCTAATCTGCTATCAGTTCTCTTGGATCTACAAAGGTAACATACATGCTTATATTCATTCTGCCTTTCAGATCATAATTCCTTGTGTGAGTTAGGATCCTGTTTGCTTTACGTTTGGTGGTGGTACTTTAGCAGAGAGAGGTGTTTCTAGAGGCTGGTTCAACCTGGAGTGATGAGGGAGCCCATATACTTTGTCAGGGACTCCTTCCCCTGACAGGCAGAAGCTCGAAGTGTGTTTCAGCTGAAGCACATCAGATTAAAACTTAAATATCCTGTAGTATGAGGTGGATTTGTTTTAGCTGCAGGAGAACAAATGGAGGGGTGGACACTTAACCCCAAACACAGGCACTGCATGGTGACACTGCAGGTAGATGGCACTGCAAGGCATAATGGCAGAAAAAAAATGCTTTATGTCAAGTTGGTAATATGGACTATTGGATGACCCTTGTGGAAACTGACCTAATGGCACAGGGGCACAGTGAGGGGATGAATCAAGGAAGCCTCTAGGAAAGCAAATACTCTCCTAAAGAATGACAGTTGAAAAGATTAGGGGCACAAGGAATGCAAATAACATTGCAGTAGAAATAGCAAGAGACAGACCCCAGTACATTGGGGTTAACAATTCTGAGGTTGTTCAAGACAAGAGACTTATCAAAGAAAGTGCATTTGGGATCATGCTGAGGAGTTGCATTGGAACCATGCTAATAGATTCGTTTTAAGGCCTGAAAAGACCTATATGTTTTTTACTTTTGTAATATAAACCAAAGCACCTTATCTTTTAATTTTGCATTAAGCTGTTAATGTTAATTATCTGAGCATACCAGATGCTTACACTAAGAAGGCTTCTTTCTAGAAGATTTCAAATTGTTAAAAATATACCATCTTTTCCTTGCTTAAAATGTTTCCTTTGTTAATTATTAATTTTGTCTCTGTGGCTACCAACTATTTCATCCTCTTGCGCGTATTTCTTGCTGATTTAGAGATCAACACATGGTTGTCTTTCTTTCATATTCAAAAGTGGACATCTTCATCATCTGATGCAATAATCAGACTCCTAATCTTCTTTTGGGTGACTCAGACACGTTACCGAAGCATGTCAGTCAATGTTATTGCCTTTAACCAGAAAGTAATTTTATTAGTAATTGGTTGATAAAACCTGTCCTTTTTTCCCCATCATAAACTAATGATGTAATTAGTATTAATTAGCATTAATTCTAATTTTTCTTAGTTTTATACATATCCAAAATCAGTGTCTTCAGAGCTTTTTATAAGGCCAATGTCAGGCTGTTCATCTTAGTATTATCTCAATTATCCTATTTATCTTGCTAGTCATTAGCCTTCTTCCAGATAGTGGATGAAGCAAATCAAAGACATGGATGGAAAATCTGTGGCACGCGTGCCACGAAGATATTTCACTAAAGAGCTCCTATACCATGGCTGGGAAAAAACCCTGTTGTTTTCAGGATGTCAGTGCTGTTACACAAGTAAACAGTGACCTGTTCCTCACAAAGTAAAAGTGGAGAATCTCTGAATCTGCTATAAAAAGTTGAAAAAATACTCACTGTGGACAGTTCAGATCAGGCATCAGTCTCTTAGGACACGTTCCTCTCCCTCCTTAACAGCAGTATCAGGCAGATGCACGCTCTGTTGATGGTATTTTATGGTGATACATCAAATTATTAATGCAAATCAGTTCAGAAAAATTTGCCTGGTATTACTCAAGGCAAAAAACTCTTATAACCTGTGAAACTGACTTAGGACAACGTTCCGCTTACGCCCTCCTGTTATATTTCCTAGAAAGAGGGTGTATGTTAAAATCCAGATGCCTTCATTTATTGTAAAGGTGGGAAATTATTTACCCTTTATTTCAGATTAATTTTGAGAATCTGCTTGGAAGGAAATGGTAGTGATAATATTTTCACTGTTCTTGTAGGTAACAGCAGATTTCAGGTTATTTTGTTATTCTCTGAAATTTCAGCTGCAAGTTCATCTATTAAAGGATTGACACCTGAGAAATAGCATCAGATATACAATATTAGTCTAGCTGGTTGCAGTTTTCCACAAGGATGAAAAAAATATACTGTGCTGTTTAAATATTTTTCTGAATTTATGGACATCAGACAACAATCTGGAAACATACTAGCTCAGTTTGTAATACTATAGGAACAACTTCAAGTACCACTGTAACTGTAATTCTTGAGGCATTATTGTTGATGAATATGAAAAAAGAAATACTTTCAGTATGTCAAAAGAAGTCAGTATGCTGTGGTAGCAGAAATGCAGAAAATGCTAGTAATTCTTCCTTACAGGCTCTCCATGGGCAGCAACTGTATTCCAAGTCCATCCCACTGCTTTAAACACTCAGCTGAGTTCTATGATAATTATCCCTTGCTCCCTATTGATAGATCTGGAGTTTACATGAGTCATGATGTCATTCTGAAATTTATACTGGTAATGACACAGAGAACTAGGTTCTTCATTTAGCCATCTCAGTTGATAGTCTGAAGCTCAGTGAGATTAATCTCCAGGTTTATAATTTCCTGACTTGGTGTCCCTGTTGGCAAAGCAAAGGTGGCTGACAGAAGAGCGCCCTGATTCAACAAGGCTCAAGTAAGATTTTTCATTAAGCTGATAGAAATGTAGAATCATTTCCTTCAGAAAATGACTCTGGAGGTCATCTGGAGCATCCTTACAGACAGCAGCTGATGATGGCTCCTAGTGGACAGTCTGGCTTTTGGTTACTATCTTGCTAAAGGTTAAATTCTTGTACAGGGTGGAGAAACAAAACCAAACAAACAAAACCAGAACAACAACAACAAGCCAAAATCCCATTAAATTTAGTGTAACTATGGTGGTTCATTCATAGAACCTGATAAATATCATCACGTCATGGTGTGATTAGGGAATAAAACCAAGTGGTTTTACTTGAAGTTTTCTACATTTAGAAAATTTATATAGGAAAACCAGCTAAGATGATATAATAGTTGAAGTACTTCTGAAGGTGTGCAGTGTGGGACACAGATTTAATTAAACACACCAAAATTAGCATAGAGACAAAATGTAAAAATAAATGTAACCACAAGGGAAGAATAATTCTAATTAAATTTTCAAAAAAAAAGTCAATACAAAAAATTGTATTTAAAACTGAGAAAAATATCTATGTAAAGACCTTGGGGAGGTTCTTTGAAAAGTAACTACATATGCTGAGAAAAAACTTACCCACCTTTACTGCCTATCTGCAGTCCCAATTGCAGAAGGATCTGGTTAATCTGAAGTCTTTGTGATCATACTGACATGAACATTTCTACAAACACAATGTATTGGTTCTTCCCATACGCATGCATTCCTTAGATGGACTACTGTTTGCTTTCACTGAATGTGAGTGTTTTGGTATAGGAAACTAACCAATTAGTAATTTTTAAACTAGTGCTTGAAAACATCAGCCCTAGACCCAAACAGTCCCCAGTGACTACAGCAGATTACTAGCAGAGCTGTCCCGATGTATGTTGATAATAATAAATTGGGTAAAACTGCAATGCAAGTTGTAGTTGGAGCGCTATAAAATGGTGCTGCTTCCAGACTGAGGTATGTCAGCTGTAAATCTAATGCTGCTGTAAACCACCAGGAACAACAAACACAAGGCTACTGAGCGACTGAAGAAATCAAAGGAGTTTGTATACAAGATTTAACAAAACATGTCACCTGATGACACCATTATTCTCTGGTCTTATGATATTGTCTTCCATTTCCCAGACTTTTCCATTTGTGACAGAATTCACCTTAACCGTTTAGTGATGCTGCACTTCCCATTTTCTGCTGAGTCTGTCTCTTTTTTATAATAATTCTTCTGAACTACTTTCTGTGTTTCTCCTATAACACAACATAGAAGAGAATTTCTGGGCTCCCGTCCTGGCTCCAAGGTGTTTTATGTAAAAGCTGACGTGCTTTTAAATGTTCTGTGCATCTCCAGTGTTAGAAAGTCAGCCTAAACGCTAGAAACATGAACTACCTTTTTACAGATTTAGAACAGAAGAACAGCTGGGTTGATTTTTTTTTTTTTTAATCCCTAACATTCTTTTCCTTTTTATTTTTAAAATCTGACAGGGCTGGAGTTGTGGAGCACTGTCACTAGAGAGTGGCCACAACAGAAGCTGCAAATCCTCACCTGTGCCCATTGGTGCAAACAGCTACGGCGATATGGTGGCACTCTCGGAGATATAAATGCTTCTACCATTCCAACCAATTATTATAAAAATTGGGAAAAGAATACAAAAGCCTGGGGCTCAGATAGTTTGCTCATCTAAAAGTGTTTTGCGGTTTGCAGAGCACCTCTTGAAAATGAGGCTGGCACACCTCTGTTTCTGCAGCTGCTGGCATTGCATCAGTATTTAGAGCTTTTCGTCATCCTCAGTTTCCACTTTTCTTTAGCTTGCTGTCAGAACTCTCCTCTGATTTTCTTCCTTCCCACACTGTCCATGTTTGCTACAGATGTGAGAAGCAGAGGTTAAACCCTTTCCTCCCCCCATTCCCTTTTTTGGTCTGTTTTCAAATAATGATGCCATTATCTTTCAGCAGCAAGACTGGATAGCATTAGGGATCTCCATTCATTCAGTACATCAGTCAAACCAGCCAAAGAATATATTAGATAGAATCACAACTTTATCTGTCCAATACATAATATACCAATGTAGCACAAGAAGGGCTGCTCAAATTGATTGAATTGGGTTTTCCTACAGAGCTGCTTTGTGTATAGTGGGAAATATTCTGTATCAAACAATCTACATGAACAGCAGCCACGGTGTGACTAATCTCAGCAATGCTAATACTGAATAATCTCAGGAAACTTGAACAGGAGGATCAATGTTCCACTCACTTCATATAAATGGCCTATATTATAAAACCCATCAGATAAAGGTTAGCTACTGCTACATTTAGAGCCTAGCATGTGTGACACAGGTGGGGTATAGCAAACACAAACCCCGATCTCACAGGCAAGATTTAAATGACTAAAGCCATCAATAGACGTGTCAGCCACCTTAAAAGAAATTTAAAAAAATAAAAAGCTTCCTTCTGTTCCATAGTATTTATTAAACAGTGATGTCCATATAAATTTTTCCATATTGAACTTTTTTGTGTCCAGCCCTTTAAAACAATAAGTTAGTCACCTGGACCAACTGCAGAAGGACAAAGTGTTTGAAGATTCCAGGGTGATGGAAGATTGTCAACATTAGCCTGCAGAGAAAATAAAAATCCTAGAAACAGTGCCCAGGGGAGTATGAAATTGGAACTTCTGCTAGGAAAAGCTTTCAGCTGAAGAGAGCTTATTCAAGCTTTCTCTCATGGTGTGTAATAACAGGTTTGCACAATTTCCTTTTCCAGGTTGTATAAGGCCAGAGCTGGTGGCTTTGATGCACCTTGGCTCAGGCAGGAGGGAAGATGAGCTCCAAGGGTTTGCTTCCCTGAGGGAGATGGTGTTTGGCACAGTGGGAGAAAAGAGTGAGAAGCAGTGACCTGAAGAACGTGAGTTCAGCTCCCAGCCACCACTGCATTTTTATTCTGCTGTTCTCACTAGTGCTGCCTCTACAGTTTGAGCAGTTAGTGATAGGTCATTTCTGTTCAGGGAGATCATCCATTTAGAAGGTAATTTCTTTGGGGGAACTGTTTGGATGTTCTGTTTGTTTCCTGCTTTCTTTTTCTCTTTACTCTTTAAGTTCTAAAACCTTACTGCCAAATAATTTCTTTTCTGAGGCTTTGTGTACTGGCTTCTCCCAACAGCTGTGCCAGGACAGTGCTCCAGTGGGGCCTGTCTTTTACTCTATTTCCCCCCCTTTTCTAACATGCTAAAAATCAGGCTGATAGAACTTTTTGATTTAGACCTTTGTTGTTTCAAAGAAAGAGGGAATTATTTATAATCAGAGGGGGACAGGTTTTCATCACTGCAGACTGATGCATGTTTTAGAGCATTCACCTTTAAGGTGTCCAGAATGCAATCTGCTAGATCCTCTGTGGATTGTAAATTTCTAGAGTTGCCCTACTTTTTTCTTTTTGTCTGCTGAGGAAAGCTTTATGATCACTATTACATTATCTTGTCTGTAGTACCATGGCACTCGGCCCCTTCCTCCTATCAGGAAGCCTTTTCTTTACTTTAATACCAATAAAGTGTTTCTTAGACCAGGGTTCATTCCTAATAAGCAACTTGAGAATTTCACCTGAACTAAGAAATATTTTTCCCCTCTGTATGCCCTAAGCTTCAAAATATCAAGGAGCCTACATGCTTTGAATCTAAGACAGAGTTTACAATCTAACAGCTTTTTTATCACCTTCCATCAAGAAAAAAAGCCTCCAGGTGGATTAAGCTGTGTGTATAGGAAGCTTAGAAGGTAGCAGGTGTCAAGTCCCAGTAAAGGTCATTCCATTAGGGCTATTCTCTTCTCAGACACAGCTTTCCTTGTGGAGTTGTGTAAAACTGCCACCGAGACATTGGTGCACTTCTTTACAGGGCAGGGATGTTGAGCAAAATGTTGAAGCATGCACAGCATATTTGCCCAGGGATTTTAGGCTGAAGTCTAGCTATAGGAATGTGGCCCAGATAAAATACAGTGGCACTGCTAGAGACTGGAAGCAGGGTAGGAAAAATACCTTCCCATGTTTCTGGTCCAGCCATCCAAAAAAGGTCCAGATTAGATAGACAGGGTGTTGACAAGTATACCATAGAAAAAGTTGTAAATTGTTAAAAAGAATTAAAAATCAAAATCCTTGTTGTATTATGGTTGAGGGCCTGGAATGAGCTTGAAACATACTTGATGCATCCCATTGTCTATTGTTACTAGATCAAAGGAGGGAGACTTGCTGTAAAAATGAGTAAAAATCATGTGACAACTCATGCTGCCAGACATTTCAGGGCATGAGCAGACAGCATTCAGTCAGCACTCTTGGATCATATTTCTGATTGTATCTTCACGAAAACAAGGATCAGATACAGAATTTCCTTTTCTTCTTTTTTCTTTTTTTTTTTTCTTCAGTGGGAATGATGCAACATGAGGAGCTCCAGCCATACACGTACACCTTTCTCGCTCAGACTGCACCGTGTAGCTTTGCCCCTAGGTGCAGGCTTAGCGGGGGTTGAGCAGGAGGTGAAGGGTGCAAGAGGCCAGCATGGCACGATGATACTTTCAACATCTGATAAAGCTGCTCTAATTGACATCTCGGGGAGGAACAGTTTGAAAAGCTTTGGTCAAACTTGTGCTGTTTCAAAGCACACAATCTTGCATGTCTATTTCAAAATTAAAGCTGAAGAATTGACTTGCAGCAGACCACCATCCTTCTGAAAAGTGAACTGGTCTTATAGAAAGCAAACTATACTGCAGGAAAGAAATGGTGGGAAATCTAATCAGATAACCACAAACAGCAATGAATTCAAAGCCTCAGTGGATCAGTGAAGGAGAGAACCTGCCAGACAGTTATGTTAAGGACATTGCAGAGAACTCCAGTGATTTTGCTGCTTCTATCTTCACTTCAAATATCTTGAACTAATACCAGTTTTCAGACAGTAAATATGAGCCATTGATTGATTGACTTGTCATTAAAAGAAATGTTACTACCAGATGATAAGTGATGATGATAAACCATCTGAAAATATATGCATAAAGGTTGTGAAGGATCTTAAACTACAGAGGCTGAACCACTGGGAAGAAAGTGCCAAAGTAATCTGTTATACCAGAAGACAAAAAGTAGCAAAGGCTCTAGTTGACGTATTTTCTGCGGATTTAATATGCCTGGAAAAGATCCACTTGAGAATTTCATTGGATTTCTGAAAGATTTTTGATCAGCAAGAAATACTACTGCAAGTTTTGTAATGAGCTTTTCTGAATGTGAGAAGCTTGGTGGTGTGAGTGTTAAAAAGCTGAACATCAGCTGATCCAACAATTGCCTGCGTACATGCCCTTAGCCTGCAGCAAAAGTGAGGAACTTTGGATTGCCTATATCCTCTTCACAGAAACAGTGCAAATCTGCTTGATTTTGTGGAATGCTATAAAAAAAGACGAGTTAAGCATTCCTGTTTACTGTTCTACAAAAACAAGAATCAGAAGTTATTTCAGAAAATTAAAAGAGAGTCAGTTAAAATGGGTTAAGAGAGTCACTTTGTAGGCAATGGATAAGTAACCTGATGGAAATCGGTCATGTGTAGGAGAAGGGAATCCAGGTGACCTTGCCCCTGATAAGTCACGGCTGTGTTACTTACCCAATACAGCCTTGCCCCTGGTGAGTCACAGCTGTATCCAATAAAGAGAAGTGTGATAAAAGGGAGTGGATTTGCTGGTGAGGGGGAATCATGAAGGAGGAGGAACCTTGGGGAAGAGTGAGGATCATGAAGAAGAATCCTGGGGAGAATCATTGCTGTGAGGTCAGTCTGGGTCTGCAGTCAGAGCCTGTTGTTGGAACCTGCAGTCACAGTCTAGCCAGGTACAAGCCTGCAGTCAGAGTCTGCAAGCCAATCTGTGCAGTTGTAGTTCAGCAGGAAATAACCAGCAGCCAGAGGCTGCAAGGGAAACCTGCAGTAGGAGCTTGCTGCAGCCAGAGTCAGTGAATGGCTGGAGTCAGGATGGCTGAGCTGTAAAGGGGAATAAACCAGGATCCTTTTCATGCTGTGATAAGCAAGAAGTCTGTGTTTCTGCTCATTTCTGCCCTCTAATAAGAGGGCTGCTGCAACAATATGAATCCTCACAGTTCTCATTTTAGGTCAGATTTAGACATCTCTGTGCACATTCATATTAGATGAAGATAAAAACAACCCTGAGGGCAAACAGACCTTTAGGCTTTGGAACATAAACTGTGATCTGAGTAATAGGGTAAGGAGGAAACTCAAATAGTAAGGACAGTGCTAGGCCCTACCTGTTCACCAGAGGATTTCCTTTGCTTAACTGCTGTAGATTTTTGTATTGGCTCCCTGATAGAAGGGTCTGTCCAATATGACAATTCCTGTGGTTTTTCCTTGTGTGATACGGCTGTCAGTTGATCATGGCACCATGGTGGGCTTCTGCTTGCAGTTACTGACCTTGGCATTTCAGCAGCTCCACTTGCTCCTATTCTTGCTGAATTTTGAAGTCTGTTGATTTGGTGGTGCAATTGTTCATGTTTCTTTTAAACGTACTCTTCATGTTGATCCTGCTTGGCAAATGGTAGTGAGCTTTGAAGGCTGGCTTGAAAACTGTGAACATCTGAAGATCTTGTGCTTTCTTTTCGCTTTAAATATTTTATCTTCCAGCTTGGAATTATTCATTGGATTAACATGTGAACTGCTCCCATTGGAAAGAGACTGGCTGTGAGGATTTTCCCTGTATTCCTTCTTGGAAGGAGACTGCTGATGTTAAGAGCCACTGTTCTTGTAGCATGGCTGGCATTGAGAGAGTGTTTTCTCCACAGAGAGACTCTTTGGTTGGGAGCAGCTGCTGTTGGCAAGGCTGACTGGAAGAGATCTTGTCCCTGGTGGTTTGGGCTGTGTGGAGACCCTGCTGCAGGGAAGTGTTGCTGCTGGAGCAGAGCCAGGGTGGGGTGAGTGAGCATGGGAGACTCTTAGCAGGAAGAGCTTTTCTCACAAAGAGCCTGCCTGTCCCCGATGTCCTTAACCAAGTAGGGCTCCAGGGGCTCTGGGCTCCCGGTGCCAGTGGCATGTCTCTGGGGATGGATCTAATTGCTGGGTTTGAAGTAAGGGCTTTGTGTGTCTTTGTGTGTGTGGAGTGTTTGTTTACATTGTCTAAGGATGATTTCTATCACACTTAGAGCATGTTTGATTTAGTTCAGCCACTGTTACCACATTTAATATTTTAGTGTGTGTTTAATAAACACAGTGAAACCTGCACAACTCTCCACCTCTATTAGGCATCCCCTGTCTTAAGGAACAACTTTAAGACATCCCCTAGGTTTCTCTTCTAGTTTTGTCTGACCTTTAGTAAAAGATGCCCTCAGCCAAGCTACTGAGCTTTGCTGCTCCCTTGGGTGAACTGTCTAAGACAGGCTTCAGTCTGTTTCACTAATAATAATTTGGTTTTCTTCTGTGTGAATGTGTGTTGGTTGTGCATGATCTGGCTGTTTTTTGCTTTTTTCAATTCTGTTCTGGAGTTGATTTTTACTCAGGTGATCCTGCTGCACTGAGTTAATCAACAATAACAATATATTTAGATTATTTTCTTTCACTGATTTCATTTAAGAGAAATCATGTATCTTATGCATGAGATGGAGTTGGCCTATGCAGGTACCAAAACACATACACGTTTTATTTAGCATTTTGGGGGCCACTGTTAATTATTTCACCTCCCTTTTCTATTTTTTGCTGTTTTAGATTTCAGTGAATGTTTCATATTGTGGTGGATGGTGTGTCTGGGACTTACACATGATTTTACTTCTGGCACAACTAACTCCTTTGGTGTTTAGAAGTAAAAAAGCAGTACCTAGGAATTGGATTTTATGCTGCTAGCCATGCTTATCTATGGACAGTAAAAGAAAATACCTTCCTGGTATGGGCTAAAATTTATCTGCACAGAAGGAAGCTAATATGCTCCTAATTAGATAGAAAGGGAAACCAAGGAACATGAAGCTACCTATTCACAGCTAATTTTAGTCTTTCATTTAGCAGTGCTAAGGTAGAGACACTGATGCACCTGCAGAGGGCCCTGGAGGGTGTGGCAGCTTAAATAATACGCTGGCAGAGAGCTCTGGGCCTCAGCTGAAGTGAAATTCGGACTCCCAGACCTCCTTGAAGCACTGCTGAGATTCTGGAGTTGGAGCAGAGTATTTCAGGGTGTCACACTCAACATCCGGGTCTTAACTGTAAGACTCTGCTCATTTTTTTCTTGTTTTTTCTTTTGTAGAATTGACCTGGATCTCCATTATGTTTAGTTGTTTTTAATTTACCCTTGATACCTGTTTTAGCCAGCTCAGCCTTTGTTAGTTAGAAGGCATCAGTCCTGTTCTGCCAATGCAAGCTAAACATCTTCTTTTTTATTTTTCCCCCCATTTTTTTCTCCATGTGTGGATTTATGTGGTGATGTTGAAGAAGGTGCAGCGGGAAACAAATTGTCAATTACTTTACTTTCAGCTGGGTTTAGTTAAAGGATTATTCAAGAGGCAGGAAAAATGTTTACCATGGTGGTGGTTTTAATTCTAAATAATCTCTGATTACAGAATCATAGAATGATTTGGGCTCAAAGGAACCTTAGAGATCCTCTAGTTCTGACTCCCCTGCCATGAGCACGGACACCTTTCACTAGACAAGGTTTCTCAGAGTCCCATCCAACCTGGCTTTGAACACTTCCAGGCTTGGGGCAACCACAACTTTTCTGGACAACCAGTGGCAGTTTTCACCAACATCACAGTAAAGAATTTCTTCCAAATATCTCATCTATTCTTTCAAATATCTACCCTATTCTTTCAGTTTAAAGCCATTCCTCCTTGTCCTGTCACTTCATGCCCTTGTCAAAAGTCCTTCACCAGTGCTCTTGGACCCCATTTAGGTACTGGAAAACCACAGTGACATTTCCTTGCAACCTTCTCTTCTCCAGGTGGAACAACCCCAGCTCTCTCTGCTGTCTTCACAGCAGAGGTGCTTCATCCTTCTAATCACCTTCATGACCCTTCTCTCGGCTCCCTCCAGTAGGTCTACATCCTTCCTATGCTGGGGCCTCCAGATCTGGACTCCAGGTGGGGTGTCACAAGAGCAGAATCACCTCCCTCTACCTTCTGCCCAGGCTGCTTTTGATGCAGGCCAGGATACAGTTCTCTGGGAACCAAAAATTGGGGGGGTTTGATAACTCCAGGAATATAACCATTGATGCTTGAGCGTCTAATGCTAGTTATGCATTTTAATTTTTTTAAAAAGAGAACAAAAAACTCTGGCAATAACTGCTGAGAGTCGCAATTTAGCCGTAAATGTATTTTGTGCCAGGAAAAAAGGAAGTCAGGAGAGAATCTGAGCAGTGAAACTGCCTTGCTGGTTTTGCTTTGTCTGCAGAGGCTCTGCACAACCACTTACCTGGTCCTCCCAATGGCAGGAAAAAATGGGGCACAGGAAGGGGGAATTGGTTCTGATGTGCTTATATACATATGAACAAGCAGGTATTTCCACATGAATAAAACTATGGTTCTTACTAGAGCTGCATATACTGTCCCAGGCTAGATTAAAAATGAGTTTGCATGTATTTTCTGTCAGGATCATTTCATTTTTAAAAAAGGGCTTAAACATAGGAACAACACACAGAATAAATCCAATCCTTAAGCTTTGTGCCCTCCTTTTTTTTCTCCCACTGAAACCCAGTAATCTCACTTGTAAATTTATCATCAAGGACAGGTCTTGTTAGCTCACTGGAGCTAGAGGCATAGAACCATTGTATCATTATTATTTGACTTCAGTGTGTCATCTGGTGCTACCCAAATAAAAAAAAAAATCTCTTTAAGTGCATCTTTGAAGGTCTCACTGTCAACTACGTAAAATGGTAAAATTTACTCAGAGATTTCATCTATTCAAAAAAACAAGAAACAGGCAAAAGATATTTGTGTTTAACGAACAACCATTGTCCAGATTTGAGAGTAAGGCTGGCCTTGAATGCATTCAAGGTTCAGCCTATACCTTCTGCACATCTGTAATCCCAGTGCACAACACACTGCATAAATTACTTGTGTTTGGCAAGAATGGCATGTGTAAAGAGGCTGTGTCTTGGGTCAGAGGTATCTGCATCCTTTGCTACTTCCTCAGTGCCAGCTGGGGTACAGATTATTTGGATATCATTTGAATCCAAATTCTTTTATGTGTTTTTTTACACACCAGCACACGTGTATATGAAATGCACTTGGCTCAAGATTTTCCAAAGCCAACCATGAGGCTGGAGCCTAAATAAGCCAGCTTTTGAAAGGGCTGGTTTTTCAGGGCATGCTGTACATCTCATGACCCTCATTGTAGATGGCTGAAGTTCATTTGCTCAATGCCCTTTCTTTTAACAGAAGGGCTCTGAATCCCACAAAACTCCTGTGTCTTCCTCATAGAAATGAGGACCCAGCTAAGTGTTTTGCTGTGGTTGGTGACACTGATAAGAAGAAACCTTGCAAAGCATAATATGCTATCAAAAATTACCTTTTTTTCTTCCCCTCTAACACATGTTAAATTAGCCAATAAGCCTTGAAGCTGTGCGTACCTGATGATTAATTTATATTATTTTGTGGGTGTTTTTCTTTGAAAAAAAAGCTTTATCATTCTAGATTTACAGCATTGCAGAGTTTCACAATGTTGCAATGCTGTCTTCAATTCAGCCGCTTCATATTGAAATTTCACACACAATAATTGGCTGACCTTCACAGCTATGGCAGAAACTAATTAAAGCTGTAAGGCTTTGCTAGTTATGCTTTTGTGTGAAATGTGAAGTTTGGTGATAATGAAATATGGGGTGCAGATGCTATTGTCTCAGATAGTCTGTGTCCTTGGTTCACACTAATGAAGAACAGCAATTATTAAACAAAACGTGTTTTCAACCTTTAATTATTTGTGTTTTGGTAGACTAAATGTCCCAGCAGCAGCTACTTCTTTTTCACTTCTTCAAAGTCATTTAATGTAATTTTACAAGCAAATGGGAGAGTCCTGAGGATGCTGCATGAAACTTTTACTGCATTTGGAGGATTGGTTTTAGCCTCACTCTGTGGTGCATTGCACAAGAAACTGCTCCACAAATAAAGGAGTGCTTTAAATGGGATGATATTAAAGTTTGGGGATTTCATTCCTCTAGACAGAATCTGAATAACACAATCATTATTTCTGTTGTTAGAGTCATAAAGAAGACAGAAATGAGTACATGCAGTGGCCTTTTGTGGGTGGATGGAAAAGGGTTATATCCTGCAGTCCATCTTTCTTACCCCTTTAAATGTGTCCTCTGTGATCTCACTCACTTCAGCAGAAGTAGATTTTTACTTATGGTCGATTGGCAAAGCTGCTCAGTGTCCTCTCATTCTCAAGAATGACTATTGGGAGAACATTGGGAAAAAAATTTTGATCTCCCCCACTGAGTTGAAATGTGGACTGTGTGTATGTACCTATATCTTTCTGTTATGTTTTTGTGCTTAGTACTATAGGTTCACAAAATTGGAACAGCTTTGGCTGTAATGGTTAAGAACCACTGTGACTGGTGTCTTCCATTTATTTCTGTTCTTTCTTTTTTTTCCCTATCCCTCCTGCCAGTCGTTCCCTGTGTCATTCCCCCCCAATGCTCTGTGAGTTTCATGAACAGCCATTTCTCCTTTCATCTGCTAAGGTGATCTGTTTAATGTCAACATGATATGATCTTGTTCTACTTGAGGGTTGCTGTCTGCTCAGATTAGCTGGAGGAAGGACTTCACACTTCTCGGAGATACCCACCTAGGTCAGCTGCACCTCCTTCACTTTATGCTTGATTCACCTTTTGGAGGATGTTGGGTGGGTGCTCCTTGTGTTGTGCTTTGTTTGGTTTTCCCTTCTCCAGTCTGTAATGCTCTGAAGCTTCCATGCCCACTACAAGCAGCAGTGGTATGTCCACCAAGCTGAAGCGGAATATGTGCAGTCTGAGATGACAGGTGCCGCCAGTGACGTGTACATGTGACAAGGTGTGCAGCACTTATGAGGGCTGGGAGGTCATGGGGCTAAAGGCATGGAAGCAATGAAAATCTGGGAGATGCCACTAGAAATCATGACCTTCCCCTTACTGAGTGACTGATAAAACAGCAATTAAAAAGCCTTCAGTGATAATTCCTATGGAATTTCTTAGGAACTGGATGATTCCTTTGAGCATCTCAGCCTGGTCATTGAGCAGCAGAAGTCTTCCACTAGAGTGGTGTTTTGTAGAGACAAATGATATAAATATTTGCTGTTTACTTCAATACTCTTGTTGTTCCCATGTTCTTAGCATCTGAAACATCAAGTCTTCAGCAATCAAATATATGCAGTGATATTTAGAGGTGAGACTGTTGTTAGGGAGATACCATTATATTTTTGTCTATTCTCGGAAATACAATATTGTCCTGCCTGGTAGCCATAATCATATAGAAGAATAATTCTTTACAGACACAACTATTTCAGAGGATTCTTTTGTATAAGCATTCAATTGTGGGTTTGTAGATAGTGATTTAAGAAAAGAGCATATGTATGTGTATGTAAGTATTACATACTTATGCATCTTGAATAGCTACTTTTACCTGTACCTCAAAAACAGAGAAGGAAAACTGAGACAGAATTAGAGATTTCTTGTTCCTCTCACTGGACTGATATCCAAGGGTTGCTGCATTTGTTGTTTTTTTAAGTCTTTCTGAGGGTCTTAGCACTTTAAATACCTAAATATATTCAGATCAGTAACATACCTCCTTAACTGAGCATTTTGCATTCTCCAAACAGCAACTTGTTCAGGATTGTCAATAATGATTTTCACTAGATTTTCCTGCCCCTGCAGTACTCCTCCTGGAGTTAGTGCCAGAGGGAGTCCAGAAATGATATCAAATCCAGGTAGATGCGGCCAGCTTGGCTCCCAAAGACAAATCCTAGTCTTAAATGGGTGTGTGGGTCTCTTCTTCATCAGTCAGGGTTTATTTATCCTGGCATCATCCAAAGGCATCCTCTGCATCCAGGGCTGCTCTTCAGGCAATGTGCCACTCCAGCCCAGCTTTGACCACGATGCCTTCTCTCCAATCTCACTGTTAGTCACAGAGGTTTTCACATGACTTGGCTTGTGTGTACTCATGTAGCATCCTATATATGCATTTAACATATTCCGTAGACCTTGACATACGTGCATGGAAAACAGAGGTACTGTTGATGGCCGTAATTAAGATTGCAAGGTAAAGGAATAATACATACTGATATTCCAACAGTGTTACTATAAAACTGAAGCCTTCCAGGGTTTTTCACTCATGTCTGTTCAAGATTTTGATGGCATCTTGGCTGTAGCAGGTTGCTCTTTGAACATGTAGCACATATGTGGAAAAGTACAAAGCTATGGATGGGATGTGTGTGTTTGGGCACACAAATAGCACAAGGCATCTTCCTGTTAGTTTCACTTTACAGCTTCTGATGTTTACTGTGACAAATTTCAGTAAGAGGGGATTTTGTATGCTGATTTATTTGTGAGGCCAGCTGTATGACATTCATATATTGAATGTTTTAGAGTGACCTGTTTTTTGTGACTTTTGAAAGAGAATCTGGCATAGAAGAGTGGAATTAAATGAATGAGTCATCTCTTGCACTTAGAATGTATTTGAAATTACCAAAAGCTTTAGTTTTTTGCTGAACAATATTGAAACTATCGCAGGAAGATGAAATTCCGCATTCCTGATGCAATCTGACAAACACATGGAACACAATTGCTTGTAGTGGTGGTGTTTACAAGGTGCAAAGATGTCAGTGTGCAGGGTAGAGAGGTGATGTTTTGCAGCTCAGTGAAAAGGATATTCCCTGCGATGTAAATATTTTAGCAAGCAGACTGTAATGAAGTAAAACTAATGAAAGACCAACCAACTGCTAATCTTCTAATCCTAGACAATAAATGAGCTTTTTTTAAACAACTAAGCCCTAGAACTATAAAGAAATTCTTTCCAATAATTTGGCAAATGCAGTACTTTACTGTGTTGCTATTTGTCTTTCTGTCAGTATATATAAATTTATGTGTGTAAAAGTGTTATATATAGGTCTTGTCTTTCTTGTTCACAAAAAGAAATGAGAAGTATTGTCTAGGCTAGGTAGGTGCTTCTGATGATGCAAATTTCAGCTCCTTAAAATAATTCCCTGGATTCCTTTGACTGATGATGTGTCAGCTCATATCACAGCTATGGCAGAGTCTAAACATGGGGCTGAAATTTGCTGATTGCGTCTGTTATTTGAACTTTTTTGAGTACTTGATCTCTAAGACTGACAGCTTCTCTTTCTTCAAGTGTTTTGACAGCTCCAGGGTTAAAGAGTGATATCTTCAGAAAGCTCTATTGTGAAGTTTAGTAATTGACACCAATAACATAACAACATTAAATCATCTTTTTTTTTTTGTAGTGGATAAGCCTGCTTGTAAATATGTTAAAGGATAGTGTGTAGGTGGAAGAAGAATTATGCTACTATTTTAAGAGCTAATAAATCTTTATTTAAGCAAGGGACCGCTAAAATTTAATTAGGCATATAAAAGCAGAGATCATTCTAAGGGTAAAATATGCCAATTCTCACAAGAAAAGACATCTGCTTTATGGAAAAAGAGTTAGTTAAAGTGTACTCCCCTGTTACTATGTCAATAGAAAAGCTGGTTGCAGGAATCTACGTTTAAAAAAAGAGGAAAAAAGAAAAAAAATTCAGGCTGTGCACGAGTAGAAAAAAACATGCTATGCAGTTAGTAATCTTGCCTGCTCTGCTTGGCAGTGTTATTGCCAACACAGAATGTCTCTAATTCCTGAAGGATAGCCTTTTGAAAATACCATCCCATCACACAGTTGCTGGTGCTCTGCAGCCAGGCCTCAGTACATGGCTGAGCTGAAGCCTTTTTTAGTATTAGCCACAATTTCTTAGAGAGGGGTGCTGCTCATGGAAACCTTTGTGCACATCGTGAAATAAATTGTGAGTGGCATGAAAAGTCAGACTAAGTCATTTTGGAAGATGAAAATTACATTGGACAACACATTGCTCTTGGCGGGTTTGCTCATGTGCCAGCCAGTGTTCTAGTAGGCATCAGGGAAAAAAGAGGAATTCCTGATTTTTGCATGTAACATAAGTTGTTCCTCTGGTAAGCGCAGTGTCACCATGGCAGTAAAAATAAAGCATCTTTTTCTGGCTCAGCATTACCAACATCCCAGAAAAATCCTTGAGATTTTAGACCCTCTGAATCTGTTGTTCAGCGAAGAAAAAAAGGTAAAACTACACAGCCTATTAAAAGATCTCTTAAATTTACAAGTCTGTGTGAAGTTAAAATAAACATCTTCTCCAGACTGCATTTTTTAACGAGTTCTGTCGGACTCGTGGAAGTTGCCCTGAGTTTTATTTCTGTCTGAGCTAAAAAGCCAGGTAGCACAGGCTGCTCCCCTGCTATGGTCTGGCTGTAGTGTGTAGCAACCTCAGCTCTGTGCAGGGGTTGGTCACTGAGCTGCAGTTGTAGGTTGTTATTATACAGATTGCTCATAAACTTTGCTGTGAGTGTTGAAGAGTCTGTGGAAAGAGGATAGAGGCTGCTTTTGTATCACCTTGGATAAATGTCTCTTCTCTTGAGTGTGCTTGTTACCTGGAATGCTTTCACTGGGCAGAGCTTTGGACAGTGGAGCGCAGAGCTCACCCCTAGGGCTTTGCTTGCTTTCTTAACATAATTATTAAATAACAAATACTCTTTCATTTTGCCCAGCTAGGATGCAGTCTCTGACCTTTTTTACTCTTCCTGCTTCACTCGCCTCTAAGACCTTTGGAATCTTTTTGAAGCCATCATGTGGTGCTGCATGGAGTGCAGGCACAGCTACGTGGTGTAACAAATTGTCTGAGCAAATTGCTGAATCTATACCGAAGATTTTGAAGAGCAGCTTATACAAATATCTGTCAAAAATAACAGGGTGCAGCTCATCCTGCTTTAAGGGCAGGACAGACAATGTAAATGACCTTTTAATTAAGGTTACCCTGCTTTCTGTGTTTATTTGATTATGCTAAAATTATCTGAGAACAAACTCTTATCTTAACATAATATGTTTTAAGCCTGTATTTTGCCAGGTGAGGGGTACCAGAATGACATAGTACATCTATGTTATCTAAAATGCTGCCTTCTCAGCAAGGTTTATGTTTATGTTGCTGCCCATTCATCTTTTTGGTTTTTTCTGGGAACATGACACAATCCAGGAAAGCTCATTCTGTGGGGCAGACCCTTTTAAATGCCATGTACAGTGTGCTCTAGGCAAGGAGAGTCACAACTTGGCTAAGGAAGGTGTCTCTCATGTCTCAGCTTTCAACATTAATTTGTTCTGGCAAGAGTGCCATATGTACACTGAGTTACTCACATTCATATGAGAAACTGAACTTGTGATAGGATCTAAATGCTTTTGATTTGGCTTGAACATACATGTTCTGGGTTTTGCCTTCTCTTGGGCTAAAAGAAACATAAGAATTTCATGTGTTCAATGCTTCCAGTTTTTTTAAAAAATGAAGGAATGTTATTAGTAATGCTTGTGTGTGCAGCATAGTGGTTTGCACATAAAATACTAACTCTTGGATTCAGCTGTCTTGATTTCCTTTGTTTTGTAGGGTAGACGGAGCTTCAGTAGCTAGGCTTTTTTGCTTACAATTTTGACAGTTAAGGTATGGATATAATTCAGTTAGCAGGAGAAAACCTTTTGTCTCTAGTGAACTTACAATGTAATGTGAATAAACTCCTGTTATTGATGATAAAGACTGAAGCAGATATTTTGAACTAAACATACTGGACAAAATGGGCGACCTTCTGCCTTCTTTTCTATCTGCATGATCCTATAGTGGCCTGCTGGACAGATGGTTTGGTTATGACATGGTGAATTGCAAAGATTTTTGTTTCTCTAAAGTAATTGTTTGTACAAATCACAGACTTCGTATGCGTAAAATTTCAGCCAGATGTTGAAACCAGAAATTAACCATGTCACCACAAGTCATCGATTTTGCTGGGAACTGTGGTGATGCCTATTGTGATTTGCAGTGGGACACGTTAGTTGGGAGCAGAGGAATAGGAATGGCTTCCCTTGGAGCGTATTCCTTATGTTTAGAGTTGTGATCTGCAACTGCTAATTTGCTGATACTATAGCTTGGATCATTCACAGTGTTTGAACCGAATTCTTTTGGATAGAAAATAATCAAGACTACTGATTTATCCAAAGTAGACAGTTTTTATGTTAGCTCCTCTATTTCTTTCCGGATTTCCTGTATATTCCACATGTCTTTCGTATCCTTCCTCTGCTCGTGTCTATAGCTGGTGCAGGAGTAATACCTGGAATTCTCCTATTTCTCCCAAATTGCCTAGCTGTTGCATTCTTTACTTATCATAAGCAAGGCTGCAAGAAAATGCATCTCACAGGATTTCACACAGGAATTCCATAAAAAGTCATGCTGAGATTTCATCAGAGAATCTAGGTGGCTAGAGTGTGAGTGGAGTGGCTAGGCAGTGCCTGACAAATCTGAGAAGATCTTAGCACCTTCCAGAAAAAGATGTCTGCAAGCAAGCTAGGACAGAAGCTGAGGAGAAATGCTACTAGCAGACTAGCAGAAGGGTAACTAACTTTAGACATGACATCAGTTAGACTTTGTGTAGCTCCAGGAAAGATCTCTGCAATTTGAGCCTATAAGAAAATTATATTTAGCCCCATGTGGAGTCTTGGTAACACAGGACTGGGTCATTAAAAGTCATGACAGAAAGGTGGTACGAGCCATCCAGGCTAGTGCAGGAAAGGTGGTGTTTGGGAGAGCTGGAAGAGGAATGCAGAGGTGAAGATGGGGTGATGTGAAGAAGTTGAGGACATACACTGAAACCGAAGGCTGGATGCAGTTCTAAGGAATATTTAAGATAAACTCTGGCAACGGCAAATGTTACTTAGCTTTGAGCTCTCGATGTTCATCCCAGTCTAGTCCTAGCTTTCTGCTGGGATGAGATGCAGGAACTCTCAGGAAAAGCTCAGAGGTGAGCTGTGGTGGCACCCCATGGCACACAGGAAGTTTCCTCCTGGTCTGCCCACTTAGGAGCCAGGAATGCAAGATGGGATGGAGTGGGGGTGCCCATCCCTTTCTTCAGATTGGTCCTCGGTCTGGGGGAAACAGACATATCCTTCCATCCACTTTCATTCTAGACACCTTGCTGAATGATTCCCATGCCCTGTTCATTTTCTAGCAATGTATGGCCACTGCCAAACAACAGAGAGAAAGCTTGGGCTGGAGCTGTGTGGAAAACTTGTCAGATTAGTGATAGGTAGTGAGGTTGCTGGCTCTGTTTTTAAATAACTTTCTTCTGCTTTCAAATAAATTGTGAACAGATCCACAGCAGAGACAAAGCCATTTTGAGTAAAGCAAAGGCCTCCTGTCAATAGTGGCAGTTGAAGGATCGGATCCCTCTATTCCTTGTTGGCCTGCAGCTTTGAAATACTATTTTTTTGCACTTCTATCCTTTCAGGAGTGAACCTTTGAAAAGGTTATGTGTCCTGAGAACAAACCAGAATCTAAATATAGGAGGAAAAAAAAAATAGATTAGTTGTCTAGATTTTGAGAACTATGGATTCTAACCCATCCCCTTTAGCTGACAGCTCCTGCTGGCTAACAGACAGGCACAGTGTCCTGTTTTCCCCCCTCCCACCTCCAAGTCTGCTGCTGCCATTTCTCTTCTTGCAGAGGACAGGCAGCATAAAGGACAACAGTTTAGCGGAGAGATGTGATTCTAGTTCAATAATATGATCCCTTTACAACTCTGTTTCATGAAAACTTCTTCCCTTTTCTTGTGGTAACACAAGGGAAATATTTTTGCTACACATGCTTTATTTAGATAAAGGAACAAGGGGGACAGTGTCTTACCAGCATTTAGAAATCAAAGAGGTTAGAGACTAATTCAGCCTATTATTAATCTGTTGTTATATAGAATTCTGCTATTTATGTGACACTAATAAATGTTTGAAAGGATATTTGCCGTTTTTTGTACCCTTCTGCTATGTAGAAGCAATAAGTGGCTAAGCAAGAGCCATAAGCCAGCACATGCAGCCTCTGTTAATATGGTTCAAATAACAATTTCTTTTCTGCCTTGTTCACGAAAATAAACAGAATGAAAGAAAAATAAAAGTGTCAGTAACGACATCTTGCAACTTGGAAAAAAGGATTTGAATTGCTAGTAAACTTAACCCCACTGCACACTACCCCACCCCCTGCCCCACAATCCAATTTAATTTCACATGTTTCTGGCTTTAGTTGCATACAGCTGTGTTGTAGCTTGAAACAACTAACCTTTTTCTTTTCATTTTTCTGTTTTTTAATATATTTTTGGTTTACAGGAACTATTAGTTGTTTGAACACATCTTGCAGCACATTTTCCTGTTTAAATTTATCCACAAAATACATAAATAAGGGGTTCGTACTGGGAATTTCTGTTCTGAATTGTATTTGAAGAATGCTTTTAAAGCAAGCTGAGGAAAGTGTTTCAGATGTGCTCATCCAATTTACACAGAATTAGAAAGGAAATGTTCTGCCTTAGAGTCCTATACTTACTGGGAAAATATTTGGTTTTCTGGATATTCATGTGTTGGGGGTCTCATCTGCTTCTTGAGCGTACCCTTCGTTCCTCAAATGCGTTCTGATTTAGAATTTGGGGGAAGCCTACGATAATTCCACACATAATATAAAAAATCGAGACTTGCAGTACGATGACCAGCCATCCCTGTGATCTCAGCTGCCCAGGCCGTGTCATTTTTCGGTTCTGGGCAGGGGCGAAGCCCGGCAGCCCGGTTTGGGAAGCTTACCCCGGTGGTGAACCCGGTGTGCTCGGGACGCTGGGCTGTGGCTGCCTGATGGTACAGAGGGGTCTGAGCCGTGGGAGCCCAGCAGGGGGTAGCCAAGCACTGGTAACGAAGGAGGCCTCCAACTTCGAGGTATCCTTCGTTCCACGGACAGCAATAGCGAGCCTGTACTCTCTAAACAGATTTTTGCTTCCTCAAGGCTTGGGTTATTTACCCTGTCGGTGAGCAATGGGGCTCTGTGTGCTGGGAGAAGCCCCCGCACGGGAATTCACCATGCAGGATAATGTGCTTGCTTGCTTTCTTTCTTTCCCTCCTCCCCTTTACCTCTGGAATGTTGAGAGTTTAGATTGCTCAGGTGAACGTTCCCCAGCTAAATCCTTGGAAGGCAAAAACAGGAGGGGAAACGGTTTTCTTCTGATAAACTACTGTATTTTTGCAAGTGTTCACATTTCTTGGCATAGAATACATTCTTTTCTCTTTTTTTTTTTCAAAGCTGCTTGCCAAACGTGTACATAATTTGCTATGCCTATGGAGTTGCATCACTAAGTGAGGAAGCTGTGCTTTCCAAACTGAGACTGGCAGCTGGCAAACATAAAATATCTCAATGTTTGGCAAAGTCCCACAAAAAAAAATTAGACACCTGGTTGTGAAAAATCCGAGGCTGGGTCTTCATTTAATATAAAGCAACTGATCTTGAGCCTGTGCTCGCTTGTCACAACCGAGATCTTGGTCACAACTGCTCCATTTCGCAGCTCAATCTGTCTGTGATGGAAACTGAAAGCACGCTCTGCTATCAGCCTGGAAAAATGCTGGAGAATATTTCTCCCTTTGTCTCCCGTCATCAAAAAAATAATGGGACTTGGCTGATTATCTGGCACACTGCAGATTGCAGGGATGTAGCAGCTTATGTTTAAAAAGCAACTGCCCTTCACTCGTGTTGCACCCAGGCCTGCTGGCTTAGGTCAGGAGTCTGCCTTGCTAGGCCCTGTGTCAGCCGGGCTTCTTGCAGGCAGCGTGGAGGCAGACAGTAGTCCCAGAAAAGGATTGTTAGTGATCACTTAGATGCTTGTCTCAAGCTCTGCTCTGCATGGCTTTGATGGCCTGGCCTTTGCTTCTGGCTTGTGCTCCTTGTGTCCCTCCTCTCCACCGGCAAAGTGCTGCCTGCAGGACTTGCGTGCTCCAGAAGTGGCTGGAGCTACTGAGGCTCTTGAGACTGGGTCGGTTCAAGCTTTGACTTCACAGATGGAGGAGGAGGAAAAGAGTTTTAGCCTTCAGAGAAGGTGGGGGAAGCACCAGGAGAGCTGGTGGGAGCTGCACGGTCTGCAGGAGCATGAGGCCCCCAGGGAGAGGTCTCTGTCTTCTGCTGTGTCTTCGTTTGCTCAGGGAAGAATGAGTAGGGTGAAGTACCCCCCACTCTCCAGAGCTATTATGTCCTGAAATTTCAGTGATTCCTTGTGCAAAAGTTTTGTGCTGTGTCCCTGCTTGGTGACTCTGTGATACATTCTTTTGTCATTATTGGTGAGGAAAATGTAAACCCTTACTGTCATTCCTCTCCTAAGATCAAGGTGTTACTGATCAAGGCCTGCACAGTTTAGGAAGTAATATTCCTACCCTGTTATACACGCATATAGGATAATATATATATATATATATAATTCTTTTTGTAGGGGAGCCCCTTGTGAAGGGAAGGAATGCTGCTTGATACCTGTCTAAGTGGATGTTAATATAAAATCCCCTCAGTTTCGTGTAGCCCATACTTACCTTGCTGCTACCTACGCCAGGCTGCTCCTGTGTTGTTTCCTTTGTTCTGTTTTCCTCAGTGCAATGAACCCTTACGTTATGAGTTTCTGCTGTAGTTTTAACCTCTAATATGCAACCATTACAGCTTATCTCGTCTCCTAAATTACTCTAAAATCCAATTATAAAATCCTCTTTCCCTCAATAGCACACAACTTGCCACATTACTGAAATGCTGGGTAGCTCTTTTGTTTTTTCTAAATTAATAATAACTACCATTTTCCGTCTGTTCTTAGTATGGAAGTCTTTTATATCACTGTGCTGCTTTCCCATAATACATATTATGGTTCTTTTTATATGCTAGTTATGTTTGGAAAAAACAAGAAAGATTTTGAAAGGATGTGCCAGTCAACTTCTGTGTATCAAAATACAACAATGAAAATCCTTAGTGGAAACTTAGCAGAAAATTCCCAATAGTAATGTATCCTGCCAGATGAAAATGACAATTCATTGCTTGGTGGACCTTTTTTTTTTTTGGGCAGGAACAGTTGTTACTTCAAACCAGTTTCTAATGATTTCAAAATAAGGGTCCTGAGGTAATGTGTCAAAAGAAATGCAACAGGGCAAGTGAAAAACTCTATATTCCAATAAAAAATATTTGTGAAAATAATTGTAAAAGAAAAATCTTACCATTATGGTTTCTAAATTTCTAATAGGCTTTGTCTTGTTTTTTAAAAAAATCAGATTATAAAAACAGATGTGATTTACTTTGGAAGTTGATTAAATATATATCCTGAATTCCCAGGTTTTCCTTTTTCAACATGCTGCAGTTTCCATATTAATAGTCCAGACGTTGTGTCCTGACACTAAATCTTTTGCTCTTAGAATATTAACTATGTTGATAAAACCACTAGCCTGGTTTTAATAAACTCTCCAGTACTGTAAGCATTTTCTGAACCCCAGTGTGAAGATCTGGCGATAAAAGGGATGCAGTGGAAATAAAGATGCGCCGTGAGAGCTTGAGTGAGATTTTCCAGAAGGGCTGGCTAATGGCAAATAACATCTTCACTTGGTCACATACAAATGCATATATATATATGTTCCTTTACCCACACTGCCCAGCGTCATCTAGTAATTAGTCAAGTGCAATAAATTAATCAAGGAATGAGTGTGCACCAAGATAAGAAGGCTTACCAAGGGAAGAGTTTTTTCTACAGATCCCATGCTGAAAGTTATGTCCCTTGGAATTGAATGGATTTTTGCAAGTTTATAATGCAAGCTGTAAGATCCCAGACAGCCACAACTGCGTGTGCTGTGGGAACCCTGTCCACCATCCTTATGTGAACTTCTTTTTGCCTTTTCATAGGAAATACACATGTAAGGTTCAGGGTGCTGACTGTACTCTGGTACTTCTCCCATCCTATTTAATTGGACTGCAGACCTAAAAAAAGGCCTCAAAGCCTGATTTTTAAAGGGCAATGCTTGGCTTGTCCACCAGTGAAGTGAATGGCAAAATTCCCACTAGCTCCAGCAGTGTCTGATTGAACCCCAGCCAAGTTGCCTTTGGTTGAATGTTATGCACAGCCCCATCCTCTCTCCCAAGAGTTGAATGAAAATACTTTGGTGTTTTTCTGGGTTAGTATATTTTAGTTTGGTGTGCTACAGTTCTCATGCATTTGGTGTTTTGAGGTTACGCATGGGGGTTTTTTGTTTCTTTTTTTAATTGTACCTGCTTCTGAAGTGATTGCTTCTTTGAGCTTGGGAAATCTATCACTTAATTTACTTTAGGTCATGATAAATAAACCTGTATCAGCACAGATGTAGAAGTCATTGAAAATATATTTATATTTTAAATTGAAGTTCAAGGTAACATTTAGATGAATAATTATTTACTGTTTTGTAAATGATGACATATATGACAGCAATCACGCTTTAGTACAAGTGCTTTTCTGTTTTGAATGTCTCATTAGTTGCTTTGTAGGGCTGTGCTGGTTTTTTAAGATTCAGATTCAAAATCTCTTCTGATTTCTGCTGTTAGGTTTTTGGCAGTGGGCCAGCTCAAGATATGCATAATATTTCACTGTTAGACCTTGCAAACAGAATATCCTGCTGTGCTAAAGAAAACATTGTGTTTCTTACCACATGAAAATAATCCATCACTTTTCAATCAGCACACATGTATACACTGGTGTGCGCACGCACACACACACACACCCCCTTCTACCTGCTTTTCCCATCAGACTCCAGAAAAAATGAATGGCTGTGATGTGAAGGGTGGACTCTTTGTACATGATCCATTAAAGTATAAAATAATCAACATATATCTAGCATCTGATTTGCAAAGCCATGTGGAGTCAGAGGCAAGCTGAGGAAATAGACCATCTGAAGACCTCTCTGACCTTGTTCAAGGAGCAGTATCTTTTTGTTTGTTTAAATGTTACATGGAAAGTGAGAATATATGTTTAAGGCAACCTAGAGCATCCCTTTGCACAGATCACCACTGCTGTGTAGAGTGCATTATACATAAAAAAGAAAAAAGCATATGTATTGTACAATCTACAAAATACATGTTGCCTTGCTTAATGTGTGCAGCTGATCTGGAGAGGTTTTCCTCCTTGGAAATTACACAGGAGGGAGCTTATTCACTGTGGAGCACAGAGAATATGTGGGTGCATGCCCAGAGGCTGTGGGAAAAATAACGAGGTTTCTTTCTTTTTATGTTGTGCTGGATATCACTGTGCATTTATGACTCTTTTTCTGTGCCACTGAAATCTGTTTACCAAGGACAGTGGTATCTCAACAGTATGCCATTTAAAGAACAGGGGTTAAACAAAAGAATAATTTAGCTACCTAAATTTGTCCTTTGTTCACAGGCAGATAACATATTACATACCAGTACACAAGTGCTGAAACAGTAGTCAATGAAGCTATGGCTAATTGAGGTGTAGTAAAGTAAATATACTGTAATCCAACTAAGTATTTAGGCAGTATTTCACTTTACAGTGAAGTTAGAACTCCAAGCAGGAGTTAAGTCCAAGGGTTTTTTTTCTACTTTAATCTTGCCCTGCTCTTCTGAATGTAGTCACTGTAGGATGTCTCTACAGCAAACTGAGAGGGACAACTCAGAAGTGCTTTGCATCACCTATCATGAATAAATGAAGAGCCTGGAGGTGGGAGGAATCATGATGTATAACTTTGTGGAAACTCCCTCTCTTCCCTCTGCATTCCTCAATATTTTGCAGAATGGGAATGGATTAGGAAATGTAAGAGGTGTAGGACATAGCTTTCTGTGGCTATTGGTAATGCGTCAACAAAATGCACATGGACCATTCTGGTAGGTAGGATCATGGCATCTCGGGAGGATTCTTTTCCTCACTGTCTTTCAAGGTCTTAATGTTTTTATCTGCTTGTGCCTTAGATCTAAATCCAAAGCAATAGGGTGTAGCAGCTGACAGAGCAGCCCTAGAAACGTGCAGTGGGCAAGGTTAAGAGGAGGCACGGAGAACTGGGGAATCACCAAGGCTCCAGGAACCTAGCTTTTAAATCCCAACATTCCTCACTGCTGCTCTTTAAGTATTTTCAGTCATGCACTTCTAGACCACTGAATTTTGAACTTCTGGTCACCCCTTTCTTCCAGATGTGAAAACAAGAGCTTGTCAGTGGAAAAAGGAGTTCTCAACAGAGCTGTCACAATGCAATTTGTGACACGAGTCAAAAATCAGAGGTCTACTCTGTTGCCATGATAACACTTGATTAAGATGACTTACCAGGGTGTCAGTTCCGCAGTTGTATTGCCAGCCACTTATTTTTTACTTTCTTAATTATTTTGTTGTTCTTTATCTAGGTTTAGGAGATTGGAAATTGATGCAATATATTCTGACATCTAAATAAAGCATGAGAACATTTGGCCAGCCTTTTCAGGATTGTTTTTTAAAACAAATTACTTTCCTTTGGAGTTCCATATCTTTCAGCTCCCTTTCTAGTTTTCTTTTAAACATGGAGTTGTAAGAAGGAGAACACGAAGAGGGAAAATAATGAGAAAAAGGTCTAGTGATTGGAGAAAAAGATATCTATTTTCAAGCATGCTGACTCATGCCTGACCTTAAAAAGGCAGTTACCCACTTTGTACCGATCATTTTACCTACAAGATATAAAATAATATACTAATTTTGATTGAAATAAACAGAAAATATCTATTTGTAGAAAAGATCTTTGCCAACATTTTTACTTGTGAAGAAACATTTTTCACTAAACAAAGACTGTTTGTCTGACTTTTCAGGGGACCTTACAAATCCAGGTTGAGTTAACTGAAGATGTGGTCACTCCAAAAGATGGGGAATACCCTTCATGGTGGTTTTCTGGTCTTAAAAGTGAGTGAATTTTGTGCAGTCTCCAACAGACTCACTTTCCATGAGTGAAGGGAACAGTTCACTTTCCTCACATACACTATACTTGCACTGTGGAAACAGAATCACTCACTGATACAGTTCCATTTCAGTTGGTGACTTTTCAGAATGTTAGCTTTTCTTGTGTCTGCCTCTTCAATGTCTTCTCATCTGAATTACAGAAGCATTTGAGCTTCAGCATTGTATTTGAGCATTTGTAACACATACGAAATGCCAGAACATTTAATTTAATGAACAGCTTTTGAATGTGGAGTTATTCACATTATTTTTCACAAAAGATTGTTTTCATTCAGCAGAAGCTGAAGAATGATGTCAGACAATCTGATGAACTCATTTTTCAGAATAGCTTGCCTATTTTACCTCCAAATTTCTGACAGTGCAATTTTTTATCCTGTTTGTTCAAAGGCTCCATAAAGAAAAATGTAAGGGGGCGATTATGCATCTAGGATGTAAAATACTTGTCTGCCATATAATTTGTGTTAATTCCATGTACTACAGTGTAGAAAGCCCTGTCTAAATCACTTTACTGTTAATCCCCTGCTGCTGTGAGAGGAGTTGTTTTCACCCTTAGGGATGAGTGTAGGCCCTTTCTTTGACTTACAGACACCTCAGCAATAGCATCCAGAGGGGATGTCCAAGCTTTTCCTTTGTCCAGAATGTCTTCTGGCTTGACAGGAGGGACTCTGGGTGTAGCAGGATGGAAGAGGAGGAATGAGAAGTAAGGCTGGGGTAAGGGGTCCTCTTATTTACTCTGGGGAGGGGTAGAAGAAATAATCTGAGTCTCCTGGCAGAAAGAGACTGGAGGTCATTGGTTGCAAGCAGGTGAAAAAGATGCTGATAAAGCATGATGAAGTAGAGAAAAGAGCAGTATGTGTGGAGCCTGGTGATACCAGCTTGGACCACCAAGAAATAGTTGATGCATAAAGTGAAATACCAAAAGTTTCCAAGTGACAGGCAGAGAAGAAAAATAACCAACATAAAAGAAAAATTAAGGTTTGTCAAAACACTATCAGAAGTAAGAGAGGCAAGTGTAGTCAGCTAGCTATTCCAAACACCTAGAAGCGCCAGATGGCACCTTATGGAGGAAGCATCCATCAGGAAAATGATAGGGGTTTTTTTTGTTACTGACCATAGCAATATTTTTCCAGGTATTTCCTCTCTGTCTTATATGACCGCTAGTCAAGAGGAGGAAAGCAGTCCTCAATTGCCCTGTACAGAAACACTCAGAGCAGCAGCTCTTCTCTCTTTTCTTTTTCATAAAGAGACATTGTGACCAGAGAAGGATTTCCAATTGGAAGGTTTTGTTACCAAGGAAGATGTAGATGACAAGGAAGGAGATGAAAAAGAAAAGTAATTGAAAGAGATGCCTCCAGCACAGTTCAAGATTAATGTTCCTCCTAGTTTATCTCATATTTCTTCCACAGATGATGTTCCAGCCATACATGTTTGTATGGTTAACACTGAGAGTAAAGTGCACAGAAGAACTCCTCAGAGTCTGCTCAATTCTTGCCTTCACCCTTTCAGCAATGGGAAAAAAAGCACCTATATGAGCCTTCACACCTTTGCGCCAGGGTAAATGAGAGATTAGATGGATTGTCTGGAAGGAGGCGCTGTCGATGTTGATCAGCTTTGGAAAAACCAGGCCACTTGTGCATTGTGTGGGGATGCAATGATTTCTGCAATGAAGGGAGTCAACTGTGGTGGAGGTCTGATAAATCAGAAATGCTCCAATTATAAGCTCAGCTTCTTGGTGTATTTGGGGATATTCATAGTTATCTATTGTGCTGGTAATTGCTAACAACTGCCTATATTGTAGATGTTTGTGTTTGCAATGTTATTTGGAGCCTTTAGGCCTGTAAGAAAAAAATCATTATAATTCACAAATTACAATGTGCAACGGATGGTACTTTGTTTTCAAAAGTTGTGCACCTGACACAGGGAATGTGCACAAGGTGTTGGCTTCAGTTAGAGGTCCCACTGGAAGTGAATGCCTAGCAGAAGACTACTATTCAAAGAATGACAGTAAATTATTAACTTTTAAGCTACATTTTGATTTATTAATTAATTTATTTATTTACTTATTGTGTAAGAGAAGCTGTATTTGGGGAACAAGCTGATACAAATATATTCTAAAATACATCAGTATTCAATACATGAAATATTATCGGCAGAGCACTATATTTCTCTGAAAAGAGAATCAATGTAACTCTTTTCGTGACCTGATTCACCTGAAATCAGACACATATTCTGAAACTCTGTAAAAGCAGAATAGGTCCTTCTGTTTGTCCCTTCCGGTACCTTTCACAGTTGTTTGTCCAGATTTAAATGAAACAGTCAAGAAGAATATCATCATCTGTCTAGCTTGCAATTCCTCTGTTGTAATACATCTTGTTAGGATTCTTCTTAACCCTCTACTTTCGTTGTTTAATTTTGTCCTGTTTGCATTTTTGTTTAGTTTAGCAGCCATCTGCTTACATTTTTTCCTCTATCAATCCTCTCATCTCTTGCTGTGGCATCAGTCATTGTTTCTGGAGGAATCCAACTACAGCTACATGGGAAATTCAGGGTTTGAGCATTCCTCAGTCCCAGAGCTGAAGGGAACCTACCTTGTAGTTTAGATCTAGAAAAAAATGTTAGAGTATTAAGGATATTAGAGTATTAACACATTGCTAGAGCTTCACCCAGAAAGGTATCGTACAGACGTTTCTTTTTCTGCACTGAAGGTCCCAATCTTCCTTCTTTCCATATTCCCATTGGTTGGAGTGCTGGGGATGCTTTTTTTCTTTCTGCCACAAAGGGTTTAGCTCACTCTATCCCTTCTGTGTGAGATTTTAAAAGGTACCTTTTGCCTTCTGCTGTCCCCGATGTCTCCCCAGGTATAATTTGATGCAATTTTATACCAATGCTGACATTTTTGATTTTTCAACCAGCTTTGAATTGTTGCACTCTGTACATGAAAGCTGTTAAAACCTTGCCCATTTAAAACAAAGAATAACTGAAATCATAGGTTCTTTGAATGTGAAATTTATTCATGTGTAGCAGATTGACACAAGGCTGAACATTCACCAGAAATCTTGTGTTATATCCTCTGATTTACTGTGAATCACTTCACATTTACAGTGCAAGTATAGATAAAATCATATCCATAACACTGTGATGACTATAAGTGGTGTGTTTAGCTGCTTTTTAACAGACAGTTGAATCAAATAGTTTTAGAAATCTCATACCAGAAAATGTTATGCATTTTCCTCTCTCTTTCACTCTCTCTGCACTACACTACGTCTTGCTGTTTAGAGCAAACTGAGTGGGCTCAATTTGTTCTATTACTGTCATTGACATTGATATTTTATATACTGAATTACATTTGTGTTTGAGGCCTCCTTTATTTCCAAAATGTTTTGTTAAAGTCTTGCCTACGTTAGGCATTTTACTTTCTTTCGGTATAAAACATTTCATGATGTCCTGATCCAGTAGGAAATTGTCTTGTAAAGTCTGGCAAGAGCTGCCATTACTCTGGGCTTTTGGGGCAGCAGTGCAAACTTTATTGTCAGACTTATCACATCCCCTTTCTGTTCACCTGCTGTGTTTTTATCACTTAAAAATTGCAGCACCTCGTTTATGATGACAGTTTATTATAGAGTAGGAATATGCCAAAAATATTTTTTCAATTATGGCAATAAAATATTGAAGATTTTGCCTAGGATATGTGTTAAGGAGAAATGTAGGGAATGTAATTCCCCTTGAGAAACCAATGCAATTAGTTCAATAAATACAGGGTGTGAATGAATTAGATTAATAAATTGAGAGTTTCTGTTTGTCATTGGTTGATTATAGCTGGCTTTTTGAGTGTTATTTGGTTGGGAAGTGCAGGTGTTTCTGCAATAGGGTTATAGCTGTTATTCTAGATTTTTTAAAAGTCATGCTTTAATATCTTTCTACTTTGAACACATTCAAAGAGTTATCTAAATTTTACAAATTTTAACTAAATTCTTTCCTCTT
>WAAE01011565.1:19098-73945 GCA_013400495.1 Nicator chloris | reverse complement strand
AATAATAATAATAATAATTCATTACCCTGATATAAGGGAGCTCCTGGTTTACATTTCTAAGGGAACAGTCAGATTATAAAATCCAGAGTCAAATTTTATGCCAGGGGACCTCAATATTCTCTGACATGACAATTATTTAGGACCTAATGCTATCTCACTGAGTTAGAAAGTTTCTCACAAGACTGTCTGCTGGTCTCAGAAAGTCCTGCCATTAGATTTTTGTTCCAGAATCATTAATTCACTATTCTGTCTCTCAGTATGACACTGTGCTTGCACATCCATCTCTTAGAATGGCCTTTTAGTCTAAAATTGTGGTTCCAGCATGGCTGAATACTGTTTATTGATGTGGAAAAAAAAAATCTGATCCTGAAAGTATTAACATATATATTCAGGTATTGAAGAGGTGATTTGTCCCACAGAGAGAGTTATGATTTTTAAATAAGAGAAGGCCACGATGCATGAGACTGTGAGGTGATTGCAATATCAAAGGAGGAAAAGGGAAAAAATGAACTTTCCAATTATTTTAGTAACCTTACTCGCTTGATAGTGTGTAAATCATTGAAACTTATTCAGACAAAATTTGTGTAAGCAAAAGTATTTTTCTAGGTGCATTAACTGTTTCAGCAAAAGAATTTCTGTGAAGTTTCCTGAAGGTTTCTTTTTGTGGTGATTGAAACAAAACCCACGTCCTAAAGCTATTATTGTAGCAACAAGGATTTTCTGGCTGCATTACTTGTTCACAGATGGTTAGCCTTTGACATGGCAATGAGATTGTTCACTTCTGCAAGATGTTAGCACGGATCAATAAGGAAACTGTCCTACAGAGGGAGCACCCGTTTGTCAACCCAGGCTGCCTTAAAGGTATTGCTGATATTACATTTTTGTTTGCTCAGTGGAAAGTCAGTAGTTTTTCTGGCTGCAGGGTTAAATTCCTTCTTTGTCAGTGTGTAGTTTGATAGGAGAAGGCTCCCTCTGGAACAGGAGGGAAACCCACATTTGCAGTGCTGGATAACTTGGTAGGTTTGGCTTGGAAATCTGTTCCTTTTATTCCATTTAGGGCCAGGGCTATTGTGAGTGCTAGTTTCGTTTTCTGCCAAGCAAAAAAAAAACATCTTTTAGGTTTTAAAAGAAATATTTGGGGATGTCTTTATCCATATTGTGGCTCACAGGAAACAGGGCCTCTGCCAATTTACCAATGATAGTAAAACATGTGTTACAACACATGTCACTGAAGTACAAGGCTCATAATAAAAAGGATCAGAAAAATCTGACGGCACAGGAAATAGAGTGTATCTAGAAGAAAAAAGTGAAGTAATATACCTGAGGAAAAGATGTATTCAAGCATTAATGCTGGAAAATTGCCAGCTACTACAGTGGGGATGGAAAAAATAGGAAAGTGATGGCATTTTCTCCAAGAGCAGGAGGTAATAGTGTCTTTCCTTGTTGAGAACACTGCTGGAAAGCACAGAGCACCATTTCAATTAGATATGGCATTCCTCTTCCATCTCAGACTGTTGGCTGGATTTTCTATCACAGAGCATCTGCCTCTGTTTCTACACCCTGTTTTTTATTCCTTGTCCATCTCCACAGTGCTGACGTGCCCAGGCAATAATAAATATCAATGTATCTGGTAGTTTATACACTGATGAGCAAATATTCTTGAAACTTTATTAACTTGTGCTGGTTGTCAATGTTTTAGTTCATAGTGTTGAAGAGCTGAGTAGAGATAAATGCCGGATTGGGAAAATAGGGCAGATTTTCTCTCTTAAATGGAGATAATAATACTCATCCAACTTACAGCACAGAATTTCTATCATTTTTAATAATGTAATTGTTTTGTAGTGGAATTTTAAAAACATCAGTGATGTCAATGATGCTGAGAAGAGCCATGGACATCAGTAAGGTGATGGGGGCAGGCTCATGAAGAAAGATGAAGATAAGCAGCAAATGCACAGCTTGTCTAACTGGTGATAATGATGATGGGGGATGTGATGACCATCTGAAACCTGTCTGACATCTGTAAATGTGGAACAGGGAATAGCTGTGTTCAGTTGGTCATAGCATCACAATTAGTGTTAATGAGGAAAACTGAGCAAAAGAAAACAGAACATTCTTCTTCTGTTCAGCCCAATGGTAGATCCCATTAAACACTGGAATGGCATCTTCAAAGGATCCCCTGTTGCACTAGCAGAAGTCCAATTGCTTAAATAATGTGAAAATAAATTGAGCAAGATGCTCGTGAGTGTGTGGAGGGAAACATTTTGATACTGAGGAAGAACTGTGCAAGATGACCTCTTCTGCTTCTAATTAACAGCACACCATTAAGGAGAGTGGGCAGAGATGTCCTGTTTCTAGTTACAGGGTTTTCTCAATTTATTTCTTTAGTTTTTTTTTCTAATGAAAGCCCAGTTTATGGCCACCATGATCCAAAACTTTTAAGACTGGCAATGCAGACAGGGGTCAGAGCAGTGGGGTCGTTTCTTTGGTGGGGCTCACCTGGAGCTGGAGCCTCATGAACCCTGTGGGATGGCTCTTCAGCCTGAGCTCTCTGAAGGAAAACCTTGGGATTTGAGTGAAATGGGGTTTTTCCAACCAGCTCAAAAGTGGACTGGGCTGGACATGAATCAGGACAAGTCTAAGAGCTGAGGGAAGAAGGATCCTTCGGAGGCAGGGCTGGAATTAGCACAGAATCTGCAGCACATCAGAGGGGCTGCTGCTCCTCAGGAAGCTGCAGGACATGCACAGGACACGTGCATGTATCTTTTCTCTTTCAGCATAATTTCCCTGGAATAGATCACTTGGATTATTTTGGAACAAAAGTTGAATTTATTTTTATCTTAATGTAAAACGGTTTCTTTGTGACCATAAGAGACATAGCTCAAATAATTGCTTACTTCCTTCTTTGTCTGGACTTCAGCTTTCAAGACACTTTCTCCTTTTTGGTGATGATGTGAGTGTGGTGCAGTTTATTGGCTGTAGTACAATATAGGAAACTGGGAATCATTTGCTAAAAGTAGTTGAGTTATGTGAGTTAGAACACATGCTGAGACAGGGATTTTATCTTGAATCGAAATTTGTTGACATTGGCCAGTGAAGTGTCAATGTTTTTCATCAAAAACACTTTAGTTTTTCAGGAAATCTGTTTAAAAAGCAACTTTTAATTGAAAAATCAGATTCTAAATTCTCTTAGATACTGTTTAGATGAATACTGATCATCACCAAGGGTAAATAGGGGAGAGAAAAATAAATGTGTTTTCTGCCCGGCCTCTTAGGTTCTGCTAACTGCAGAGCTCCCTGCATAAAGCTACTGTTTAACCAATAAAAAATAAATTAATATGAATTTCAAGCCAATGTTGTAATGTGTCACATGTTGCTTTCAAAGTAGGAAATTACTTGCTCACTAGACGTCCTGTATTTCCACTGGACTATGCAGCCCTTTTTATTCACATTATAAAGGGGCAGAGTGAACTGAATTGCACATGTGTGCAAAGGAGCAGTACAAATCTGAACAGCAGCCAGGTGATCAATTATTAGGAGGCAGCACTGCATTGTGTTGTTCATCAGGAGATTCCAGAGAGATGAGAAAGAAATTGTCAGAGAGAGAAACATTCAATGCCGTTGGAAAAGAAAAAAGGTAAAGCAGGAGAGAGGTAGAGAGAGAGAGAGAGTGGGGAACCAGAATAAATCAGGGTTACAATTGTATGCAGAGAGCTGGAGCAGAAAGAGCAAACCAAGGTGGCAGGAAATAAAATATTGCTCATCAACAGAAATAGGGACAATAGAGACATCAAAACATGGGGACTCATGCAAAAAAAAAAAGCAGCTCAGGATAGTGACTATGGAGAAATGTAGGAGAAGAGAGGTTTGGTAAGTGATTAAAGTAACATGGTAAAAAGAGAAAATCAGTCAGACTTGCTTTGTTTGAGATGAACGTCACCAGAACAAAACCAAAAGAAGAAAATAAGAGGTGCCAAAAATTATCATGAGATTAAATATTGCCACTGTCCCCTCCCTTAAAATTTCAGTGAGGAGGAGGCAACCACCCTCCCACTGAGGCTACCCACAGAAGTGGCTTCAATAATGAGTTAAATTTTGAGAATAATGTGGTCTGAGTCCCACTTCATCCTCTACTTCCTCTTCCTCAGCTGTAGTTTAGTCCTGACCAGAAGTAAAACAGCTCAATTATTCTTAAGTTTGGAGGGAATAGATAATTTTGAGGGGGGATTTTTTAACTTGCTAATTCATAACCACAGTAGAGTAGCCTTAAAGTTAAAATAGATTATTTTGAGGGAGAATTCCTTGACGTGTTAATTCATAACTGAGGTATAGTAATCTGAAAGGTAAAATGCTGCTGCTCACATACCCAGTCCCTAACATTTACTGAAGTGCTTGACTGTGCTTGAAGTTAAATAAGGTTCAGAAATGAGTGTGCTATAAATTCCTTAGGCTGGAGACTACCAGGTTCTTCTGCTATGGATAATGAATGCAGTGTAAAACGCTTTCCATGCAAAAACAACTGATTGCTTCTGAGCCTTTGGTCCCATCCTCTGTCCTTCTGCACCATTGTGCAGCCAGTCCCTGGCAAAGGAATCGTTTTGTGCTCAAATGCAGGACCAGCTGCTGGCGGTCACAGTATGAATAATTCCAGAAATATATGGGCTGGGATAATGGGCACACTTGTCCACTGAAAACTGCCTGGGAAGTGATTGCTTGGCATTGCTCAGCTGCTGCAGAGGACAGGATTTCCTGCTGCTGCTCATCACACACAGCACCTCGCAGTGACTTTTGCTTGCACGTGCTGTAACTTGCAGTCTCTGTTTTCCTTCTCATGGATTTTGTTGGACGTGGTCAATGCCATAGATGAAAATGTTACTGCCATATGGCAAGTCAACTCATCCTTTTCAAAACACCTCCACTTTGATCCCGCCCTGACATCTCAGTTTTATGCATTGGCCAAATTTGTTTAGAACCATTCCTTCCTGTTATTTTATTTATTGCCACTCGTTGGGAGATTAATGCAGCCTCTGCACTGGTTATAATTCTCTCTATCAGTCTGTCTGTAGTATCTCTGCAATCCCAGCTCTTCATCACTGTGCATTCCTTATGGCTCACATTACTTTCACCACTCCTTATCTAACTACTTCATAAAAGCACCTCACACATTCATAAAGCATGACAAGAGCATTACCATAAACTATGCTACTGTGCTCAGTAAACACATCATAGGCTCTCCATAGGCTAATCACCTTAGTGGATAAAATTATCTGGGGATGAATTTATCTGCAACCATCATATCAACAGATGAACTGTATAGAGCAACACTGTTTTGCTTTTCCACAAGAATTTAAGATCCCTGAATGGTTTTATGATGACTCAAAGCCTGGATTTGAAAGTTGGTTTTGGCAGAGCTGCTTTGTAATCAGTGGATTATTTTAAAAATATTTTTTAAAATCTTAAAAGTGTGACGTTTTCATGTACCATATGAAAAATGCAAAGGGTGCATCATGAGCATAATAAGAAATTCTGAGTCTCCTTTAAGGTTGAAGGGAAAATTAATACAGGTTCCCAACTTGGAGTAGTTTGGAGATGAAGGTATTCAATAAATGTATTAGGCAGTTTTAGAGATCTGGTGCTTGGGGAAAGCCTGTTGGGCAAAAGTGAGACTCTGGCAGGACCAAGCTGTGCTTGTATAATTGACATAAAATAATTCCTAAATCCTTTCTTAGTAACCACTCCTCGTGCACATTTCTATATTCATTTAACATCAGCAGCTGTGACTGAATTTTCTTATATTTCTTATCAGCTTAATTATTCCATTCAAAAAGAGAGTAGTCCTGTCTTTCTTTTATTTTGTGTTTTTTCCTGAAACTTAACACTGGTTGTTTGGATGCCTTTTGCTGGCAGCATTCAGAACAACATTTTGAGGTTCCAAGAACAATATTCTGTGGTTCACTCAAATTTTATTGTGAGGGTATTTTCAGGCCTAATTCCACTTTGAATTTTCCCTGTTCTCTGGCAGGGAACTAGAGATGTCAATATTGGAAATGTTCCTCTCTGTTCAGCAGCAGAAATGTACATTTCTCCACAGCTTTGATACCTAGAAAATTTGTTCTGGGGAAGGATTGTGCAGCTGCAAAGCAATGATCAGAATAGCACAGCAGGTCTTTTTAATCTCTAGTTTATACTGCTGCCTGCAGTTTAAGTTATAGGAGGAGCACTGCTTCAATGCAAGCATATTACATCTATTTTGTCCAACTCGTTTTTTTTATCCTCTCTGACATATCAAATATTAAATTTTCCAAACCACCCAAGTGACTAAGAGCATGATTTTTTTTTAAAGGTACTTACAAGATTTTATGCTCAGCCTTACTGGCATACATCATTTAGACCAAGACATCCTATTTACAAGTGATATAGACCTCTAGGAGTGTCATATCTCACTGAAAGTCAATGAAATTTAGAGTCATAATGCTTATTACTTTTTGATATGGAACTTCAGTTATTTCTCAAAAGTAACATTCTTCTCTTTCTGAATTAAGTCCTGCCTCTTCACACACATCTCTTAATGGCATTCCAGAGCTGTAAATCCCACCAAGACTTCTAATTTCTAACCTCCATTTCTCAAAGTTGCTGTAAGTTGGCCTCCCTTTGAAGTAAAGAATCTCATTAAAAGACTGAAGAGCCCCGCTAAGAGAACATTGGATTCTTGCCTGCCTCGTGAGTTACATGTCTGGGTTTTGTAGTTCATCAATACAAGAGTGCTGATAGTCCTTATTACAATTCCCTTGACACACTCCTGTGACAAAAAAAAAGCAACCAGTGCTGTGGGGAGTGGGTATGGCCCTGGCAGCGGCAGCTCCACGCACAAGAGGTGGGATTTTCTCAGAGATCCTGTCATTTTGGGGTTATATTGTACACAGGCATGCAAAATCCTAATTAAAACTACTCATGACCCTGCTTAAATAAGAACTAGGAGCAGATTCCTCATCAGCATTCCTCTCCAGCCACCCTTGCCCTGTCGTCCCTCACCTTCCTCAGCCTTGGTTATTCCTCTGCCTTTGGAGCTGCAGTGTGCCAGAGGCAGGAGCTGCTAGAAGGCTGCCTTGTTGTTCTGGAGACCGTTTTCCCTTTGATGCATCTGTAAGAGATTTTTTTTTCTTCTTTTTTTTTTTTTTTTTAATATGCGTAAGAGTAAGGTCCTGCGTAAATTTCTCAGGAGATCAATTTGCAAGGCTCTTTAGTAGAAAAAGCTATTCTCTGGTGTGTATATTGGTTTGATATGGAAATCCATAAGCCAGCCCACAATCCAAGCACAGCTCACATACTGGTGTGCTCTGTGTTTTCCTTGTGAATTCAAGAGTAGAATCCACACCATTTCTCCTTTACAGAAAATATGTATTTTTAATTTCTGTGAATAAACCAGTTTGTGAGGATCAGGGTCTATTCTGTTCTGGGTGTAAGTATAAGAACCTGTAAATCTCTCAGATAAAAAGCCTCCTGTGGCTGATGGCAGATAGCATTCGTGGAAAATTGTAAAAGGCTACAAATCCTTGTGCTAATTAGAGCTTTGCATAGCCCTGCTTCCCCTATTATACTGAATGGGAAATAAAATACAAATGGAAAAAAAAAAGTTAATATTAAATTGAAATATTAACATTCTGCTGAACAAAATATTTTAAAGATATGATTTTCCTCTAGAAGTTCTTTTGTTATTCATTTTTGCAGAAAAGTTTGATTCCATAAAAATGGCCCTTTTGGTCAAGATTACTCTTAGAAACTTAAGAGTTTCTGAGATAAATAACCAGATATGCCTGTGACAATGCACATTGCCCCTCTTAGCCCAGGAATTCTCACTTCAGAATCTATCAGAGCTTTGGCTGAGTGTGAAATAGATTTTCACAGATAACTGACCTGCTTCGTCCAGCAACTCCTCTCCAGTCTCTGACCATGGACCAAAACAAAGCAAAACAATCTCATTACTTGTCCTACTCAAAATGGGGCTGTTGTGCCATGACCCAGGAACTGGGGCCTCAACCTATGAGAATGTTGCACCTCCAGGAGTGCTTTTTTAAGTCACCTGGACATCAGGAAAACCTCAGTAGGGTCTTAAAGTTTAACACAAGGTGCATTTCCAAGGGAAAACAAATTTCACTAGCCACGGTCCTCTTGTTCTGGTCTTTTGTAGAGAAGCAGCAGTTTCTCTGAGGGGGTAGCCTGTGTCTCCAGAACCCTTTCACAGCAACAGCAGTCGAGAAAATAATATCCCAACCCAAAACTTAATGACCCACAGTGGGAGCCACTTATGTGGCTGCTGCAGCGTAGAGTCTTGCCAAAATGAAAATAATAATATAGATCTTGCATAAGGAACAATGAAATAATGAATATTAATGAAAATATAAATAGAAATTTAGGAAACAGACCACTGCAGTCTATTCTGATCCACTGGGCTAAAAAAAAAAATCCACTCTATGTCAGGGGACTTGCAGAGCATGTGTGGAGCATTCCGAATTCCCATGGTGGTGGTAATTCCACAGATGAAGAATAGCTCATCAATTTATTTGTATCAGTTATCATAAGGGAAAATAATTAAGTAAGGAGTAATGCTGATGGGTTATACTTAGGTCAATTTTTTGGTGGTGCCCTTGTGTTACATCAGGTTTATGAGCCAAGTTCATCTGTTCTGTGACTTCATTGATGGCAGTTAACCTTGACCTTGTGAAAATGAGTGAAAACCCTAAGCCTTCTCTGATTGCTCTGAAAATGCATCCTGTAAGCTTGATCCTTTTCCTTCTGGGGCAGATACATAATGTCAGTGGATTATATGTAAAAGAAAAATTGGAGTCTAATTGCACTGTGGCCGTGAGGAGTCTTTTATTTGTTCACTTGAGAAGTGGCTCGTGGTGTAGCATGGGACTTTGTTTTTCCATCTGTTACATATTCCTGTCAGAAGCAAAAATGTTGCTTTGTAAGTTCCATGGTAGTGGCTTATTATTTCTTAAAGTAAAGTATAGTATTTTCCCCTGTGCACAGTGTAGTCTGTAGTTCTGGCACATTAGCTGGCATAAACATTTTGATTAAAGCTTATGAATGTATTAATTACACCTGGGAAGTTTCCAAAGCTTATTCAAACTGAAAACTCTTTAGACTGCAGCCCCCAAACTTGAATTCTTCATAGTAAATGTAAAAAAAATTATTGTCACTGGGTTGTTTTCCTTTTCTCTTGGATGTTTGTATAAAGGCATGGGGTGGCGAGGGTGCAAATTTTTTTATCCATTAGTTCCTGGGAACACCTTTTTCAGGAAGTCTACAAGTGTCTGAAGAATTTTTGCTGTCACATAGTTAAACATTTGCTTGGAGTCTATAGAACTTAAATTCTCTTTTTCATTTCCTCTGTTCTCCTAGGTCTAGCAGCAGGATCTGCATATACTTAAGCATTTTCAGAATAACATATGGGTCTATGACCTTAGCACGATGCTGGCACTGGCACTTTGGCTACTTGAAGGTGTGTAAATAAATAGAGCCACCACAAACCAGCTAGAGTTCTAATGAACTGTCTGGAAATGTTGATAAAATTGGTCCATCTGATTTCTTTTGCTTGTATTCCCATGGTGAATTACCAGTGGTGTAACAGAGGCAGAATTTGGCCAGCCAAGCCCACGATGTCGTTTGGGCACCGCTGTATTTTTTTACAAGGAGCACAAACAGGTTCTTACAACAACCTTCATCTGGATTAGGCTGGGAGGTGCATTTGCAATGAGCTAGAAGCAAATGTAACAGAGGATCTGAATTCTAAAATCACGGGGTGTATGACCCCGAAAAGGAAGGCACATCTTGTCTGTCAGCCGTCTGTGCCAGCGCCAAACAGCCCGAGAGGTCTCACCAAAGCCCTGCTCTGCTCATGCATTCATGCACACATGCATTCATTATGATTGACCTGCCCTAGGAAGGTCCATTAAGTGGAACTCATTTCAAGCACAGATGGTCCTGAATAGCTTAATGTCTGTCTGGTGGCCAGAATAAGTGAATTCTTGATGGCCTTAGACTTCTGATCACATACATGCAGCCAAGGAGGAAATGAAAACATGTTTATCATTTTGATAAACAACCTCTCTCATTGCTGCAGGAGGCTCCATGTAACTCAGCAGAGTCAAATACTATTAAATTGTCATCACTGTCAAAGAGAGAACATAGAAGTTTTGCTACCTGAGTCATAGTTAATGACTTCCACAATGTATAACACAAATCAGTAGTGTTATTTGCCTTTTTTTATGTTTGTTTACTGATAAGTTCAGGCTTGGCTGGAATGCAGAGGTAAGTTATAATTTTGAAGTGCAAAATATGCTTTTATTATTACCTCCTAGCTAGAGGTATAAAAAATAGAGACTAGAAGATGGCTTTTTGGCTTCTGCCAGGCATGCACTCAGACCTTGTAGGTGATTAGATATTTTAAATCACAGCCTCCCACAGCAGACTCATACTCATGATAAAATATTTCACTCTGTGGTGTGTAAACTCAGGGTGGCTTTATAACAGAGGCAAAAACGAGCACTATTTCAGGAGTTTAGTATCCTCCAGTTAGAACCAAACCATTTGCAGGGGTAACAAGGAGTTCTCCCTGTTTTACAGCAAGAAAGATCTATTATTTCTACAGTTTTCTGTTTTAAGTCTGTGCAAAACAAGGATTTCTGGAAGGCTAGGGGATATGAACAGAGTTGCAATGACACAAATAGTTGCCATCTTCAGCAGTCCAGGATCCTCCCTGACAGGCAGCTCTGTTTTGGTCACATTTCCTTCATGCAAAGCTGAAGGCCTCCTGTGAACTGAGTGCTCAGAAAGGATCAGCTGTTCTCACTATCAAGTCCTGTTAAAGTTTGGTGGGAAGAAGATATAAGTCATGACAGGATGTTTTCATTCATCTCTGAACCTTCTTGAAGGAAGATCAATGCTCTTCCTGATCTGCAAGTTCCAATTCCATTTCTAATCTTCTGATTTTCTCAGGGCAGAAGGGAGTTATTTAAAAAAAAAAGCCAGGTGGGTAAAACAGACACTTCATGAAATGCAACTGTCAACATAACATTTAGGAGATGCTTACTTTGAGGATTTTTAGGCCCCTTTCCCTTCCTTTTAAAATCAATGGCAAATCCCCTATTGACTTGAATGAGTGGAATGAGGCAATTGTTGTGGAATCAAAGCCAGAAGCTACTGTAGCTCAATAGTCCATAAACTTCCAAAAAAAGAGACATTTGTAGGGTTTATGATAAGGATTCAAACTTTGCTGCACTCACAGCCTATCAAGTCAATAATTCACTTTTTTTTCTGGACTCCCAGCCAGGTAATACCTTGCCAAGTCTTCCCATAATCCAGATGAACCACTGAGGAAAAAAAAAAAAAGGCTCAGAAAAGTCATTACATATTGAATTAGAGCATTTCTTGGTGCTCTCCAGCCCCCTTCCCCAAAAGAAGAAAGTTGGAAATAAAAAATAAAAATCGCAGAATGCAAAAGTATTTCACATATCCATCTGAACACATGGAGTGGTTTCCAGTGAAAATTGAAGATGGATTCTTGTTCCTCTCCCCACTCAATTAATTTCCTCATTTATGCAGCTGAAGTGGATTTAAATACAACCACCCACCCTCAACATATTTGTGGTGTGTGTGTTTCTGTGAATGATGGAGTAAGGAGTATGCTTTTTCAATGAGGGTTTTTTCCTATTCTCACCGTGTCCTTTTATATCTGTCTCTATTCCCATTTTGTATATGGCCTTGTCAAAGTCTCACATGTACATGCATGGTTGGCAAAATTCATACCAGCAAAATACATTGCATGCAATGCTACCCAGCAGGCATCCATAGGCTAAACGTGCTTTAGTGCAAATATCTGATCCCACTTAGCAGATTTTTCAGGAAAACCGGCTGTATAACATGCAGAATTTTCTCCATGTGAGGTGGTTTTTTCTTCTCCATAGCACTGGAAGGGATCTTTCTATTATTATAATAATTATTAATATTTGCATACTTTTATAGCTTATGTAGATAAAACTTCCAGTTAATGTATTTAACTATCTAGCAGTTTTTCATTGCTTTTAATTTCATTATGTTTTGCCTCTCCTAAAGAACTACACACTTTGAGCTAAATTCTTTAGTGCTCCAGCAACTTGAGCTTCCACATAACAATTAAAGGTGTTATAAAGTTTTTCCACTCCAAGCAGTTATTTTGAATAGATAACCAAATAAGCAAGTCTAGGTCATGTGGTTCTTAGTACTCATACAGAAAATTTATAGAGAAAATGAAGTATTTAGGTTATTCACAGATATTTACCACACAGTCTGTGTAGTCTAAAATTAGAAGTGCTTATTACTGTGTACATTATCTTTATTGTTGAAATTGCAATCAATAAAATCACAAATCTCTCTTCTCCTAGGGCATGACCATAAGATGGATTAAACCAATGAGAATCTTTTCATTGCTTTCAATATGATTTGGATAGGGGAACAGGGAGTTTGTGTGAAGGATTACTTCATAGAAAATGCAAGCATTTGGGGCTGAGTTGATGATCACAATTCCTCTTACTCCTCAGAGACATTTCAAAGACCATTTGTCAGAGGATGGCTCTCTGAATTGTTGGGATCTCTGTTTTTTGACACCTATTGGCTTTCAAAAAGCTTGTGTCAGCAGGCCAAACACACCTAATAACTGAGAGGTGCAGCAGCATGTCTCTCCAGGTGACTTCAGGATTTACTACAGAGTTAATGTCGTGCTTACAAACTCCACCATATGACCAACATCAGGCAAGGCAGAATCCTCCCTGCCTACCTGCCCAGTGCTTCACTAAAAATGCCACATTTGTAGAAACCCCAGGTAGCAGGACTCACTCCTGGTAGGGAGATGCCACTGGACTCCCAGACCTCTACCAGAACCCCTTGTTCACAGCCAGACGTGGATCAGCACCTGCACACTTCTTATTCTCCTACCTGGCCACGCAGCACACAGTGCCAAAGCTCTCAATAATCTTTCAAAAAGAGTGAAAGCCAAAGATATGAGTAATGTGGTTTATGCTGTAGTAAAAGCACTGTGCACTTAGCAATTCTTAATGGCATGAAGAAATAATGCTCTTCTAGAAAATCTTGCACATCCTGCCCTTTAGTGGGCAGCACATGAGGTTTTGTGCTAAGCTGAAACAAACCCTGCCAAATTTATGCTGCGATTTCAGGAAGTAGCCAAACATCTGTGGGGAACAGCCTGACACGATCAAACCCTCAGTGACAATGAGGAGAATGCAATCTGAAGTGAGGAATGGAGAAATGACCTGGGCAGGGCGTTAGCCCACTGTGGTGTTTGTCTCCTTGCACTGCAGAGCTGAGCTGAAGGGGAATGGCACACCTGGCCCTTCGTTTCTGTGCTCAGCATATGGCACAAACACCGAGCATCCAGAGCCCAAGGCCACCGGGTACCTGTCGATCACTCCTCTGTGCCCTCCATCCAATAAAACTATTGCAAATGTTCACAAAGAACAATTAGGGAGAAGCCTAATTAAACCTGGTGATCTCACACACAATGGGAATGTTTCCTGCCTTAAAACTGCCAATTTAGTGAGTGGGGGAGCAGAGGGAAGTGGTGTTGGGCCACCCTATAATCTGGAGAGACTCACTGTCATTCCCTAAGGGTTGAGTACTAGCACAGAATCAAATATTTGGAGAAAAATCTTATTTTGAGATGGATTCCCTTAGTCTCTGTCCTTGTATGGGAAAATATTTGGGGAAGAGGCCTCCAATATTACAAGCATAAAACCAGCCAACAGTGGTTGCACATTTTCTGTAGTATTTTACCCACATTTCTTCAGGCCCAGACATTGACAACATTATTTTGAGGCCAAAAGTTATGTGGCTGTCATAGAAACTTCTAATATAGGAAAGGCAAGGGACACTTATCTACATTTTCTATTAAAAATGTAGTATAGCAGTACCTGGCTTGTTCGGGAGCACACAAAAAGATAGAAATAAAACTGTAATCCCACCTGTACAGAAGCTGGGCAGAGGCACAGACAGGAGCACGCCTGGGTGCTTTGATTAGCCACTGCTGCTCTTCCTAATCAGAGTGTCAATATTCTCTTTTTTCNTCGCCCTTCGTATTTGGGTATTCAATTTTCTGTTTTTTTTTTTTTTTTTTTTTTTTTTTTTTTTTTTTTTTTTTTTTTTTTTTTTTTTTTTTTTTTTTTTTTTTTTTTTGCCAGAAGGAGGAACGTGTGAAGTTATAGCAGCACACAGATGCTGTAATAAGAATCGAATTGAGGAAAGATCACAAACAGTAAAATGCTCCTGTCTACCTGGGAAAGTGGCTGGGACTACAAGAAACAGACCTTCCTGTGTTGATGGCAAGTAGCTCCTCCTGTGTTTATGTTTCTGTTTGTGTACCATCCAGTAGAAAGCTGTGAGTCTACAGATTGTGCATAGGAATTTTGTTGTGTTCTTTATTTAACAAAACAGAAAAATCTATAACTATAAGTATATATTTAGACCACTTTCTTGCTACTTTAGTGTATAGTTCTTTGCACACGGGTCATGTTAAGATTTACCTGAAAACTGTGAGAATATTGCCCAGAACAGATGCTTTGATGAGTACAAGAGATTTATTATTGATAAATACCTGGACAAAATTATCCCTTGAGATATTTCACAGGCCCCCTTAGGGGCCACATTAGTTTGGATTCATAAATATTTCAAAGGACAACTGCCATTCATTTTGATTTAATTAGTTATTTGGAAAGTCAGTGGCAAGACAACAAAAACAAATGAATCTTGTATTCTAGTCCTGAAACGAACATTACAGAAGGCTGGAAAACATCTTTGCCTTTTGAAATCACTGCTGCTGTTGCTTGTCACGGGGATTTGGGGTTTTTTAATTTTTTTTTTTCTGAAGGAGAAGCACCATGTTATTTGTGTCTGGGTTTCATAGGAGGTTTAGCTCCACAGGATGTTTTCCTCTCTGAGGCTCCCCTGCCAGCACTGCAAGGTGAAACCGCACAGCAGCCAGGGAGAGAGCCACGGCTGGGAAGTGCTTAGCAAAATATAAATCACATTAGAAGATGGGGAGTAAGTGGTACTAATCCCATTAGTTACCCTTCCCAAACAAGCTGCTCTGTGCTGCAGAATCCCTCAGTGCAGCAGCTTTGTGGAATGCAGTATCTTGTAAAAATCCCTCGTTGTTCTTTTTGGTGAGCGTTGTGTGCTGTTGTTCGTGCCAACCCACAGGTGCTTCAGAGAGCCACGGGCTGGTTTGGTGCAGCACAGTAGGCTCTGTGCTGGGCTCTCCTCACTCTCTCCATGTTGGAATCCCATGGGTGGTGATGGAAGCACACCAAGTCTCCTCTTTGGCTCTGTGTTTGGCACTCAGCTTCACCCCAAGCAAGTGAGAGCGGGGAGCTCTGCAAGCAAATATTGGGAAAATGTTCTCTTCTGGGTGCCTTTCCTCAACCCCAGGCTGCCAAGGGATTAGGATGGAGCAGGGAGTGGTCCTGTGTACCTCAGACAGGAGTTTTAGTTAGACAGGAATAGTGGCAGGTGTTGTCAAATGGAGAATTGTGCAGGCAAATACAATTTTTGCAGATTTGACACCAGAAAGGTGAGAGAATAGGGGCTGCCTTAGAGGAATGAGAACCTTGTGTTTTCTCAGGTATTTCTGGCATGTGGATACCTGGTTTATATATTAAAGACACAAAAGGAAATGTTTTGCTCTTTAAACAACACATTCAAATTTTTAAATTATGAAGCAGTGTTTCATAGCTTGTTACACCGGGAATGTGATTCAGCTTCTGAGCTCATGATTAAAACCATGCTATGAATGCACCTGTGAATGATTATGCTTTAGTCCACATCCTGTCATTCTGTTATTGCTTAATTACCCTGATAAAAAGGAGCTTTTCCTTTTCTGCTAAGCACACTCATAAAATGGTAGGTGAAAACTACAGCTGGTTGTAACCGAAGATCAGCTGTACAAGCCTTGAAGAATTTCATGTTCTTCATCAGGTCATGAAATACAGAGGCAGCAGATAAAGCAGAGAGACCATTAATTCAGCTCTCATAACTCTGTTCAGAGAAGAGAAGCTCAAAGAGTGCTGTGTTAAGAAAAAAGTCGGGTGCAGGTGTGGACTGGAGCCTAATTGCTCTGTCAGGATTACAATAAAGAGAAATGTTATTGTGCGGAATTTTGAAAGGAGTTAGGATAAAACAATGGCCAATATGAAAGCGTAAGGCAAGTCCCATTGAAGTCACTGGTAAGACTCAGTGTGACTTCAAAGCCAGCAGACGTGAACTACAAAGGAATGTCTTCCCCTTTCAAGTTTAGTTGTTGTAGTCAGCCCATGGCTGCTTTTGTAGATGGCTGGAGAACGGTTCAAAAGCCCAATATGCTGCTGGTAAAAATTAATCCAAGGGACATTTGCTTTGGCTTTTGTTTTATCCCAGACTTTGCTTTGTGACTTTTGACATACTGACCTGGTTTAAGGCAAAACTTTTCCAGTTTGGTGGTTCTGTTCTTGTTAAGACAAACTCCCAAACCTTCCCATGGGAGTCCCATTGACGTCAGTGCTTTAACTCACACAAAGATTTGGGGTTTGCTGTTTATTTTGTACATGAGAACATTTCAAAAGGTCACCTGCAACTTTCTACCTTCTTTACCTGCCATATTGAAAGGATTAAGAGCAGTTACTCTCACACTAGGTTTTATTTACAGTGTGTAAATGTATATCATTTCAAGCCATAATATGTCACTAAGAAATCTTGCTTGGGTCCTAATTAAATACCCACAGGTGTTCAGGTGCAGCAATAGCCTCACACTCAAACAGAGACTTCACCTCTGAGAGGTGACAAGGACTGGGAGACACCTGTGAGCACTTTGGCTGTTGGTTGATCACCTCAAGCCACCTCCACCCCATGGCTATGCACTAGTGTGTATAAAACAGGCTGAACCTCAGTACTGCCCTGCCAAACTGTGGCTTGATGGTATTGGGATCAAGCTTTTGGTGTTTCCCAGTAAAATTGCATGAGGAAACACTTCATCAAGGCTGCTGCTTTGACAGTTTGAGTCCACGTTGCAGAGGAGAAATTGCACTGCCTTCCACTCCTCCCAGCTGTTGCTCTGGGACACAACTGGGCTGTGTGGAGAGCTGGCTTTATTTTCTCTTTCTGAGAATATATGTAGGAGTCATCCTAACATTTTTAATAAGTACCAGGGGTGATGAATGGTCCTTCTGTCCCTTTTGTTGTGAGATCTGATCGTGGGTAGCACACCACCCCAGTACACAGGGCTTGGCATGCAGTCCTCTTCCTGCATGGGCCAAAATTCAGGCTGAGGTATTTGTACTATGAAGGACGTGAAGCTGATGTGTATTCCCAAGCATCACTTCCTGCCAAGTCCAGTAAACTTTTTCTTTGGGGTCTCATCTTAATAAAGTATAGTTAGCTCAGGCTGTGGCAGCCTCAGAAGCCATAAATGATTCCTTGTGGCTCATCCAGTAGACACTGTCCTAAAAGCTGCCTCCATCACCAGTGAATTCTGCAGTAGCAACAGAAGGGGGGGCAACAAAAGCCAAAACTTGCCATGAAACACAGGCACCAGTTTCTGCTCCTTTGCCTGTTCTGTTGCACATTTACTTTCATGATTCCCTTCACTACTTCAAGGTCTTTTTTTGTTTGAAGGATGGCTTGAAATGTTCCCTTCCCTCTCTCCAATTTATCTTGCCTGCCACTTGGCCACAGCATATACCACAGGCATCAGGCTGCTCAGCTCTCTGCCATGGATATTATTCTTTTCTTCATTTGCCCAAATACCTCTCCAGACCAAGCCCCAGGTGGATTTACTTCCTTATGTGTTACAGGAGTTTGAGGGGACCCCTTTTTCTGGGGAAAGCAATGTCCAGCATTTCCAGTGGGCTCCTGAAGGCCCTCAAGTGCCTCAGCAGGAATTGCTGTCACCAATGCAATTTCTCCTATGGGCTGAGGTTTTATTCCATTGTCATGTCATTACTATAAAAAAAGATACTTATAACTTTAATACTGTCACTTTTATACTGGGAGTGTCGTGCTTTGTACCATATCCTTTAAAGTGGTATTGAACCTCCCTGTGCAGTCAGGAGGTGGTTATGTCTGTGTGTTTTTCAAGGCTTGTGAATAATATATAATTTGTTCATCCATACTGGGGTTTACTATGTTACAGTCAATGCTCTCAAACACACTTTTTTTAATGTTTCATTTTTCTGTTCGTTTTCCTTCAGTCTTCTTCCAGGCTATTTTAAACTGTTTCACAGGCAACCTCATATTTCTTGCATAATTATCTGTGAAATTTGTTGGACCACAGAGTATGGAAAAACAGAAAAGCACCTGCACTGGCTTTTGAAATCAGCCACAAAGGGGCTTTCATGCAGGTTGTGCATATTAGGAAATGAGGTGGGCTTAGCACTGGTGAAAACCAATGAGGAAAAAGGAAGGTGCTACTAAAATGCTTAGCAGTATCTCTCCCTCTGAATTGTACCTGTAAGAAAGGCCTCTGCAGGCAGGTGAGGTGATCCCATTCCATGTTTTCTGTAACACAGGATTTGAAGCATTAACTCTCAGGCAGCAGGATTAGTGATTCAGTCTGCATGGTTTGCTCCTGTCCTGTTTTATACCAGTCATGCATCAGGGGAAAGAGAAATTATTCACTGAAACTGAAAAACAAAATAAAATCCAGCCAGCATTTTTGTTTTTCACAGATTGATTTTGGATCATCTCAAGATTCAGAGCATTCCACAATGTATGAAATATTAGCACACATGTACATACTTCAGGTTTCTATTGGTTTGAGGATCACCAGCCACCATGTGGTCCTGTGAATTTACATCAGGGCAGCACTACCAAAAACAAACATGAGTCTTATTGACCAGTGGGAGCACTCTGACTTTTAATGCCTCTCTGGGCCAGCACCTCACACCTCTCCAGTCGTGCTGCTGGGTGATTGGTGCTGCTCATCCTTATTTTTCCATGTGCAAGAGTTGGAGCAGAGAGGGGACAGCATCCACAGCACAAATTCCATTTGCTGGTGTTTGCTCTGCTTTCTCTCACCCAGGACCCACAAACAAAAAGTTCCCATCTGGTCTGTCACTCCTTAGGCAGACAGTAAGTGCAGCCACCCTGTTGACATCAGTTCATTTATATTTTTATTTCTAAATTATGGGTAAGACATCGATTGTGGAGCAAGCATCCATAATTCAGGAGTGTTCCTTCAGGACAGGGGTGCAGCTCAGCCCCTCATGCTGGTCCTCAGCCTCAGCATCCTCCCACAGCACTGGTGCTACCCCAGTTTGCAGCAGCTGGGAGGGGGGCATGGGATGCACAGACACCTCCTGGCTTTCCCTGGAGTGAAAGCAGGATTCAAGCCTTGTAGAGTCAAATTAAAGACTCCTATTGACTTTGGGTCAGGTCCTTAGTAAATGCTTTGTTAGAGATAATCCTGTATCTATCAGCACTTACATCAAGTGAAAACAGTTCACAGCCACAAAGCCAATAGTTTTCTATTTATCTAATGTGTACTTTAGGTAGTATCACCAAAAAGCCTTTTTTTTTTCCCCACTCTGTGAAAATACTTTCAATCAATTCTTATTTCTTGAAGAAAGGGGGAAAAATGCTTTTTGAAATCCAAGGAGTCAGCTTCTCATCCCTCTAGCTGTGCTTCGGCCTAGATAAGAAGAGATCTCAGGGTCCCATATTATTAATTCACTGTCTATATGAATAACGAGCAGCCTTGGTGAATTATTCCACACTCCTGGGAAAATCTATAGCCCTGTCCTTCTGCAGCACCACTGGAGCCAAGCAGTAAGCTCATATTTATTTTTATTTGGTGAATTCAGATGACTTCATTTGTAAGGAGGAAAAAAATGTCTCTCTTTCCCACTGACATCCATTTAGTAAGCTCAGAAAAAGTCACAGAATATCACATATGCTATTAAAAAAAAAAAAAAGAAGAGGGGGGGAGAGAAGTCTAACTTTACTGAAATATTTTAGGCTTTTGTTTTGTCCAGATCATGTCTTCTTGACATGCCCTTGCAACCACCCTGAAATCACAGCCAGGTCCTGAGAGGTGCTGACTTCAGAGGGAGCAAAAGCAAAGCTGGCAGTGGCCATGCAGAGTAATTAATTCATTTACCCAGGCACAGAAGCTCTCATTACCAGTTTGCCTTCCCACTGCAGGGCTGAAGGGAGCAGAGGGGTGGGTGTGCCTGACCCTGCCCATGCTGGGTGAGATTTTGTCAGAGCACAGCCTCATCCCCTGAACCCACACCATCAGTGAGCAGCCTGGGGAGAGCAGGGAGGCTGTGCTCCTCCCTGAGCAAGTGGATGTGCAAACGAATCTCTGTGTGGGCATATGGATCCATATCTATGGATTTATATAGATATGTGTGTGTGTTTCTGTGTGCACGCTGCACAGCCACCCTGCCATGGGGGTGCCTTCCAGAGCTGCTCAGGCTCACAGGGGTGTTTTCCTGTGGTCAGGGGGCACACAGGCAGGACACTGAGGAGCAGATGTGCAGCTCACCTGAGGCAGGCTGCAGGGAGGGCTGCCCCAGCTCGCAGCTGCTCCTGCTGCATGCAAACTGCACCAGGCTCTGGGGAGAGGGGAATGCAGGCTCCTGTGCTGCTGTGAGGATGCTGCAGCTCCTGGCAGCGTCTGGCTGAGGGTTTGTGTGAGTAGCTCTTCATGGCAGCTATAATTTGTCTCCCCACCTATGCTTTATATTTCTTTCTTTCTCCAGTGACATTGTGGTTTCCTGCACAGCAAAGGAACCACCCCTTTTAATATCAGGCTCATAGGACAGCTGACTAATCCACCCCTGATGAACTGCAGAGAGCTCCCTTAAACACCAATTTCCACAGGAAAAACATTTTCTTTTTCTACTTAAGAGGGGTAAAAAAAAGCTGTAAGTCATGGCACCACCTCCATCTGTGTGAGGGGTGGTCGCTTTTCCAAGCTCCAGCTGGCAAATTTCAGTGCTGACAGAGAGGGAGCAGGGGCCTCACAGCCAACCAAGGTGCACAAACAGCATCCCTATGGTGAAATTAAGGAATGGCATGGCTCTGGAGCAGTGTGAAGACACACAGGAACATATAATTACTTCACCTCCATACAGAGGAAAGCAACCTTTCGCTCAAATACTTGCAATAAACCCGCTAGAGGCTAAAAGGAAAAACAGTAGGGGATTTGTCCTCTGATAGGAAGCATTAAGTGTTAATCACAGCACTGGAAAGAGCCTGGGAAGAGGGTTTGGAGGCAGGGAGGGCAGCTGGCCACACCAGTGTGCCAGGCACCAGAGGGAAAAAGGGGCACGAGCTGGAAGGGAAAAGAGAGCCTAGAGAAAATTCCCTTGCAGGGATGAAGCCACAGGCAGGACCAGGGGTTCAGGTTAAGGCCTGGTGCTCCCTGGAGAGCACAGAGAAAACAGGACAAGGAGTTTCACAGCTTTGCAGACACAGATGTGCTTTGGTGAGCCCAGAACAGGAGACTCAGCCCCCTGTGACCCATTGCAAACACACGGGTGGTGGATCCAGGAGCAAAAACATGTACAGTAACGCTAAGGAAGGCTTCTCACAACAAACCTTCAGCCAGCAATGCTGAGCAGAGATGCCCAAACATCAGGAAGGTACAATCTCTGTGTATCTGCCCTCCCTGGCAGCAGGAGAAAGAGATTTGCTACCATTTAGTGCATCTGTGTGGGGAGGTGATCCAGCTGATGGAGGATGTGTGGCCTCTTAGGAGCAAGAATGTTAGACCTTTACACCCTGCCTTCAAACAAGCACTGGGTTCACCTTTTCCTTGTGAGGCAAAGTACACATGCACAGCCCAAGTGCAGCATCCAAAATGCTCTCAGAAAGTGGTTTGACACCAGATTTTCAGCTGGTGCAAGCTGGCTCTTGAAACCCTGAGAGACTTGCTAGTTTGTGCCAAACGAGGGCAGGGCTTGTAGAGTTTAGGGAAGTGAACAGGATGGTGACTGGCTATTAATCCTTGCTCACAGTCCTCAGGGAAAGTGTGGGGCCAGTGTCCAGCTAATCCATGGAGCTAAGGGAAGCATTAGGGTCGGGTTAGCATCTGTGCTGTATCCTCTCACACCAGCTCCTGGCAGGAATTCTGGTGGTGGTTTATCTCTGCCAGGGAAGACCATATTATTAAGTGGCTAATTCTGCATAAGCTCACAGCACACATCTTTTCTGTATCAGACACTGTGGTTTTGGTGCACTGTGAAATGCTGTGTGCCTACAGGTGTCTCTAATACACTACAGAAAATACGTGATTGGAGTTCTGCAGAGCAGGAAGTCTTTTTTTTCTTTTCTTTCAAATCTACCTTCCATCTATAAGCATGGATCTAGTTCACAAGGCTTGAATGTGGTTTGTAGGATTAGGGTTTGAGCACAAAAGAAGTGGATGATTAAGTAAGAATGAAAAATGCTCCTCCACAGTGAGCTCTCTTTAAATTAATAAATGAGAACCTGAAGCTATTACAGACTGAAATTTTAAAGAGGCAGTGACCAAATCTTTGAAGGAAGCAAACACATCATTTATCCTTTTAATGATGAAGAGAGTTCAAACAGGAGTCACTAATTTAGCACTGGGAGTTTCTGTTGTGTTGAACTATGTGCATTAATCTGGCAACCACAACTGGAAGCAGGCAAGTCAGCAAGTGTTTAATTGATTTCAGAGGATCAATTATCCATACAATTGATCACAGACACATTTACAGTTCCTCCTCTCAGAGGACAACAAGGTCACTGTAGGACCCAAACCACTCACAGTTTTTCAGTCTGTAGTGTGCTTTGGGAGATTTTTATACATTAATATTGCAGAACTGTCTTAAGTTTAGGAATCAAGTAAGGGCATTGCAAGCAAGGGATTGCTATCAAATCTTAGACTTTTTGCTGGGGAAGTGTGCTACTCAGCATGCAAATAGCCTTCAGAGTTTGGAACAGGTCTCCATATGTAGGTGTCAAAAAGCAGTTTACTAATCCTGTATATCAAAGAAAGCATTATTCCTCTTTGGGAGAGGTTTTCACAGACCATTCAATTAGTTACAATAACTGCTCAAGGTTAAGCAAGGTGGAGGATGGCAAATTTCAATGTGATTTAAAAAGTGCTGCCTCTCCCTTTTGGAGCCATCATGCAAAAGACAGTGGTGGGGAAAGGAGCTGTGCTCCACAATTTAAGCATTCTGCCCTATGTCATTAGTACATAAAAACTATTCTGCAGGCAGATGGATTGCTTTTAATATGTAGGTTTGTGTAATTTTTTCCTTCTGATTACAATTCCTAGGCAGCAACCATACAGCAGAGTTTTCAGGATGCGTGTGCATGGTCAGTATATTTTTTTTTTATCTTCCAAATGTGCCCAGAACTCAGGAACAGCAAGGTGAAACATCAGCACAAACCATCACTCAGGAATGAAATGGAGAAGGAAATGACACTGTCTTAACTGAGGACAAAGGCAAATCTCCCATTAACTCAAATGAGAGTAGAAAACACCTCTCTCTATTGGTTTTCTTATTACAAAATGCCCTCACCTTTTTCTCCAGACCCCTCCACGAAATACCATCAAACACGGTTGTGTGTAATATAGTTATGCAAATAACAAATGAACTCTATTTCCTTTAAAGGTTCCTTTCCTCCTCTTGCAAATTGCCAACTGGATGAATAATTTTTAAAATACTTTTTAAAATACTTTTTAAAACAAGAGCACCTGTAGTCCCTGTTACATATAAAACCCCAAGCTCATTAGTGCAGTGAACACCTGTATCACAGTGGTTATCCAAGGACACAGGTACCCCTTGCTCTGAGCAGGATGGGGGGCAGGACAGTGAGCACTGCTCTACAGCACAGGAGCAGAGCAGCAGAGGAGAAAACCTGTACAGTTTTGGACAGGTTGTGTTTCCTCTGGGATTCAGCTCAGCAGCAGAGGCCCAGCCTCATCTTTGCACTGGTGCTGTTCATTTCCCTTGTTTGTCTGATGAATTTGGTTGATCTGAGTATCAGGCAGGGAATAAGTGAGGTGTTTGTGGCAGAGCTGGAGGAATGAATTGCTTCCCCCTAGGACCAGGCCTGCTCCTTTCCTGGGATGGATGTGCAGTTCCAGCCACTCTGCCTCAAAAAATGGGGTGAATCAACTTGTGGAGCCAGGTGTGAAGAGAGGCTTTGGCTGCTCAGGAGAGCAGGCAGCCTCTGTTGAGAGAGAAGAGTTGTAGGGCAGCAGAGCAAAGGATGGAGGAGCAGGAACCTGCTGTCAGATCAGGAATCTGCTGTCAGACCAGGGATGGACAAAGGCTAAGAAAACAGTGGGGGTTTAATTCATGTAAACTTTCCATCATTAAATGTAGCTTGGAAATTAGAGGAGTACTACTAGCTCTAAGAGGGGGTTGGAAACAGCTTCCCACCAGGGATGACAGCTGGTTTTGAAGACTTCCAGTGTCTTTTGTCTCACCCACAGAATGCAAAGTAATTGGTATTATTTGATCAAATAACACTGCAGCATACTGGTGAGCAATGGGTGGATCACAGACATAAAAGCCAGGACAAAATGCTGTAAAACAGACTCATAAAATTCATTTTCATGTTAGAGACCAAAAAAAAACCCTCTTGAAATCTTTAGTTACAGTTTGGCTTTATTTGATACAATCATTTTTTATTGTTTGGTTGACCAACACTGGTATATTTTTTTTATTCATTTATTTGCAATAACCTGCTGATAAATCAGCTTTAGCAGTGGAACCAATTAATTCTCCATTGTAAATATTGACTTAGATATTTTTAATCTATTCTGTTAGTCAGAGATGGCAGTCCTGGGCCTCCCTGGATGAGCAATAATGAGGCAGCATTGCAGAATCCTATTCTACTGCTCCTCTGAAACAACCCTTGTAAATTCTGTGTGATCATTGCGGAAAAAAGACCCCACAACATTTGCAAACACAAATTAAGTAAATTATAGTTTTGCTGCATGGCTTCCACACTACCAACGACCCCTGGTGCCCACAAGTGGGGATTCCAGCAAAATGTGTCCATTTGAGTTTGCAGGTTTCCCAGCTGAGATGCTCATTAACAGGTGGCCGGATGGACACTGTGATCAGAAATGATCTGTGATTGCAGTAGACATGGTCTAAACGTGTTTTGTGTAGCCAGGTTGGATAAATAGAATGAATGGGGGAAGTTTTGAAATTCCTAAAATTCAAACCTAATTGCAAATCACCCAGGCCTGTGTTTTACTGTTTCATGGCACCTCTTGAAAGCTGATACAACTTCCTAATAGAAGGAATAAATTGACAAACCAGGTTTGAAGCTTAAGCTCTGAATGTAACAACCCTTATTCACAGGTGTTCAGTGAAACCTCCTGTGAGTGTGTAATGAATCCTCTCAGTGCATTTCTCAAATCATCAGGAGCACTCATTTGTAGCTAGCTTTGGGTTAGACCCTTTCCATCTGAACCACTTTCATTTTAAACTCATTATTTATGGTAAGCATGGCCACACTCTTCATGCATTTTGCATAGTCAATTTTCAAGCCAAAATGTGGGAGCTGCATTAGCTTCAGTGGTCCCAGCAGGTAATCAGGCTGCTGCAATATCAAACCTTATGTCACCACCAGTAACAGGCTGAAATAGCCCTACCCTCATAAGGACCGTGCCTGCCCAGCTCTTATTAAAATTAATGGGCACTGGGCATCCATTCCCTCTGGGCAGCTTTGGAAATATCAGCCAAAACGTAGTTTGTAAGTATTAACCTTTAGGAAGTTAGTGTTGGCAGCTTCCCACTGCTCTGCTCTGGATTCCAAAGCCAGTGGCTGTGCTGAGGTGTGACCCTGCCCTGCTCTGGTGGCACCGGCTCCCCTGGATGCTCTGGCACCCTGGGGCTGCTCTGGCACCCTGGGGCTGCTCTGGCTGAGCAGAGCCTGGGCAGCCTGGAGGAGAATTGCCAGGCTGCCCTTGCCCTCCTCCCAGGAGCAGCCTGCACTGAGCCTGGCTCTCTCCTGGTCATCAGGCAGAAAGGAAGCTCAGTCCCATAAAGGTCAGCAGAGGCGGTGTGAAAACGCTGCTCTGACTCAATGTTGAAGTCTGGGGCAGAAATGCCAAAAATATTGCAGGCAAACTGTTGAAAAAAGCATATTTGCAATAGCAAAAAAAAAAAAAAATTGTGAATACTTGTATATATTAAACCTTCTAAGGAACTTTGCCCTGCTGATTTAACGTTCTTTAATTAGTTGGGGTTTTTTCAGGTTTTTTCCTTTCCTGTCTGGGTTTGCGAAGAAAAATAGTCTGGCATTTTAAAAGAAAAATAGGATTAGAATAATTTATTATTGGATTGCTATTATACTAATAGAAACCATAGAAATTCATATAAATGAATAAAATATAAATTCATTTCTATAAACAACCTCCAGGTCTCAGGTCTAATCCATACAGATGGTGACCTGTGAGAAAGCAGTGTTCCAAAATAAATTTGCTGGTTTAGACTGGAGGGTTTCAACCCACCTAATAAACTCTCAGTGGTGCATGGCTGAAATGTTACTGCAGTAGCTGGACAGCAAACTGTCCTGTTTCACTTTTGTTTTCACCCAATAGTTCTAAAATAACCAAAGTGTCACCTCACTCAGCTAGCAGATTGTTCATGGACACAAAATACAGTCCTAAATCAAATAAATTGCTAACTGTGAAGCATTTGCTAGGCTCTGCTTTGCATAGTATGAGATAAGAGGCAAATCTAATGCACTGGTCTCTTTTACTAAATGCTGCTAAAAATGCAAAGTGATAAATGTGCTCTTTCAATTTCAATATAGCATCATTAGTAGAGAAACCCTGTAAGGATCACCTGCATCTTAATGACCTGCATCTTCCCCACCCCTGTAAGTGCAGCTCTGCGCTTTTGCTGGGAACCTAAACCATTTTAGGAAGTGTTAATGCTATTTTGTTACATTTTGTTCTGGTCTTCTTACTTTTTTTACTTTCCCTTCCTAAATATGAGTGTCTAGTAGTGAGAGACCCAGAGGAAAGGTGTAGCCAGGGACATCAGCAGTGCTGGCAGATCAGAAGCAGCAGAAGGGCCAGCCAGAGCCCTTCGTGGCTCTGCTGAGTCCACAGGTTTTGGGCAGAATTATGGGCAAGGCTTACTGCAGAATCCCTGTGCTCAGGGTATGGATCGTGCACTTGTTCTGCCAGCTTTTCCTGAAATATTAGGTCTTGCTCCGTGTAGCTTTCTGTGGAATACAAATCAGCCATGTTGGTGTAGTGTCCTGCTTGTACAACATATTTGGGTTATGTCTACCCTTGTATTTGCTCACTTCATGGCATGCTGCAATATGTCAAAGAATGTAGATGCTGCTGCTTCCTATATAATTTTTCAGCTAAAAATGACAGGTGCCTGGAATTATTACCGTAGTATTTTGGTTTGAGTATTTATCACTAAGAAAACAACATCACAGGTGTTGAGAGGTTCTTCCCAGGAGTTTTGCAGAGACCAAGGGGACTGTATTTGCACTCTGAAATCTAACAAAAAAATACAATCTACTATTTTATGCTGCAAAACAAGGCAGGCGTCCAGCAAGGGCAGGAGCACAGGCTTCACGTAGTGAGAAGAAGAATTGGGCTGTGGGCAAGACAGGAGTGAGGAGAAGCCACACTGCAGACTTGCTGTGTAGGTAATACTGGATGCAGTAAATAACCTCAAATATTTGGATTTCTTTCCTTCTTTTGAGACCTGAAAGAATGTGCAATAAATAGATTACAGATGCACGATGTTCAGATCAGTGTTACTGTACCTGTGTCACTGTGAAGGATGAGATAAGAACAGAGCATGGGGGCAGCTCCACAGGGTCGTGATTGCCAGTCACTCTGGGGAAACCCTAAGGTGAAAGGAGATATTCCTACAGCCTGCTTTTCATTCCCACCCAAAAATACCCTTCCCTCCAATTTCTCTTTGGCGTCAAAACAAATGAAAATGTTTCATAGTGATTAATGGTGTGCTGGCTACACAGTGAATGCCAGTAGGGATGCAGCTGATCAGCAAAGAGGATATTTTCAGAAAACCTCATCATATTTTGTTTTGACTTTATGCTGACACATTGAATTTTGGGAAAAAATGATGCAATTCAGCCAGTTGTATTGGCAAGAGCGTGAGCGCTCAGACACACACAGGGAGAGTCAGTCCCACGGTGGTTCTCTGGTAGGAGATGCCTCTCCAGACAAATGCTCCACCACTGGACACATGCTGAGCTGCTGGCCACCATGTGCACCTGGGTTGTCCTCCCTGAGCATTCTGTCTGCAGGGCAGGACTGCAGGAGCATCTCTGTGCTCTCCGAGACCACCCAAGGCTGTGTGGCACTGAGGGGCCCAGCATGTGCCACCTCTGAGAACAAAAGGAGGTGAGAAATGTCACCACGTCCTTGTTTCCTTTAGGAAACAGTTCAGTTATTTAAGAAGTGCTTACAAGGTTTTGGAGGAAGGACCAAAAAAAACCTGCAACCGAATGCAAATTAACTCTGTGCTTGTAGGTTTTGATGGAGCTGCTTATACATAAAGTCTGTGCTGTGTGTATTCACCTGGAGACCTAAACTGTTATGTAGAAAAAAAGAACAACAACAGCACAATATTGTTGCTTTCACTACCATTGATCTTTAATTTCCCACTTCAGTTTTTCTTTCTAGATTAAGGGGGTGTTTTTTGTACTGCTGTGTATGTGAGATGTTTAAAACTTGCTTGAGATTTCAATTTCCAGAGGGTTCTGTTGGCTGAGGTCGTAGCTTATCTAATATTTTGACAAAGTCCAAGCTCTGTGCTGTAAAAGTCAATTTAGTTTTAAGCTGTTGTTTTCACCACTACAGAGAATAATCCAATTTTTAATTATTTTTTATGTTGGGAGGGGTTTGTTTGAGTATTATTTGCTGAAAATTTAGTTGTTTGTCATTACTGTAATTTTAGTGGAAGGGACATTGGAGAAACCAAGCCTCGCTGGAATAGATTGTTATCCAGTGTAATGTATTGATCAGGTCGGGCAGTAAATTAACAGCAGCAGAATACCATTAAATTTTGAACTTAATTGCCTTCTACTCTTAATTTCTATTGGATATAATCAATAGGTGCCAGAGGAAAGTTAAAAGAGTTATTTAGCAAGCTGCTATTTCCTGCAGCATAACGGAAAACTAATGTTTCATCTTCTAGTTGATGAAAATAATTTGTAGTTCAAGTGTGGCCACTTAAACATTTTATCAAAGACTTACTTTTAGTTCTGTCTTGATTAATCTTCATCCCTCCACGAAAGAAACATGATTTAGTGACACAATGTGTTTTGGCTTAGCTGCCCCTCTGGTCTTAGTTTCCAGATCTCCCCAGTGTCTATTCCCATCTCCAGCCATGCACACCCTGAGTGTTTCCAGGGGAGGGTTCTCAGGCCAGTACCTCTCAACACAATTCCCTTTTCCAGGGAAATGCTGTGCTACAGCCAGTGGAAATGAAGACCATAGCCTTGGTCTTGGCTTTTCTTCTTGGTTCTTTTCCCAGCTTGTTTGGGCAACTTGCTCATTTCTCTTATTTTCCTGCCTGAAAAACACCAGTGTAAACAATTGCTTTGGCCAAGGGCTGGTGTCAAGCTGAAGTGTTGCACTTTCTTGCTGGACTCCCTGTGCTGATGATGTATTTTGTGCTCCTCTCCAGCCTCAGTTTGTTACTCCCTCTGTCTCACATTTCCCTCTATAGTAACATACAGAATACCTTTTTTTAACTTGCTGTTGAATTTCAGTGTTGCTTATCCTGCTGTAATCTAAACCCAGTCCCTTATAAATCAATATCTCAGTGCTGTTATTATTTTTACACCTCTTTGAGCACTCTTTCCATTACCTGGTCTTTTGCTAATAAAATGCTGCAAAGGGAACACCGTGTTTCAGGTGGCCCCATGCCAGAGCCGTGTGCCCAGTGTCACTGCCCTGTGGAATTACAGGGACATTAAACAGCCACTGAATGGAGGATAGACATCTGATGCAAATTAGGGAATTACTGCAAATTTTGGTGGGTCTCAGAAACTGTATTACTGAAGCAGCACGCAGAATAAAGCAGGCCAAGGTAATCATACCTCAATATTTTACAAGGGTGTCAGTTCTGTGCCAGTGGTGCTACTCCATATTTATAACTTTATACTGGCATGAGGCAATTCACATTCAAGCTAATGGGAGTTTTCCAGGAGTGTTGATTCAGGTTCCTGATGAGAAATGAGTATAGCCCCTTTTGCTCATCTTCACAGCAGAAATAGCAGTTAGAGTTGAGAAGAGGCTAGTTGAGGTTTTATGAAGTGGAGCATAATGATGCACCTAATGAACAGACCTTCACAGAAGTCTCATTTTCTAAGAGAGTCGACCTATACTTGCTCTGAAAACCAAGTATCTTCAGGGAGTGGCAAGTTACCCACCCCAAAACAGTGACAATGAGTGATCCTTGCTCTGAAATCCTGACCTACATCTGTCTACAACTCTTTCCATTATAAAATGTGTATAACAGGTATTTTACTGGGAGCACATTTGTTTTTATTCAAGTCCTATTTATTAAAAAAAGAAAGCATTGCTTGCTGCCTGTGCAAATTCAAAAACTGCCAAATCATCAAAAGAATTGAGTATGAATTTACCTCTTTGACAATTATTCCTTGTCACATTATTCTGGTTAACAGGGAATTCATCACAGTAGAGAAGGCAAAAATAAAGCCTCTTGACAGTTACAAGAAATTACCTGTGCTTACAATCATATATTTTCCAAGGGAAGGCTAGAGGGCAGAGTTTGGCAGTGCTGAAGCTGTACCACCTGCAGTGATGTCCTGTGACCATCATTGGCCTGGACTTAACCTTTGCAGAGGGAAGACTTGTCTGGCTGTGTTACAGACCAGCAGGAATTGTGGAAGGTTCACAGTCCCAGCTCCCCAGAGAGGCTGAAATTCTCCTCTTCTGGCTGTTCCCCTGGTGTCCATCACATCACTGGCCTTTGTGCTGGGAGGAGACAGGAGAGGTGGTGTTGTGCCTGTTGTGTATTTAGGGGGACTGAACCACAAAGCCCAGGGAAGCCAGTGGCCAAACAGGAAACTGGACGTGGGGCTAATTGAATGCCCCTGGCCAGGTGTCAGCAGCTATAATGGCATTCCCATTTCCCATGGAGAGCTTCTCCTCGTGTTTCACTCTTCTGCCAAGAAAAAGAGAAAAGCAGATTTTTCTCTGTCTCACCGAGGAGAATCCCCTTATCTTCCAAATGAATTATTCTGTCTTTGAGGCGCCAGATTAATCTGTCTGTGATATCCCCCGTGCATTGCTTCCAGACTAACACATTATCTGTGTGTCTTCTTCCATGATCTACTGGTACAGATGAAAGCTAACACACGTGGCAGGCTGGAAAGACTGCTGCCCACAGCCATGGAAATCTCGACAGGAACAACTCTGGCCTGCTGGAGAAGAGAGGTGCATAATAAGATAACATTTATGTTAAGGTTGATTACAAGGATAGTTTGGTGCAGGTGAAGCTCCTTCTCTGACTCGCTGTCAACATAAAAACTTTGTGAACCATAGATTATTGCATTTTAGGCACCCACAGCAGGACAGGCAGACAAGGTAGGAAGTCTCAGAGACACACATGAATTAGGATTAAATGGAGCAAACTAATTCTCAATCAGATCTACTCAGCAATAAAACAAAGAAGATGGAAAAAGACAGGATCAAAATTAGCGAGCTAACCGATTGCGTTTCTGGTTGGGAGGAGGTCCTGGGTTATGAAATGCTGGTGGATTTAAAGCTCAATTCTACCCTTATTTGTCGTGCACATTTGTAACAGATATCTGCAGTCATCACCTTCTAGTTCAATCAGGGCAGTGAGTTTTTGTTTTTCTAGGAGTGCTGCAGGTTTTATAGCTTAGCCTTGGCAAAAGTCTGCCTGTGGTATTATACAATTCACATCCTGGTTAGGCTGGGCACTGCAATTGTTGCTGCTCTGTCTGTTCTCTGCTGTGTTTGTAAAAGGATCAGGTTTGGAGCTGTGAGGTTTTCTTCTGATCCCTAAATCCAGAAGTGTATTTGCACCAATTTTATCCCCAGAAAGTTATCCACTGCTCACCACTTGCTTTCCTGAGAAATAGTCAGACAAGACATTTTGGAAAGCAGGCTTTTTTTGTGCATGCTGCTTGCAGTAGTAAGGAATTATACCAGGCAGTAGAGTTATGATCCAAAACCTCCACACAACAACAACAAAGCCCCAAAATCCAAAAGAAAGAAAGAAAGTAACCTGCCAAAAAGATACAGCTCTTCAGAGGTTTCGCAAGGTAGTTTTGGGAGTTTTAGGCAATAATATTTTCTTTGGAAGTTTCAGGCAACAATATTTTCTTTACATAACTGTTCAAATTGAGTGCATTGACTCTATGCATAAACTGTTTTCAACTCTCTCTTGTCATTCAGTCTAAAGAGTGTTTTGGTGACACTTTGGAGTTTCTCAAAACATCAATACTGGCAGGTGTAAGACCTTTGGACTCTGCTGCAGGGGAGCTGAAGGGAAGCTTCAGTTTCTGGAAGAAGCTCTGCCATTAGTTTCTTGGCCAGCAGAACTGACAAATGATGGTTGCAGGAAAACTGTGTAACAGGCTGACAGTGGAAAGGACTTTATATGGAATCACTGGAAAAATGTGTGAAACCTTGCCATGCATTTGCACATATTTTCCAAGAGTTTCAGCCAAACAAGGAGATTTCCAAATCTTTGTCCTGAATGACAAGCAAGTGCATTTTATAAGGATTTGTTCTGCACTGCCATAAAAAACAATTTCTCTTTCTGTGTTTGCAAGCCATCATCAGGAGGTGATGGCATCACCTCCTCATTCCTACCCTCCATCTACCCACAGAGCCATGAGAGCATGCATGCAAAAATGCATAAAAATGTCAGCCTTGCAATTTAAATGTCAATTCTTCATTCTTATTCCAGTACATTTAGACCTTCCTTTGCATACAGCGTGGCTGACTTCTTACAATTTTAGTTTTCTTCAAAATGACAGAGGAGGCATCCGTGGCCCTTCCTGATAGTCCCATTTGTTACTGTCCCCTTGCAGAACACAAATGTAATGCAGTGTGCTCTGCTGAGAGACCAGTCCCAGGCAACCCCTTAGGGATATTAAACAGACATTTCTATTGCCTTTGTGCTGATCTGATTCCCTTTTGCTTCACCAGAGTTTAGCAGGCTTTTGCTGAAATGCTGCTGGGATTCATTGTGATATCCCCCAGCACCTCTGCGTGGGGGGAAGGTGCTGCAAAGGTGTGTCCCTGTTGCCCATCTCTTTCTGGAAAAAAGAAAACACAGAATTCCATGCGTAAATACAGATATATAGTGGCCTGTAATCCATTTCACAGCTTTGTCTAGATGTTTTTCTGTCCCATCCTGTGTAGTTTTTTCCAGGTCTGCATCAAGGGGGGCCATTTGGCATCACGCTGGGTGATGCTTTGGTGGGTGCTGCAGGCTGCTGAGGAGCACAAACACACCTCAGCTGCAGTGCTGAAGCTGCAGACACAGCCTGCTCCTCCCTCTCTCCCCTTAGTGCAAAATGGTGTTCTAGAACTCACTTTCAGACTGAGGGCTTCCTGTGAGTTACCTAAATTCTGTGTTTGGCCACCTAAACAACTTGCCCTTGGTGTTTTTCTAAATTAAAAATTGCATTTTAAAACAAAAAGCACTATCTATACAATTCATTTTCTCATATTTATTCCATCTGAAATCACACCAAATACAATGACTGTAAAAAATAAATGTACATAACTTGCCAGCTTTTGAAGAATTTCTTTCTGAACAGTAATAAGAAATGTACTTTTGTACATTAAGAGATTTCTCTGGGGTCAGATTTTTTTTAGTATTTTTCTTATTTAGCGAGATAAAATTTTATGGCCATTCTTAAGGAACTCATGATCTCCTCTCTGTTCCACTGCCCACAGATAGTGGAAAGGATTGCCTCTGCTTCTCACTCTGGCAGAGAACACAAATACAGCCCAGTATTTTCACTGAAGGATCAGGGATATTTTTACCATTTTCCCCCACGTCCTGCAGAGCAGCTTGTACAATCCACAGTGATCCGAGGACAAGAATATGCTTTCCCTTCTACCTTGGCAGGATTTTACAATGTCAAGGTAGGGCCTGAAAAGTCCTGAAAAGAGACCCTTGCAGTAGAAGAGTTGAAAAGGCACAGGAAAATGCTCAGGTGTGATGAGACACCAACTTGGCTGCAGCATGAGCCTCCTCATTACTACAGAAGCCTTTGAAGGTCAAAAGCTGTCCTAATTTGACTATTTCCACCTGCTTTTTAATAGAAAAAAAATCTGATAGCGTTTGAATTATTCATTTATATTAAAATACAAAATCTTGAAGTACATCAGCCACTAAAGACTCTTCCTTGCAGAAGCCCTTCTGCATTTCCCTGGCCAGGACTGCTGCTCCCTGCGAGGCAGAGCTGGAAGGTCTCTCCATGAGCTCCCAACACGGAATTGAAGCCTTGAGTGCTCCCTGGCCACAAATTGAGGCCCTGAATGCACAGTGACTGAATATTCATTTTGTCCATTCTTTAGAAAAATAGTTACAATTTAAAGCACCAGAATAGCTCCATTCATGAGCCCCGATGTGAGCAAAGCCTCTGCCACCGGTGCCGTACCTGCCTTTCTTCATAAGAAGCCAACAAAGCTGATAAATTATCACATATAAAAATAACGAAAAAGAGATATCCAGGGAGAGAAATTATGTTTTTGTCAGGAAGGGATGTGGGTCGATTATAAGCATAGGTATTATTTCTCTCTGTTGTTCACTTGTCTGTGGAGAGTGGGACAATTGGGATGTGGAGTGCTCCTGCTGCAGGGCTGGGCAATATCAGGGTTTCAACATTTGGAACAGCAGATACTTAGGGTAAAACTTTCCCCTGATTTGAGCTGAACTATTCATCACACACGTAGCTGTCATTAATCTTACATGCAGAGCCAGGCTTCTCATATTTCAAAACCTTTGGAGAGGCAGCTTTTTAATCTATATTTGGTTCTTCTTTTTTCCCCCTCTGAGATTGGTTTCTCTTTGCATATAATGCTGCAGTAGTTTCAATTTAAACAGAACCCTGAAATAAAATACTCAAATGTAAAACCCTAGCAAAGAGAAAGGAAGTTTCCATCTTGAAATTTTTTTTGTTGTTTGTTTGGGTTTTTTTGGGTTTTTGGTTGGGTTTTTTTTGGTTTTTTTTGGTTTTTTTTTGAGGTAAAAAACTTCAATGACAGCACTGCTGACTGCCAAAATTGACATGTATTTTAACTTCTGTTTCAAGCAATGCATTATCTTAATCACAACAAGAGGGCACATACTCCAGGATGGAGCCATAAATTCAATTAATCTCAGTAGTAAATCACAAAGCAATTCATTATAATGTAATGCAGCACCTTGAAGTATCTAAATTACGGCAGCTGAAGATGCTTAATGGCCAGAGGCAGATGCAGAAGCTGCCCAGCAGCTCCTGGTGGCAAGTTCTAACAACTTCTGCCTCCTCTCTGACACACCATTCCAGACAAAAGGCAGATCTGCTCCTATGAGCCAGGAGAACCAATAAAAAGGACAAGGAAACAAAAATATCAGGAAAAACAGGAGAAAGCTTATTCTCAAAAACACATGAACTATGGCAGCCACAGGTTACGAAATATTCCTATCAAAACTTTCTGGTGACCAAGAGCAAAATTTTTAAGTGATTTGCATACTTCTCTGGGTTCTTGAGATAATAATATAGCTGCCTGCTCCTTATTTTGTAGGTCATTAATGCAGCTCATATTCTAAAGCTGCTAATATTCAAACAGGATGCTAATATTCAAACAGGATGGTCTTGGAACCCCAACCTCTTTGCCATTTTGCAGAGCAGAATCTGGACCCAAGGCATTATAAATTGAGCACTGTGTGTCACTATGGGAACTGTTTTTGCTGCCAGACAGGGTTGGGAATGGACTGGGAACTGGCTGTTTAGGCACATGTGTGTGTCTGTGTGTGTGTGTGTCTGCCAGGCAGGCACACACATAAACATTCAAATGTGGATATGTAAATTTTACCTTTAAGTGTTTGCACCTCTTTGCTTCCCCATTTCTTCTTATTTTGCTTCATTTAGCATAGATTATCTCAGTAAGTCTGGCAACTACTCAATTACTGAATTCCTTTCAAAGGAAGGGAAAAGGAAGATTACAAAATTCATCAAGCTGGCATAAATCACCATATCTTCCCCACCTGAGGATCTGACCCTCTAACAGTAGTTTCTTTCTTCTTTATAAAGGTAATTATTCTATTAAAATTAATAGTAAAATGAATACTGCTGTGACTGAATTACATGGGATAAGCGTGAAATACTGTGATCAGTTCTGCTATGAATTAGTAATTATAGTGTGCCCAGTGAAATTTGCATACTTTGCTCTCCTTCCCTGCTATCTGCCTTGGTTTGGTTGCCAGAGCTCTCTCCAGGCTTAGAGCCAGAGTTTGCTGGTGCCTTATGCAAAGAGGAGGTGTTTGCAGAACATAGCACCCCTGAGTTTTAAGACAGCAGAAGAAGTTACAAGATAAGCTTGGGTTTGTTCGGTATTTGAAATAGCTGTGATTGCCTTTCTAAATGTGATGGTGTGTGGGGTTTTTAGTGCTTACATAGATGAGGTGAGGGGAAAAAGAAGAGAGGGGGGAAAAGTCTGCCTCCTTTCCTCCTCCTATTCCTGTGTGAAAAGTTTGTGTTCACAGGATTTTGAGTTGATGCTGCCTGGAGCAGTGGAAGTAGTTGATGTCTCAAAGGGATGGCAGCTGGAACAAGGGAGAGCCAGAAGAGGAGGAGCTCGTGGACCTGCTTCAGAAAGAGCTGTGTCCAGCCCCTTGCACCCAGGTGCTTCATGCAAAGTTTAAAGGTGACCTTGAAGAGGATAAATGCTACCAGGATGAAAGGCAGCCTTTCCCACACACATATTGAGAGCCCTGCCTTGGGCCAGCCATAGTAATTACTTATCAGATAAAGGATGGAATGTAATAATCCCTTTCTTTTTAAAATTTTTTTTCTGCAGCGCTGTAAGATCGTAGGGCAGAAGTCAAGCATCAGGTCCAGGCTGGTTTCTCAGGAAGAGAAGGCAGGGAAGTTTTTCCCTGCAGCCTTACAGCCCTGCCATGCCAGGATATCTGCTCAGCTCAGGGGCTCCTCAACTCAGCATAATCTGAACACTCACATCCCAATGGAATGGGGTCTGGGGAGAAAATGGAGAGAGTTTCTCCCCTTCAGCACGCAGTGACTGGAATCTGACATGCTCAACTCAGCTCCAGAGGTGGAGAGAGGAAATCAGTGATGTCCAGACAGGCTGGGAAAGCTCTAACTGGCTGCATTCCTGTGAAGTAATTGCTTTTGTTAATAGGATTTTATTGTTAGTATTCATATTAGGATGATCACAGGCTGGTTTAGATAGCTTATGCTTGATTAAATAATGGCCTGTTGTAGTGATAAATGCAGACATGTTCCAATATATAAAAAAACTTGTTTCTCTTTCCTGAAAATAGTGTGTAGCAACAATTTCTCAAAAAAAAAAAAAGGGGGGGGGGGAAGGAGACTTATGCTGACATACTTAACATAATATATTTTTTTCTTTGAAAATACCCAAGTTAATAGAAAGTTATTCTTTTCCCGTCCCTAAAACAGTGTAGTGTACAGCTTATCCAGATCAATAGAAACATTTTTTCACTCCAGGAATTAAACCACAGACAACTTGTAAAAAGGTGGCATAAACTTTTGATGCAAGGCATTATTTTTAATTAATGTGGTCTACCCATGTTTCCTAGCACCTGAACTGTCCTTTCTGCAAATTACATTCCTTTTGTGAATATAAACAGTTTATTAAAACTGCTGTATTAATTATTTAAATGAGTTTATAAATATTTGAGGAAGCCCATGCAAAAGGCGCTCATAATAAATTATTATATTCTGCCTTCATCGAAAGCTGGATTAAAGAACTCCAACAACTGCCTTTTGTGAGAAAGCCTTTTCAGCTGCCTGTCATCACAAGGTCTGGGATAGGAGAAATTTGTCCAAGTAGCAGCAAAAAATATAAAAATCAGCACCTAAAGGTCAAAGTGAGATCACAACATTTGTATCTTAGAGTGTTTGTACTGAATGTGACACAACCGAGTATGGGATCATTCCTTAACTGTGCTCAGTGGCTTATGGGGGAGCCATCAGTTTCCAGCCTCAGCTTTGGGATCACAGGTGTGGAGACCGAATTACTGACAAAAGGGGAAGGATTGGTGCTAAGGAGAGGCCTGAAGCAAGTGAGAGGAGAAATCACTCACACAGATCGATTGATCGAATGAGAAGTCAGATACTGTAAGTGGTGCTGGAAAGAAGATCAACCCTGAGAGTCTACAGCAGATCAGCCTGAGCAGTGCAAGGGGATTTCTTATATGAGATGAAATGGAAAAAATAAAATTATATAAAAAAATGGCAGCAGCAGAATAGCAAAAACTTCTATGGATAAACTTTTCTGGAAGTTCTTTTCTGGATGGAAGAAAGCTTCCTACTGGAGCTCTCCGTTTTGCAGTGTTGGTGTGTAAGAGTCACTCTGTGGACATTCCCATCTTTTGGGTCCCATTCTCTGTGCACATGGTCATGAGTGGCTGTCAAGGACATGGCAAATTATCAATGGCAGGTGCCACTCAGGACAGAAGTGCTTCTGCAGAGTTTGGGTCATGGATAATTAAATTGATTAAACAGAAAGAGGTGTGCGGTGATGAACCGCTTCACCCTGTGCTCCTTCCGTAATTGTCCCGTGTTCAAGGAGCCTCATGAGGTGGGCACGTGGATCCCATGACAGTTTGGTAAAGCCAGTCCGTGGTCCTGCAGGGTGGACCAGGAGCTGCTCCTGCTGCAAAGCCTCAGAGTGTGACCCGAGGTGATGGTTGATAAAACCACAGCACTTGTGGAGATGGACTCGGCTCTCTGAGCAATGACAGTTCCGGTCAGCTGCACACAGCCTGTCTTTACAGCTTTCCCAGCACTTTTCACCAAGCTCCTTCTCTTGTTCATCCACCTTCTCTTCTACTGGTGATCACTCTTAAAGCAGAAAATCAGGAATGAGGTCTAAGAGCTGCAACGTACTGCCCAGAATTAGGGAGGCTCACTAGGAAATTATCTTTCCTATTTGATCAGGTATTTTTGGAGATTAATACTTAGAAAGAAAACCCAGCTATTTCAAACTTGTTCTGTTTTAAAGGGCTTTACAATGATGGAGGGAGTATTGTAAAAAAAAAAAATATATAAAATCATAAAATTTCATCTAAAGCTTTCTGTTGGATTTTCTGGTAACTACAGCAATTCCCAGTGTCTTTGTTTAGCTATTTGTCTTTGGAAGGCTCCTCTTGCATACATTTTGCAACTGGCAGAGCTGAGCATGTTCTGCAGAACCTTTTTCACTAACTCGTGCTCGTAATTGTAAAGAGCTCGCGCTGGGCACGCTCAGGCTCCACGTACATTCATTTTGTATGAGCATTAATGAGATCAAGTAGAACAAGGACAGATGTTTGTGAAAAACAAACTCCCTTTTGTAGTGATGAGAACAGAGCTTACAGCTTCATAGCTGAGATCACCTGAGCAGAGTGGGCAGGAGATTCCTGGAGCACCTGGAGTCTGAGGCTCACAGCCCCTTCCACCTTCTTGTTTTTCCAAGAGCACATCTTGTGCATTACAATGGAAACAATGATCTTTGTATAAATTCGGGATTACTCACTCTAAGGACAACAGGGTAAGGTCACTGTATGAATTATTAGTAGCAAAGAGTTACCTAGAGGAAGTGAAATCCAGGGCCTCTTCCAAAGTAAAAAAAAAAAAAAGGGAGGAAAAATTTCACTGTGAATGGTAATGAATTTTGATCTTTTAAAATAATACAGCTCCAAGTTAAATTGAATGGAGGCAAAAAGACACGAGCTGTGCCAATAGCAGCGTGGCCATGAAATTTCAAGTGCCCATTAAAAGACTTCTCAGCTCTGTAAAAGGTCTCAGAGTAAATAAGCATTATGAGCACTGAAGGAAAACATAATTTCAAAGGAAAGCTTGTCACTTAAGGTCAGTTTAATATCCACACATGAATTTCACTGTTTATAAGTCTTGCTGATAAGCTTTTATAATTGAGTTACTTCTCTTATTCCATGCATATTGAGGCAGTAATTAAGCTATGATATGAAGTAGAAAATATTGGGTGCTCAATTCATCAATTTCTGTTCAGTCTCTCAGTTCCTGTTCCAATTGCACTGGCATTGTTGCACTGAAATATCTCCCAATCTATCATCTCAAGATTATGCATGATGCAATTTGTAAGAGCAGCTAGGGATTTGTTTACAAAAAACAAATGTTCCTTTAATCTTTGAAACAAAATTAGACTTGTCTTACATCACAAAGATAACTGAATGAATATAACACTTTTAATAAATCAGTAATTACCTTGTGTAGTGCCAGTTGGCTCATTTAACTTGACCTTTGAAAACAACTTCCTCCACACAGATTTTAAAAGGTGCTCCTCTGGACTGTGGAGATATGAATGCTCTAAAGGTGTGTTATTTATACCCCAGCAATTCCCAGTTCATGGAAGAGAATTTGGACCTTACTGTCTTTTCCCAGCAGAGATAATTGCAAGTTAACTAAACTACCTCCTCGAGATATTTGCAGGCTCTGCCTTTCAGTACCACTGTGCATAAAGCAGCAAACACCACGTGCAAGTTCAGAGTGCCATCATTAGAACAATAAAACCTCCCTCAGTTTTCCTTTCACATGGAATCATCCCTGCAGTGAGAGCACAGGGCACCTGACCCCCTGCAGGGTGGGTTTGGGTTGATGGAGGGCTGAATAAACAAATTTCTGTAGCTGGACTGGAATTATCTTGTGGGTACAGACACCAGCAAAGGGCTGCTCCCACTCTTCCCTGGGGTTTTGCTCCAGGAATCTTCCAGGTCTGATTATTATCCTCTTTCCATCCTTTCTAAAGGGAGAATAACAGATGGCTTCATGTGCTTCACATGTAAAGCAGTCTCCTTTCCCAAAAACTCCTTGACATCCAGATTTCAGGAGAAATATAGACTCATAGAATCACAGAATGGTTTGGGTTGGAGGCAACCTTAAAGCCCAACCAGTCCCACCCCTGCCATGGGCAGGGACACCTTCCCCTATCCCAGGTTGCTCCAAGCCCTGTCCAGCCTGGCCTTGGGCACTTCCAGGGATGGAGCAGCCCCAGCTTCTCTGGGCACCCTGTGCCAGGGCCTCCCCACCCTCACAGGGAAACATTTCTTCTCAATATCTAATCTAAACCTGCTCGTTTTCACCCTTTTACTGCCCCCACTATTGCAGAGACACTTGGAATCTCAGCCACGTTTCAACATTTTCCGAGTTTGGAGTTCCAGACACAGGTCTGTAAAGCACAGAGAATTTACTGTTTTTCACAGGGGAAGAGAGGGACAATATAATAGCTTGCATTTCAAAAAAGGAAGCCAAAGCAAAAACTGTTTTTCACCAGAAAAACATACACCAAAAAAACCCAAAAAAAAAAGTTTTCTTCATTGACTAATGACACATAATCACATTATATCCTATTAATTTCTGTAGATTCAAAGGAAGAATTTTCTATGTGTATTTATTTAGAAGAATCTTCTCTATTAACAAGAGTTTCTCTGTTCATGAAAGAAACACTACACAATTTATACCCAAGTGGTCCACCAGAATTTAATTTCATTACTGATAACCCTCCAGTATATTATGCATGCTTTGTTATGCCTTATAAATGCATGACAGTTCTATAATATATTCGTTTCCAGTCTTCTTTCAGAGAGTGCTTTGCTGCTAGGCTGTGATTCTGGCACATCTTTCAGCCAAAATTTCGTGATAGACTTTCACCCTGCCGAGCCCATTTCGCAGCTTTTCCCTTCCACATCCCCAAACCCAACACCCACAGCACAGGAACTCAGGTTTGAGCAAATGGCAGCTTTTACAGACACCAGATTTGGTCTGAAGGCTGCAAAAACTGTGGGGTTTTTTCCCTGGTTCTCCAGTAACTGTTGGATCACACACTAAACACAGATTGTTGGTTTACACACATATATATACATATATATGTATATGATTTAGGGTCCCAGCAGCCACTGGAGGAGTAGCATTGCAAGGCCACCCACAAACCTCTGTGTACCCCCCTAATCTTCATCTCACAGCAATTCCCCCTCTGCATTTCAACCCGTTCACTTATTTTATTAATGAATTATTATTCCAGAAAAAATACCACTGCATGGAGATGTAATTCTTTGGTGCACACCAGTCCTCAATTCTGGTCTGAAACACGTCTGTGAATAGTTATAAGTAGTTTCCTATTGTCTTTCCAAATATGTGTAAATATGTTGCATTTCATTGGCATTTCATTAAATATATAAGATTAAGCTCTCACTAGGTTATCTGAAGCCATTCAGACACGGTGTAAATAACATTGCTTCAAATATTTTAGCAGCCTGCTCTCAGCCTTGTTCTGCAGGGAAGGGTGGATTCAGTTCCAAACTTCAGCAATAAATAGCAGCAATGGGTCTCCCTAACCCACAAAAAACCCCAGACAGGTTGGGAAGGGGTCCTCAGTCACCTGCATCCACATCAGCTCCCTGAATGTTGGATCTCATTCTCATCAGCCTCATTAGCACTCATTAGTGCCAGCAGGTTGCCCCCCTCTCTTTGCAGAGAGGTTATGTCAACCACCAACAAACTCACACACGTAAAACTATAAATAAAGTTGGCAGCTTGATGCTTGCCTTGGATATATGTTGCTGTGCAAGAATTCAGGAAATTCCAGGAAAAAATGTAAGACTGTGTTCTAGCACTCTGGAAGGTCATGGAATACTCTGTGCACTTTTGAAGAGACAAGTTTATCATACATGATTTATTTTATCATTTCATGTCCTTTCTCTCTGCCACAGATATCTGCAAAAATCTGTTTTCTCGAGGCTTACTCTGCCTTTCCTTTGCAGAAATCAAGTTTCCTGATAGATAATGTGCTGAGGGTTCTGTTAGAATATCAACTATGATCCATGACTTTCAGAGAAAAAGTCTGAGCTCAGTGGAATGTGGAATAATTACAGTTTTAAAAAGCCTAGCACAGTTTTGGAGTACAGGATTATCAAATGAGAACAGGGTTGAGAGCCAGCTGCCAGCACAACTGGCCTGGGACCCACTGGCATCCCCTGGAGGAGTGTCACAAGAGGCCTCTCAGCCTGGCAGCTTCTTGCTGGCTTCATTTTTGTATTTCCTAAAATCCCAGACTTTGGAAAGATCTCAAAAGCTGAATTGTGAGGGGCTAGGAAACATTTTCATGTCTTTTCCTTGTCATTGCTGCTGAGATCCTCCCAACTGCAGAAAATGATTTTGCAAATTCTACAGTTCTCCTTAAAATTCTGGGTGCTTTATCTGTGTGCCTAGCTAACAAATCAGAGTTTTAACTCTGAACAGTGGGCACACTGTACAGGTGCTCAGACGACCTGGGGATGGACTCAGGGAAGTGAAGATGCACATTCACTCCCCATGAAGGTGCTGCCCATGAGGAATCCTGGTCCTACATCAGCTGTGGAAGCCCCTCAGCCTAAAGCTAAGCAGCAGTTCTTTCCAGAGGTGCAAAGAAGGGGACATGGAAAAATGACAAAGCTGCAGCAGTTGACGCTCCCAATCTGAACAGCACTGAGGGCTGGAAATTCCTTGGCAAAATCTAAGCTTTTTTGTGTGAAATCTGCTCTTTAATGGACCATCTCCATTCAGCTCAAAGGCAGGAATGTGCTCAAGGACCTTCTGGCAGCACCTCACATAATCTTAATGTCACAATTTATTTTCATAGTACCTGACAAACCCATTCCTCCAGTTGTACAATTGGAGGGAAAAAGTCAGTCCCAAACTCCTGGGATTCAGTGTTAAAGTCCAGCAGGGCAGAAGAGACAGAGGGCAACATCCAAGGAAACACAGCCAGAATAACTCATCCTCCAAGTAAATAAAACTGCAAACAGAAAGCTGGTGTAGCCAGGAGGTGATTTACCTGTAGTAACAGAGGAAGTGAGAAGCAGAGCTGGGATTAAACAAACCTTGGGAGTTCCTGCTTCTCAGGCCATTAGCCACCACCACCTCTATTGGCCTCGTTACCAGGGAAGCACACATCATGTTTATGTCATTTTTCCTAATTTACCTAACAGTATGTTGGCTGCTAGGAAATGGCAATGTAAGTGGTTTTTCACTTGTGAGTCTTCCCATGCTGTCGAATTAGCACCCTTTTTTTGCTGTTTTATGCAGATCTTAAAAGGAAATTGTTCATGGATTCTGTGCATCTAATCTGCCCTTTCATATTTAATGGTGCAGCCCACAGTGTTGTTCAGATATGTAATACACACTTAAAAATACCTTACTCTAGCTGCTGAATATTTTGCAATGGAGAATCAGGAGTTCTGAATGGAAAAAAAAAATTAAATCTTCAATTCTTTCAATTCTGCCAGTGAATTAATAAAACATTAAAAAAAAAAACCTGGAGAATATCGCAAAGATCAGAGTATTCAAGAAAAAAAAAGTTTAGTATGCTGATGTCTTTTTAATGTTTACTACAATTAACAAATATTAAATTAACTCAGCAAGACCGAATTTGAGGCAATTAGAGACACGAGACACCACTTGCCAGGCTGATTGCACTGTGCTTGTATTTTGAACAGGAGAAATGTCCATTTTCCCAGAGCTGTGAGAGGTCTGCTATCAAAGTCTGTGAAGCATTGCACTGCAGGAGCATTAGACTGATACTTCTAAAATTGAGTAAGATTGAATTAAAGCAGAGGGTTTGATAGTTTGGACTCCCTGTAGGAAACATCCTGCATTTCTCCCAGATAGCAATATTCAGCCTGAAATCTTTTGTTTTGGATTTGTATTCTTTAACTTATCAGATTGCTTCTCTACAGCTCCCAGAGTGGCTGCTATCTCAGTCTGTTTATGAAATACATAACCCTTCAGATGACACTTTCTTTCAGTCCAGTTTTCTCATCCTCCCAGAAAGTGTGTTCCCACCCCTGTAATTCATTCTGCTCCCCATGACATCCCAATAAACTAAGAGAAACTGCATGTCTCATTCAATTCTCTGAGATTTTGTTGTATAAGGAATAGGTGAGCACAGGGTTACAGTTTTTCCCACTTTAGTTTATATCCTTTTTTAAAAAAAAAAAAAAGACAAAGTATTTGAAAGATTTTACCCACCTCAGTGCTGTTGCTATTGCCAAAATCTCCATCAGCGCAAGAATCTCTCACAGGGAGTTTGAACTTTCCTTTAATCAAATCCATTTAGAAAATGACTCACAATATATTGAATAAAGTGGAGAAAATTGATATCTTTTCATTAAGCTGACAAAGTCTTTTTCACTCCTGACATCTGTGAAATGTGTTCTCTATTTAAATTTTATTTATATCAATCTTCGCTGGTGGAAACGAGATTAAAACAGAATGCTCTGTACTTACAGGGAAAACTTTCCCATCCTGCAACGAGTGTCATACTGGTTTTGAAAATGAGCTTCTTATTCCTTGCAGTAACACGATACCTATGATCAGGAGGAACCACAAGCTAATATCTCCATTCCTTTGTATTCTATTTCTATATAAACAAAATGTGTGCACTTTATCACAGGCAAAAAGAGAGCTGCTGTGGCTTTATAATGGCAACTGCAGAAGCAATCTTGGAACATTTTAATACCTAGCATGTTCCCTCTAAACTGTTGAAAAATGCATGATGATACTTTGCTCTGTTTTCATATTTCAGGGTATTCCATAAACATGAATTAAAGTTATCTATTACTCTGTGAGGATGGTCTTATTGTTACATTGTTGAATATGTCATCTTTATACTTTTTGCCATATAGACTCTGTCATATTGTTAAAGCAATTTCCTAAATACAAATGCAGAAAAGTTAAGGAGGATTTTATCTGCAAAACAAAAAAAAAAAATTTGCATTTTCTCTACAGACAGGAGTAGCAAAAATGACAGAAGCAATTGCCTGTCAGTGTCTGGGCTGTGTGTGCACATTTTCTCTGTCCATGTCCTGTTAATCACCTGTAAAATGGCTTGGAGGAACTGAGTAGCTTCAGTTTAATGCAAGAACTTGAAGACTGAGAAATGTGAAACATAATAATATCAGGAGTTGCAACAGGCAGCTTTAATCAAATGGATCATGTATTTTTTCCAAACTTTGTTTGACTCAAGAGGAAGATGATTCAACAATTAGTATTTCCATGTTGATTTGATCTTTTATGTGCAGATATATGAAGGTGTTCAGTGCATTTCTCCTGCCCCTTAATAAAATACTTTGATACTGAAATTCAAGGGGAAAACTTTTCCCCAGCCATCTGCCTTCATGCATCAAAACTTTGTGCTCCAGATGATGCACAAGAGCAAATCAAAGCACGGTCACTGCCCCTGTGCGACCTCCAAAGGGTCTTGTGAACTTTGAAGGCTGAATCCAAGCTAAACTGGCAGTTCCCTGCAATCATCTAAGGCTTTGGGTATTATATGTGGGAACAAATATATTTTTAAAGGCAATAAAATTGTGTAAACATGAGAAAATAGGAGTTATGCTATTGCTTTTTCCCTGTGTTCTATCTGATCTTCAGATTTCTTATTTGCAGTTTATTTGTCTGGAGCCCATGATTTGCAAATGCTGTTTCAACCAAATGCTTTTTGCGTGTGTTAATCCATGCAGACTAAATACATCAAAAGTTAAATATTTTGATCAAAATCATTCTGTGGCTTTGCAAACAAAGATTTTTTAAAAGTGTGAATTGGGCTGAAAAAGAAACGTCAAGATTTTCCTGAAGAAAGTTGCTTTTTTCCCCAGCTTCATTGGTGATATGTTGAGTTAAATATTCTTATAAAAGAAGGATTTTCTTGAAAATAGTTCAGATATAAACAATCTCTTATTTAACCTAGAAGATGATGGGGGAAAAAAAGAAAAAGCACTGAAACAAAACACAAGCAAAGCAGGAGCAGTCAAGGCTGCTCTGTTCCATGTCCTTTTCCTTTCCCCATGGCAGAGGGATCTGTCTCAGTCAATTCAGCCTTGCATGAAGAAATGCTTGTGCTTCGTGTATTCCCCAGACAGTGAGAAGGACACAGTGAGAACACTCCAGAATGCTACATTCAGCATGATGTGAGCACTCACAGCCTGTGCTGCCTGGTGATTAACAGGCATCTCTAATTCTCACCCAGAATGAGTGGTTGGGGTCACTGAGAAGCTCAGGTTCCTCGGGATCTGGGAGTTCTTGAATAAAAACCACCCCGAGGGGGGAGCATCTTAATTTGAGCAACTCCCTCTGTCACCCGACTGCTTCAGCTCATCTCAAAGTGCCATGACCTAAACACAGAGAAGCTGCATCCTTTCCCTGAGGAAAGTTTCTCCCCTCCTCCTACAGGTGGGCCCAATCTCAAATGCTGCAGACTGTGATTCATTTTAAAGCTTTTTCCTCCCTCTTTGAACAGAGCTGGAGGTGTAAAACTTTGAAATCAAGGGGAACTCAAAGGATCTGCGGTACTCAAGAAAGACAACGGGTCCTAAAGATTAAAAGGCTCTTAATAGAAGAGAAAACCTATAAACACAAGGTTCAAAGAAAGTAATTTTCTTTGGGTTTTGGATGCCCCTGCCATGTGTGGGGCTGAGGGCTAGACCACAGTGAGCTTTGTAGTGCTTCAGACTTACAGAGGATTTTGCCCACTTCCATATTAGAGACAAAGAGGAGATTTCATCTGCAAATTTCCATTAGTTTCCTCCATTATAAAAGGAGCCTGGTCTTCAGCCTGGGTGAGAGTGCTCACTGATGAACCCTTGGGTGTAATTGCACTGTGATCATAAATCAATACAAATATATATGTCTATACTAAAACCTACAGGCCACTACATGGGTCAGTTGCCATTAAGGTTCAGCACTGACTTTGCACTTGGTTATTTTTCAAGGTCAAGATCTGAATGGTTGGGCTGTATTTAGCAGCCTGAAGAAGCAGTGAGATCATTTTAATTGCTATGAACAGCATTGCTTCTCCATGCTGCCTCTCAGTCTGTATTCACCTGACATCTCTGTTTTACTCTGTAAACTCCCCAGGCCAGGGCGTTCAGCTTTGTGGGTTTAGTACCTCACACTGTAGGATCCTTCTCTGTGGGTATTTAATGCTACAGCACTGCTCCTAGTAAATAATTATGATCATCACTTCCGATTCCATGTCACAGGGTTCTTCTCACGCATCCTGAGGATGCTCTGCTCTGATGATTGCTGTGAAGGCCAGCATTTAGCAGGATATGGTTTTTCAGTTTGCCCACTGCACCATCTATTATTAGAGCACGGATTCAGCCCTCATGCCTTTTCATGCATAGCAAAGAGAGAAATCTTTTTTCTCTGCTGTTAACAGCATTAATGATACCCTTCTGAAGAATGTGTGTGAATAACATCATTAAACTGCCTTGCCAGCACAGGTGTAAAGGACTTCTTTTGTGTCTTGTATATATGGAGAAGTGATACATTATATGATAAAAATCAGATACAAGCTGTGGGAAGAACCAGGAAAGACAACACTGAGAGCTATATGACCATTGTAGGGCCCCTCAGACTGAACTATTCTATGCAATTTTATATTCAAGTATTTAATTATAAGCTCTGTAATGTCCTTAAAACAGTGAATGCACAAGAGGGCACTTTCCAGAGCTGAATGGCAGTCAGCTGGTGTGCATATATATTGATATATATGTATAAGGTAGGCAGCTGCTTCAAAGGTGTTTTGTGGGCTTGAAGCAGCCATGAGGGATGATATGAATGGGTTAAGCATCTCTCTTTGAGTGACTGTGCAGAAAGCTTTGACAGTCTTCCTGAGTGCAACCATGAAATTAATTCTTGCCAGAGAAAGCAAACCGCAGAAAGAGCCACTCACGAGTCAACTCGTCACAGTTGCAAGGTTAGCTAAACTTTATCAAAATCCCCAGACAAAAAACGTCATTAAGATACAGTTAAGGATATAGTCAGATACCAATTCCCAGGCAAGAAACTTCATTAAGGTACATTCAAGGTTGTAAATATATGTGCCAATTAAATTCAAACAACTGGGTCCAAGCACAGCCGTTATTTACAATGTTAAATATTTGGAAATTAAACGTTACTTTAAGAGATAATATGGTTTCTATAAAATTCATAATCATGTTTCAACAAACAGCTTCTGCTGCTGTTCAGTGCTACCTTACCCTCTATTTCTGATTGTGGTGCTCCCTGTGATGGCACATTGGGGAAGCTAAAAGCCTCCACGGGTGCAAATAATTCTGGACAGTTTTGTCATTAAAAAAACCCACGTGTAGGTCCTGAAAGCAAAGCTGACATAGTTTTACTTGGAGTATACTGAACCAGAAGTCCTGAAGCCCTGGAGAATATTCTGAGGAAAATCTCTTCAGATTTGCCTTGTTCTTGTACGCGTCCAAGCTCGGATTGGTGCTCAGGGAGAGGGGCTGCTGGGCTGCATGGTCCTTTGGTCTGCAGCAGAATTGCTGCCATCACTGCATTCCCTGCAGCCACAGCACGGGAGCAGAGTGCATCTCCTGTGTGAGGAGGCTGTGGCAAGCAGTGCACTGTCTTAGGCAATACAGGATGCCAAATAAGTAATTAAATATTACATCCTTACAACTAAACTCCAGTTGAAGGGACACTCTGCCTTTTAACTGCAGTGTTAGACCCTTGAGATATTATTTAATTAGATTTGGTCATTGTAACGTGGTTGTGAACATTGTCTTTTCTCTTTTAGCTTCTATAGTGATTGGGAAATGGTGGTGTGAGATGGAGCCCTGCCTAGAAGGAGAGGAATGTAAGACGTTGCCTGATAATTCTGGATGGATGTGTGCAACTGGCAATAAAATCAAGACCACCAGAGTAAGTCTCCCTTCTGTCTGCACCCAGGAGGTGTTAAAAGGAAAGGGAATCACTAATGACTGTTCACCCATGTCTTTTCCATCATCATGCCTGCTGTAAAAGTCTTCTTAAAGACCACTGTCATGATCACTCAGTGCTTCTGGCCATAATTTGGTGAAATTTCAGATGGATCAGGGTGGTCAGCTGGGTCCAGACTTGGTAACCAGCAGGTTGGAGCTGCTGAATTGCCAGGTCACTTTCTTACAGACATTGTCACCTCAAAATACCCTTAATGCACACCACCGAGTTCCCTTCTGGTGGCTAAAGGGAAGACTATTAGCTCAGAGGGATCTGCTGGATCCTATACCCATTCCTTGGCTGTTCCAGGCCACATCTGGATTAGCAGCTGGACAAGTGCTTTGTAGCAAAGGACTCAACTCTCAGTTTGCACTCCAGGTCTCACTTCAGAGCAGCTCCAACCCCATGAACTCATTAGTGACAAGCTCTTGAGATGCTGCAGGTTCAGGTAACACAGGCCAACAGGTGACAACAGCTTTCACCACACCATGCCAGGAAAAGGCAGAGAGAAAGCTGCAAAGAGAGGGTGTGAATGAGCTGCCTAAGCTCCCACTATGAGATTATCTTGGGAATAAAAGTGTTTTTCAGAAACAGACTGTAAGCTTTTCTTTTGCATTGTGCGACTGTTTCACAACCATTGTCTTAAAACTGTCACCCATACCTGTATTCAACAATTTTAATTAACTAATTTTCATACCACAGTTGAATTTTTTTTACAAGGAAATTACATGGTTTGCAACTCAAAATGTTTTTATAAATACATGAATTTTCATTTTTCATTTTCTGTGAATTGGAAAATGGCTTTTGAAACCTCCCAAATGAAAAAGAGTGAATTTGCAAGAATTTTTTCCTTGTTTGATAGGAAATTCTACATACTCATGCCCAGCTGCTAATTCACAGGAATGTGCAGCGTAGTGTTGTGATTTCCTGACTTCTTCCTTTCTCTCCAATCCCAACTCCAGTCATTTTTCATGTCTTCTAGGCCTTCTGTTGAAGGAGGAGATTTTACCCTCGTTGATCCCCATGCCACCTGAATGCTTTTCTTCCTCTCCATAGGACCTACCCCAGGATGAATGATTTGTGTTGCAAACCTCATTTCTGGAGCAGAGCCTTCTGCCACACCAACACGTTAAATTATCAGGAGACCTGCTGGCTAGATAATCAGGAGGTTATCTTTGTAGGAAGCAGTAACTGGCCCCCAAAAACAAGATCCATATGATCTCTTTGTCACCTCCCAGAGAAAAGGTGGAAGGATGAAGGGAACTGGGATTCCTTGACTCAGTTTCTTTCCATGGTGCTGTTCCAGCAAATCTCTCTGTGCCCACAGCTGATCTCTCCCCGCTGCAGCAGCACTGGAAGGCTGTTTCCTAATGAATGTGCCTTGCAGTGGAATTAAAAAATCCCACACCACAAACTCTCTACATGGCCTTTCCAGTGAGGAAAGTGGGGAGATAAAATGGAAGAAAGTGATGTAGAAGAACTGAGAAGCAACATGAAATATTTTATACAATAATTCAGCCCTTCTGCAGGCTGTCTACAATTATATAATTGAGGAATTGCATTTTCTTTCTTCAGTGAAGCTGTCCTTCCCCTAAATCCCCCAACCCTCATCACATAAAGTAGTTTTAGGCGATAGAAGTGATTGCTAGAAGTTTAGCAGCTTCATTAATATGCAGATGGTCCAATCCATTCAGTATGCATTATTGTATTTCATTTGAATTAAATACTTGCAGAGTGAGTGCTCACAACTGAAAAAAAAAATTTCTTCATTTACCCACAGGAGTTATTTTAATTAGCTTGTGAGGGGAGTACCTTATGGTGGTGCTTCCAGTGGAATTTTGCTTTGTTGCTTTAAAATATCATTACAGAACCCAACTGACAAAGGCAACGTGACATGATGCGCTCTGCAACTGTCTCTTGCATTTTCCAAGGAAAATTTCTGCTTCTTAGTCCCTGAAACTTTGCTCGAATCCGTACCACTGTGTCAAGTCTAGCAACAGAAATATAAAATAATGGAAGCAATCAGATCCTGAAATAGGCTTTTTTCTTTTATTTTCTTTGTTTGTCCATTTCAGACAGCAGCAGAGAAGGAGACTGCAATGTAATCTGCCCTGACCACAATTCAGCTTCCAAGATTGGGACATATGTGGCTAATTTGAGTAGTTGAGGAAGTTAAGAAAGCAGAAGAAACAAGACAAATCAGTCAACATCTCAGTTCTCTCTGTGGTGATTAGGCAGAAAGCTACAGCAAGTCTCCATAGGATGTAAACTGTAAACTGTTTTAATGAAGGCTTTTCCTTACACTAAATACATTTACATTAGGCAACTGCTGTCCTGACAAGGAAAACATTCGTATTTATGACTCTTGGGATTAAGATACCCATTAGGACATTCTTCCAGGCCCACAGTAAATCACATATAAGCATATGTATATTTATGAATACATGGATATACACAATGTATATGATTTTCTAGGGTAGTGCCTAACTTCATGGTTGGGTGTCAGATGTGGTTAATACAGATTAATGTCAGAAGGAGCAGGATGACAGACTCAGTGAAGTCTTTACCAGCACATTCTTCATTCCTTCTTTTTCATGCATTTATTTCTCTGTTTAGTCTTTAGCATAGCTCACAAATTAAGTTTTTAAACCCGAAGTTATAAAGCTCACAGCTTCCTTAAATTGATTTGCTTTCTATTGATGATCAGGGAGGTGACAAACATGGGAAGGCAATGATTTTGTCATTCAATTTTTGGAGCAGTTTCAATGTTCTTTTTATCCCTCATCACTCTTTATTATTATTATTATTATTATTATTATTATTTTTATTTATTTAGAAACTTTCAATGCTTTCCTTAAAAATGTGGGCCCTTGGAGCTGTACTAAGACCTGCTGGAGGTCACATTGCCACTTTCAGCACAGCAGCTGGCACCAGAGGAAATAGAGGAGCAGCACCTCGGGCTGGATGCTGCTGATATTCTGGAGCATGGAAATGAACGTGTTGATCAGCTGGGAATGGGCAGAGGAGCTCAACTCAAAGCCCCTCTCCAGTTTCTCAGCCTGTGCCTTGTGTTACAGCCTGGTTTGATCAGGTTTAACCAGTTTGAACAAGTTGTGACCCATATGAACTGGTTCTGACCAGTTTGAGCCAGTTTGAACTGGTTTTGGTAGATTTGATTTGGTTTGAACTGGTTTAAACTGATTTCTACCGATTTTATACTATTTTGACCAGTTTAATCTGGTTTAAAACATTTGTTTCCATTTTAACTGGTGGGATTCAGTATCATTCAATTTGAACCAGCTGGATCTCATGTAAATCTCTCTTGCTCTAATATTTACTACTGTATTTAATCACCTCATGCTTAGATAATGATCTGTAGCCTTGATTTAATGGCCAAGCCTGATCCTATTCTACTCAGTGTGAGTTTCATTGCTGACCCAGGTGCCTGGCAAAGGGCTGAACCCCTCGTGGCTTTCATCTGGGTGTACCAGCAGAGGAAAGAAACAAAAACATAACAAAAGCTTTTCCTTGAGAGCACTATTTTTCCTGTCGGTCTATTGTTCTTATTTCAGCATCCTAAAAAAACTGCTGGGCATTGGTGTTTCCTCTTGCAGCATTAGTGCAGCTCTCAGATCAATTTTGGTGGTAGTCTCAAAGAGGGATGGGTTTGGGGCTGTTGCAGGGTGTGTTGTCTCACCCGAGGTGAGTAGATGTAGCTGCTATGGCCAGTCACCACCCCACCCTCCGGGTAAGTGGGTTGGTGGGGTTCAAAACAAACCTGAAAGGTGGATGCTCCTGCCTGTCTTGTCCAGCAGAAGTCACTGGAATCACTCTGGGAAGGGGAGGGTGGAAGGCTGGCGTGAGCACAGCCCCAGGCCCAAAGCTGTCCTGGCATGTCCTTCTTGCTTGAAGGGCTCCTGCAGGGAAGACAGAGAGAGACTCCTGACAGCACAAGGGAGAATGGCTTCAGTCTGACAGACAGTAGGTTTAGATTGGATATTAGGAAGGAATACTTCCCTGTGAGGGTGGGGCGGTCCTGCCACAGGATGCCCAGAGAAGCTGTGGCTGCCTCAGCCCTGGGAGTGTCCAAGGCCAGGTTGGATGGGGCTGGGAGCACCCTGGGACAGTGGAAGGTGTCCCTGCCAAACCAAGACATCCTATGATTCTGTGATGTCCAGCAGCACCAGCCCAGGTGCTTAATGCACATCCAGTATCTCCCAAGGCAGAGGCAGGATCTTGCTCAGGATCTGTTTCTTGCATATTTATACACCCCTGCAACACTAAAAGACACACACCCCTCTAGTATGACATTTAAACTCAGCTACATCAATCAGCTATATCCCACTGAGATATGGGATATAGACTCAGAGCCTGGGTCTTTCTTTTCCAAAAGACTACATTTAAAAAATAACATATTATGCATAACTGACTTTCCCATTTTCTCACTGCAGATCCACCCAAGGACTTAACAGAGCACCCACGTCTGCTCGGAGACAGTGAAAGCCCTGCTGATTTATGAGGACAAAGTATTGAAAGTTTAAAACCATCTCAGCATTTACAAGCCAAATGGATTTCTTATTTGCACTTTGACTGTTTACCAGAAAACAACAGTGGCTTTACTGTGTGAAAGAAAGGATTCGGTGGAAATAATGGCCCTGATTTCTGACAGCTGAAAAATAAAAAATGAAGAAAGTGGTTCCTTTGGTAAAGTTTCTGAGCTTGCGAAGTACAAGCAACAGTATAAGTTTGGATCTACAATTTACTTTATACCAGTTAAAGTATATATATA
>WAAE01011565.1:0-19028 GCA_013400495.1 Nicator chloris | reverse complement strand
ATATAAATATATATATATTAATATATGATATTTTGAAATAAAAGCCTCACTCTTCAAGAAATTGAATGGTACCACACTTTGCTGCAGCTGCTGTATTTTTTTTTTTCCTTTTTTTTTGCAATGGTCTGGAAGTTCCCTTCCTGTTTGAGAAAGAAATGTGGCAGTGAAGAGGCAAAGCAAACCTGCTGTGGTACAAGGACGCCTAAGAGCTACACGAATCCTACCGATGCAGCATCCAGAGCTTCCTGTTCCCTTCGGCAGAATTTTGAGGGCATTTGTTGTTCCACTTTGTGTTCGGGAGGCTTTTCCCCTTGTGCAATACTAGCATGCTGGCTTTGCTTCATTAACCATACTTGATTGATATATAACAACGATAATTCTATCCTCCTCCAAGAAAATATTTTTAGAGCTGTTAGATATTCCATGAAGAAGAGATGGACAACTACTGAGTGAAGTACAGTATGTATTAAAAGTTTATTTGGCAGAGTTTGGTAGACTGTGAGCTCCCTTCTTATTAAAGATGTACTGTACATACAATGTCTTCAGACTTTGTATAGCTCGTAGAGACTCCAGTAAAAACCCAGTAACCACCTCCAAAGCTTTGTGTTGTTGGCTCACTAATTCTTTGAAACAACAACAAAGCTGTTTCTTTCCAGACCAGCACGTGAGGGGAATTTTTCATACAGTTTGGTTTTTCAGGAGCCCATGTGCAATTGGTGAACAGGCACCTCAGCTCAAGCACGCCCCTGTGGACACCTGGCTGTGTGCTCTTATCCCACAGCACACGTGGGAGAACTACCTAAATTTAAGTTTCCCTCATTGCAGGCTAATTCTCATTGAGAGCATTGCCACCAGCTAAAAGCATACACATCAGCAATTCCACGGCATAGCAAATGCACAACAGTTTGTGGCAGGCACAAACTTGTGGCTGATCCCTGCTTTTGCTTTGGAATAATTTCCTTCAGTTTACTTTCAATCTGTTTCTTGCTGTGGTGAATTCAGCAGGGCTGAGGTGCTCCTCAGCCAGGATGTGTCCACAGAGACCCAGCCACTGCGAGAGGTCTGAGCTCCCATTTCTGGCTGAGCTGTAGCTGTTCACCAGGCAGTCTGGCCCTGGCATTGCTGAAGATCAAATCTGAGGGCTGAAATGTGCAAGCCTAGTTCACATTCCCAGGCATCTTTGTGAGCGGTCCAATTAATTCCAGGGGGTTTATTGGTGTGGAAAAGTGTCTTGCTGTCACGCATAAGTCTGCGCAATCTGCCCTTCAGTCTGCCTAATGCTACCAAATCAAAGAGGAATAGGGAATTGTAAAACTAGTTCTGTCCAGTCCAGCTTCATTCCTTTAATATTTCCAATTTCCTTTCAGCCTGCTTACCTGTCTCTCACAGGATGCCCTTGGCCATGCTGATCACTTTTAATCCAATGCAGAGGAAGTGCTGCACTTCCCATCCTAGATTGGGCTGAAATTCTCCTGCTAAGTTTCTTTCTGCTTCAGGGTAACCACTTCAATCCTGATGCTTCAAGAGGCAGAAATTGTCACTGTAATTACAGTGGAGATTAAAGCAGCTACATGACGTGTCACGCCATATTCCATGCTGGCTGTCCATGCTGGTCTTTTCCCAGTGCTCACAGTGGAAATGGATAAGCTGTTTCCAAGTACTGCTATTATCCCCCTTCAAATATATGAGTGAAGAGTATCCAGGGAAGAAACAGACTACCCAGAAAGTGGTAGAATCACTGTCCCTGGAATGTTCAAGGCCTCAGTGTGGCACTTGGGGACGTGGTTTAGTGGTGAAGACGGCAGTGTGAGGTTAAAAGTCAGACTTGATGATTTTAGAGGTTCTTTCCAGCATTAAGAATTCTGGTTCTGTGCACAGAAAGGAGCGTGAGTCTCACCATCATTTGTGAGTGATGGTGGTCCTTGCACATGGAGACCACCCTCCCTGGTGGCTCACCTGGACAGGCCAGGTATTTTCTGGGGACAGCCACCTGCCCAAAGCACAGAAGATTCTTGGACCCCACTCTATATTTTAGATGTAGTCTGCCATGGCCATGTGTCCCCAGTACCATCATCTCAGTTCAGAGGGGAACACTGCCTGCCTGCTTACCCCCAAATGCATTATAAGATCAGCTCCAGCCTCAGCTGTCACTTTTAAAGAGAAACTCCTCCAAAATAAACCCCTAGCATTTCTGAGTTTTACTCAAACAGCACTTTATAAACCCCAAGACCCCCTCAAGCACCCCTTGGTGCACTAGGAGACAGGCCAGCAGGTAAGTCCTTTCAAAGCCAGGACATGCTATCAGCCTTTTACCAGCTGGAACTGAGCCCCACAAAGCTGAATGGCCTCCCACAATCACACTGGGGAGCTGTGGAAAATCCAGCAGAAGCTGAACTTTGGTTTCCTTACCCCCAGTCTACTGATACTCTGTCAGAGGAGCCCCACAAATTAATGTGTGGCCTCTCGTGGCCTTTGCCAAAGCCCAAGGTATGAGCACGGGGAGGTTTTTACCCCACAGCAGAGCAGCTGCCGTGGCTCATTCTGGGAGCAGACAACGCTGCTTGTGCTGTGCCCATGAAATGCCTGTTGAGATGGGGAAATATTAGACTTGCTAAGATATCAGAAGGAAGTGTTGTCATTACCACAGGAAAGTTTCTTTGAGATGTTTATGAATTTTTCCTTGCCAGTAGGCAGCCTCAGATACCACCCCACCAAATTCAGTAAACATCTGCGTCTCTTTGAAGTCGCTGCAAAAAATCTGCTCGTGAAGTGTGGCACTGAGAAACTGCTGTTTTAATTAAAATGTTTTAGAGGGGAATTAAGGCCTTTGCAAAAATAATGACTGATAGAACGTGAAGTCCAATTAAGAGTCAGATGCAACTAACTTTCATTGTTTCAGGGAACTAAACTGAAAACAATAATAAAAAGGAATTCAACAAGCCTAGAGTCACAAATACTCTGCATTTCAGGGATATTCACAGTAGCACAGTGTGTAGCAGGAAGATGTCAGAGCTACTTATCCTGGCCAGTGGAAAGGAGATGTGTGTCAGTGGTGAAGTGAATGGTCCTCATATCCTCATGGGAAAGTGACAGTCATGCCATCCTCTGCATTATGTTGAAAGGTATTTCTGTTAACAGAGGAGAAAAATGAAAGTTCCTGCTTTTTGGCAGAAGTCTAGACAGAGACAGTTCAGGAAATTAAAAAAAAAAAAAAAAAAAGAATATTTGTATATGCATCAAAGATAAATTTAGATTTATGTCAGTGTTTCTTCAGATGTGTGAAATCAAGTTCTGTAAATCTAAAGTGTACAAGTCGGAAAAAAAATACAAAAAAAAAAAAGTAGCTACCATCTGCCTATTAATTCAGAAAATTTAGATTATGTGCTTCTGTCCAAAAATCTCTGGTAATAAAAAGCTCAGTGTGGTATGACTTGATATTGTTTTGAATATACTATGTGCTATATAAAAAAAACAAAAACAAAAACAAAACATGGAGGAAGTCCACTCCTCTGGCCAACATCAGGAACAGCACGATGTGCTCTCATACTGGGCACTACACAGAGAAAGGACCATGGAGAATTGCTGAAGGTGAAGAAGTTTCTGATGAGTGAAGCTCTTATCAGACCTATTGATTGACTATTAGCAGAGTTTGCAGGTGCTGTCAGTGGTGTACTGCTTGGATGTTTGCCTGTTATAAAATGATTAGTTACGTTCCTAACTCTCCTCATTTGCCACTTACCTGTTTCACTGGGTGGTCCAAATATAATTACAGATCATAGAGAAGTCACGGAGGAGATAGACATACTTTGGCTTGGAAGGCACATCCATTTCATCTGAAGTTGGCAGGCTTTGTTTCTTCTCCAAGGGCAGGATGAATATTGTGGCCTAAAATGAGCTTCTCTTTTATCAATACCTCAGTCACATCCCAGTAAGCAGGGTTTACAGCTTGCCTGACAAAGAAATGGGTCATGCTTCTCTGCTTGATATTCTATTTTTTTTTTTTTTTTTGTCAGAGAAAAATAGAAACACATTCCACAAATAATCTTTCAGGTAGACAGAAGGAGATGTGTGTACAGGGCAGTTGGTTTCAGGCTGTCAACACTTTTTCGAGTTCACCAGTTTGAATTCAGATCATAGCCCTGACACATATTTATGGTTTCTTCTCTCAGAGGCTCACACAGTCAAAGCACTTAACTTCACAAATATTTGTACTTTATAAAACCACGCTGCTCTGAGGAAAGAAACTGAATCCTCTGCTTTCCAGGCAGGAAACTGAAACTCATAAGACCTGAGACCTGCCCAAGGTGATGCTAAAAACCTGCAGCAGACCCGGCAGTAGAACTGAGGGCTCCTGGATTTCAGGTCATCGCTGAGGATGGTTCATCTATGATTCACATCAGCGAAATTTCGCTGAGAGAAGACCCTGGCCTTGAGCTTGAGTCACAGAGAGCAGAATCAGGGGGCCTGCAGTCAAGTGTGGACAATCATGTGCAAGCACCAGCGGACCAGAGCTTGTGCATCTCCCTTCAGCTGGGATTTTCAAACCACTGATGCTTGGAAGATGACCACCACCATCTTCTGCTCCTGCAGGGGCACAGTCCTGCTGTAGTTTGGTTTCATGGCTCCACAGCAGAAGGTGCTCTGAGCCTTTCAGATGAGAGCAGAGATAGAAAATGGCCATGCTTAACCCTGACAGGCTGAACAAAATGACCAACAGTTCTTTTGGAGGTCGTGATTTTTAGAGACATCCATCTGAAAGAATGATTTTCATGTAAAAAACTGACTTTGAGGAGGTCTTCTACCATAAAAACAGTGAACTAGCCAACAAGGAGTACAAATAACTTGGTCTCACCTGAAAGTGTGAGCACCACTGCCATGGGAGAGGATACTATGAGAGCAACTAAGTCATGGGAAAAAAGTTACTTCATTTTGATAAATATTCCTCTGTCAGTGCTTTAGGTGGATCTTTGCTAAACCTCTAATTGTTGTTTGATGTGTGCCTTTAATTCTTGTGTGCAGCTCAGAAATGTGCAGAGGTCTTTCCCACATAACAAATTTGGGTATGGCATCTTTTTATCCAACACTCATGGTTGGATTATTTGTTTTTCCACCATGAAGCAATATGATCAAATTTGTCTGATCAGAAAAAAAAAAAAAGCATGTTTGAGCATCAGGTTACTAAACTGTTTCCCATTATTTTTCATCTATTTTATTTCTCAGTTTACTGTCCTTGATTGAGTTAGAAGTGAGGGCCAGAGGCCCACCTAGATATGAAGCAAATTACCCATAACCTAAAATATTCCTCAGGGGAATATGTAATTTCTTCCTCCCACCTGCCATTCCTCTTCATTTCCTGTTTCATTTCACTTTCACTTCATCTCATCCCCGCTCTTTCACACCACTCAATTGCATTCATCCGTCTCTATTAGCCTTTTATCACCACTACTGCCCCACAGACTGAAGAACAGACCCCTTTCAGGGAGCTGTCCCCCACAACAACAGTGATTTATGTGATCTTCTCTCTTTCCCTTTTTCCTGTGTACTTGGGAAGGCGAGGTGCCAATCTGTGCCAGCAGCTCGCTGTATTTCACTGCCCAGACCAGCAACCCCCAGCTCAGGGCCACAGGGTCCCTCTCAGGTGTGCCCTGGGTGCAGAGCAGGTGCTGCTGCTACTTGATTTGCAGCAGAGGAGTTCAGTGTCAGCTCCTCACCTTCCCTGAACCCGTTGTTTGCTGCTTTTCCGAAGGTCTCCTCTGCCTTGACCAGCTCCGAGAACTCGGCACACCGGCTATTGGGGGCTTGCCATCAGTTTGAGCCTCTGCAGGAGGAAAATTCATCACTATTGATTTGATCAGACTTCTTTTGGACCCGAAATAAAAGTGAAGAACTGGCCAAGCCGCTGTGAAGTGCACAGTGTGGGATCCAAGCACAGATACTGAATCATTTAGATTGGAAAAGACCTCTGAGATCATCAGGTCCCGTCATTAACGCAGCACTGTCAAGTCCAGCACTGAACTGTGTCTCTGAGCACCACATCCACATGGTTTTTGGACACTTCCAGGGATGGTGATTCCACCACTTCTCTGGGAAGCCTCTTCCAATGCTTTTTCTGAGCCTTTTTTTTCCCCTGGTGCTCTTTCAATTACATTTTCTTTCTGAGAGACTCTGCTCTAGACTAGTAGAGCCTTCATGATGTCCCATGTAGAACAGCCCAGAGTTTTTACAGATGTGACCCCAAGTCCCTAAAGCCTTCCTGGTGTCTCACAGACACTGATACAGAGCAGAGAAACAGTTTGGAAATGCTACAGACTAAAGACAATGGTCTCTGTGTCCTTCCTTGCTTGAAGAGAATACTCCCTGAAAGTAGTTTGGAAATTAAACAGCCTTTCAAGCATTCTGCAACCTGAAGGACCTCAGTATTGAATTAATGCTGAAGATCAGCTAAAAATGCCTCAAAATAAAAAAGGCACTTGGGTCTTGAATTCAAGCCCTTAGGCAAATCTTCCACCAGCTTTACTTCTCGAATAGGAGCTGATAGATCACACTGAGACCCATTTAAATCTTAGTAATGAACGTAAGCAGGGAAGGAGACCTGTCACAAAAACGTCACTGCCTTGCAGTGCTACCTCCAGGCTCCCTGTACAGCTTTTCTTTAATTCTGCCACAGGCAAGTTTATCATTTAGCCCTGGATCCACAGTAAGCAGATTTGTGTTCCATCAACATTCCCTGCTCTTAGTCTCGTCTGGATTTGACTGATGAGTACGTGTGATAACAGCACTTATGTCTTCACAACACAGCACAACAGTCCAAAGAAAGCTTTCCTGCTGAGGAAGGCATCTCCACCTCAGCTGAATTACCTGCTCTTTGAGCAGTTTGGCGGGATATGTGTTCAAAGCTGCTCAAGAGGAACAACCAGGCTGCAGGGTTTTTCCTCAGCAGCTTGGCTATATCTCCCCATCCTCTCTGGCCACCAGACTCTCAAAGACACATCAGCTAAGCAGCAACAGCCAGTGCAAGGAAGAATTATCACAGCCTGGATGTGCACCTGCCAGAGGCAGCTTCTATGAGCATTTCACTCATTTGGCTTCATTTTCTTCTGACTTTCACTCCCAAAAACTTACAGTCTCAAAAGAGAACAGTGACTGGATGGAAGACAAAGCAAAACAAATCAGAGTAGTTGTTGGTGTGTCCTAGAACTGCTTTCTCCTCATCTGGAATAGGAGAGAGGGAAGACTCATAAATGCAAGGACAAGGAAATACTGGTACACAAAGCTGTAAGACTCTTACAAGCCTGAAGTAATATTTTCTGCTCATCTGTGCTGAGATGTGATTATTGTAAGAATATCACATTCTCAGTTAGCTTTTATACCCTCTCAGCACCTGACTTCTAAATGTTATTATAGCCTATCTCCCTTTCAGCTCATCTCTACTCTTTGTCCAAGGCAGAAAAAATTATACTCAGCTTACACAAAAAGTCCATTCTTTTACTTGGCACACAAAACAAGACAGAGGATAAGAGCCTGTTGTTTTATTCAGCAAAACTCACCTCAGCATTTGCCTCACTGTTGGATTATAAACAGTATTCCAATTTACTCCCATAACTGAAACACCTGGCTTATATCAATTTCTTTTTACTATCATCAGACCACTTTGATTTGTTTACAACTCTAGCTCGTGTAACCTGTGTCTGTTTCTGTGATTTGACCAGAATTGAATGCAGTTTTCAAAATAGTGGGTCCAGTCCTACCATTTTCCCCATCTAATCTGCAACTTCCACCTTACAATGCTCTTTCCAACCTTGCCTTGTTACAGTCAGCACCAACCTTGGGCAACAAAAACTGAAATGATAGTCCTGGTATTCATATATTAGACAAATTAAAATGCAAAATGTTAGATTGGTTCATATTTTTGCTAGCCTTTATCCTTTAGGCACTGACCTCAAGGAGAGCATGGCAAAAATTTCACAAATGCCCAGCAAGGCAAAGAGAACAATTGGGACAGGATCAAAACAAGAGAGAATTACCCACACACATTGTACCTGCTGCCTAAGAAGATTTTTGGGCTGAAGTTTCTGAATTCACCCCAAAAGACTGGCTAGTAAGGGTCAATACCTGCAGGTACCTCAGTTTCTCTCATCACTGGATTTGACCCACAGTATTTGCTGGTTCATATTGTTGCTTTGCAGCCCCACTGCTGACTTAAAAATATTTTTTCACCCCAATACTGATTTAGTTTTGACTTTTGTGACTGCTCATTGCACATGATCTTTAAGATCCTGGAGTTAAAGATGTCCCTTGGAAGCTCTCAGAAGTGTCACAATAGCTTTTCTCAACAATGTCATCTCCACTGTGCATCTAGCAGCAACCTACAAAAAATATTTACAGGGGGACCACAGTACATCCTTTTTTCCAACATGGAAAAAAGCTACAAAGGAAAATAAGAGTGAAAGGATTTCTTACAGTCAGTGCTGTTAAAGACCTGGTGGCAAAATTAGGAAGAGCAGCCTAAAGCTGCTAGAATGGTTTAGCCCCAAAAGTGAAACTGGTTGAGCACAGAGATGACATTGATTTCCAGCCCTCATGATCTTCCTTTAATATCTTCTTGTAGACTACAGCAGCTCCACCTTAAACACCTTCTGTAGCTCTACTGTTTGAAGCCTTGACAACTGAAAAGAAGCCCCCAAAAGCAACCTCACAGCAATAAGTGTAGGCCTGGTCAGTGTGCTGCTGTCTCCCTTTCTGCTGCCCTTCACAGCCAGCAGAATTTTACCAGAACAACCACGAGATTGTTCCCAAATTGCTGTCAGACATGAAAGTCCTCTTGTGCATGAATAACTCATCCCTACCAACATCCTCCTCAACCCCCAGCAGCCCTGTTTAAACTGATCTAATTAGTCCTTTGTAATCAAAGGCAGTTGTTTGGGCAGAAGTCTTGAAAAATGGATCTTCCCAACTGGTAAAGTTCTTGATCAGGATTATTATAATTTTTTTCACATCAAACCCAAAGTTTGCATAATGAGGATTTCTGGGAAGATAGGGTCTATTACTCAGGAAAACCAGCTGTTCACCTTTAATTGACTCCATCCTTCTCAGACACTTTTTCACAGACACCTGGAATCAGGATTTCTGAGCACATACAAGCCCAGCATTAAGTTAAATGAAAATTGAGGAAGTGACCTGAAAGCAAAGATTACCAACCTTAACTTTCAATTCATCAGGACCTTGCCATGATTTAAACACAGGCTGCTCTGCTGAAATGCAGAGTTTCTACTTGCAGCTCTTGATTTTCTTCACTGCTCTATGATGCAGAGGTTAAATGTCACCTGTTGAAAACACCCTGCACACCTCTGAGGTAACTTTCCTTAGCAGTCAGCACTGAAACACCCTCAGACACAGGGGAGCCCATCAAACATAACCTACAGAGAATCACAGAATCACTGGGGTTGGAAAAGGCCTCTACAATCACCAAGTCCAACCATTAACCCAACTCTGCCAGATTCACCACTAAACCATGTCCCTGGGTGTCACATCCACATGGTTTTTGAGCACTTCCAGGGCTGATGATTGCACCACTTCCCTGGCAGGCTGTTCCAGGGTTTGCCCAGTGTGAATGATACCAGCAATTCAGTTTTTATGCAGTAGAGAGTCAAAACCAGATTCCTAGCAGGAGCAAATTGGCATTAAAATCCTGTCTGGACAGCAGAAGATCCACATCTCACTCAAGACTTACATATAAACTGAGTCTATACAATGGCTGTGCTGATCATTTCCTTAGGTTTTAGAGAAATGAACAACTTTAACTTTACAGACTTCATGGCTGCTTGATCTCACTACAGTAAACAGCTCCATATTTTTCCTTTTCATGTTTTATCCCGAAGCAACAGAGCATTACATTAATTGACTTGTCTTATTAATTCAATAAGCTGCTTCCAAGATGAAATGCTTAGCTATGCTTGCTTGTTTTTGGCACTTTTTGGTTGTTGGAAGAAAAGCTTTAAGGCTAGAATTGCTCTGATGTTTTCCACAGTTCACTGAATAATTTTATGCACTACTGAAGATTTGCCACATTTGGAATTACTGCAAACTGCTACTTTTTCATCATATTATAATTTAATTCACACTTTTAGTATGATAAGAAAACATTTAACAGTTTGCATATTTGAGAAGTATATTTGTTCTGCCATAAAGTTGTGGTTAAGAATTCATTATGGGTCACTCATTTCTAGGATTTGTAATTTGGGCTTAAGATACACTTAGAAGATTAAAGATGACATAGAAGCCACCCCATTCAAATGAATTATATGCAAGAAATCCAGGGAGAAAAAATTGACCTTGCTGTAAATATAGGGCAAAAATAATTTATTGCGAGCTTGAGTGAGATTGAGAATTTTTTACTATTTCAGCAAGATATTGGAGGGGAGGTGAAACTATTTTAAGCTTTAAAAAACAAAACCCCGACATTCCTTAAGGGGAAAATATTAATGGAACTATGTGGATTCTTAGATGTCAACTTCTTTAGGAAGCATGACCTCTTGGCTTGCCTTTCAGCTGGTGAAAATGATGTGGGGTGGTTTTTTTGGGAGGGGGGAGTGGTTTGGTTTGGTTTGGTTTGGTTTGGTTTGGTTTGGTTTGGTTTGGTTTGGTTTGGTTTGGTTTGGTTTGGTGGGGGTTTTTTGTTGGTTTGTTTTTTGGGTTTGGGTTTTTTTTGTCATTACTGGGTGAAAATGAAATTTCTTTTTTCACTGAGTTTTTTCTTTTTCAAAAAGTCTGGCCAGGGGCTGGCAATGCACTTACCTTTGCATCCACAGTCCCGGGTGGTGCCAGCTCAGGGGTGGCACACACCTGGCAGTGACACAAGGCTCATTCCACTTGTTAGAATCACCCTCAGCAGCCACGGTTGGTGTCCCTTAACCTCCCTCTGTGTCCTTTGGAGGGTCCTGTCACACCATGAGCTGTTGTCCCAGACATAAATATCTCTCTCCCTTTTATTTCTTGGGCTTGGAGTGGAACCTCACAGTGAAGTCTCTAAGGTGAGGTCTCTGCAGGGCAGCTGTGAATATTCTGCCTCTGCCTTCTCACTGCCAGGACCTGTGAGACCTCCCCCTCCCTGGTGGGAAAATGGACTGAGTGAGAGAGCCCCTGACAAAGCTCCTGAGGAAGTGCTACAAAAGGAGCCAGTCCCTGGAAAAACACTTCAGCTGTTCCTGCTCCTGGGGGTAGGAAGGCATGGCTGAAACAAATGTCCTTCCCATTCCTTCTCACCCCAGAGCCAGCTACAATCCCTGCTGCAGCAAACCCAATCTGGTAACCACAAGGTTTTGAGGTAAAGACTTTGCTTGCAGTGAGGTCCTGTTTCTAAATGAAGGTTATTGATCAAGTTTCTGGCCTTAAGAAAAGAAATCAAGACATAATTTATGCTCAGAGTGACCTGTAGGTGTTTGCACAACAATTAATACCCACAGTTATGGTGATGCAGCTGGACACAAGGCAATTGATCTTTTCCTTGAAACTTTTTGCCCTTACAGCCACTACCTCTAACTCCTCATTATGTGTCCCCATACTCGTTGCATTTCAAAATTATCACACTAAGCAAAGCTCAGTGCACTGTTTAAATGAGTAAGGAACATCTGGTGAGCTGAGACTACTGGGGCTCCACGGACAGATAAAGTTGTAGCACTTTTCCTCTGTATGTGGAAATGCATTGTAAATTAAATCTGCAAATCGTCTGAAAAGGCACAGGTCGGAGAGGAGGTGGAGAAGCACCCTCATTTGTGCCAAGGTCAAATTCTGTGCAGCTTAGCTTAAAGCCAGTGTATTTCCATGCATTCAGTCACAAAGCTTTGTACTGCTCACTTATTATTTTGTACCTTAACAGTCTTCTAAAGGTGCTCAGGACATCCTACTTTGGCCATCACAAAATAAGTGCCAAATATACTATGAAACAGACAGATGTTGACTATGAAAATATTTCTCTTCCAACCTTTTTTTTTTCTTCTTTCATTTGCTTTAAAGAAATGTGGGATAAAACTGATATCTCAACCCAGAGCTGCCTGAGACTGAACTGCTGCCTGCTGCTCTACCTTGGTTTAAAAAAAAAAAGCAAAACAACAAGTTGTGCAGTAGACCATCTGCCATGAAACATAAATGTCTTGTAATAGCAATAAGCCAAGAGCCATGAACCACTTAGCCTGAGGGAGAAGATGTTTCAGCAGGGTGAGCAGCAAGGAAACCCTCAAAGAGACGGGTTTGGCTCCCACTCAGCTCCAGCTGCCGCCGTGTTGGAGGCCAGCTCTCCACACCCTGCAGGATTCCTGCCCAGCCCCAGAGCTCCTGCTGTGTCACCTCTTCACCTTTGCATTCATGCAGAGAGGTCGAGCCCTTGGGACGACAGGAGTCACTTTTGTTAGTGCTGCTCTGTGGTCAGAGATGCTGCACAGCCCCCTGTGCCAGGAGAGGATGTGACTGCACCTGGGGCTGATCAGCACCAGGGACACCCCCGACCTGCTGCCACCCTTTGTGTGACACACAGCAGGAGTGCTCATATCTTGGGAGGCCTAAGTTCCCTGCAGGAAGCAAGGAGAGGGCACTACAGGCTGATGGGACTATGGTTTTGTTGTTCAGAGCTTCTCCTGGAAGTGATGCCACAGTTGTGCCAGTCTCTATTGTTCCTGCTGTTTTCCCATCTCACACGAGTGTTTGCAGGACCTTCATGCACATTATGGGTCTTGTTTTTGCATCACAAATGGGTAAAAGACAACTGGGAGAGCACAAGCTCCATCTCTGACAGAAATTTCACCCCTTTTTTCTCCTAAAAGCATCAAAACGAACACCCTTTATTCCATGTACACCTTCAGGACCCACTCTGGCACAGCTTCTAACCACAGCCCCAGATGTGAAACCTGACATTAATACGAACCAGTAGGACATTTCCAACTGTTTACTCTGGAACAGAGCTAATAACAAAAGACAAGCAGTTTTCAACAAAAGGTAGGGTTAGCTCATGTCACAGCAGCTAAGGAGTATCATTTGAAAACCCCAAAGGGAGTCTTTAAGAAAACGTCTTCCAGAAAAAATCCCCGCTCTTGCTACCATCTCAGGAAGAAGCAGCAGGAACATGACACCTTTGCCTTGTTGGCTGAATAATGGTACTGAGACTATGGCAAGGTTGAGTGCTAATTGTTCATTGGGTGATCAGTGATATGCCCAGGTGGCTGCAAAGGCAGAGGTTGAAAGAGGGAAAAAAACCCAATTCTTTGGATTTCTCCTTTCTAGAAATCATCTAAACAGAGGTGTGAATGGAAGGAGTGTCAGGACTGAATCCGCAGATGGCTCCAATGTCAGGGAACATTTATCTGATAGCCAGTAAAAATGTGACTGTCTCCTGTTTTCCCAGGCTGTGTAACGTCACCTTGATGAGTGTTTTCAGCTCAGACAAGTCGCTGCAGGAGGGCACACCTGCTGCTCAGCACAGCTGCCACTGCCGCTTCCCGCTGCTCCTGCAGCTCCCGCAGGGAATGGCACCCAAGGCTTTGGTTGCATCACCCCTCTGCCTGCCCCAGCCTCTTCCTCCCACTCTCCCCATTATCCCCACAAAGCTCATCAGCTTGGCTGGTCCTTTTCTGGACCTGTCCATCCATTCCCAGAGCTCCCACACTGGGATGTGCCAGGACATCACCTCACCATGTGTGTAAATTAATTCCCTTTAAAATTCAGCCTCATTCACAAGGTACCCATAGCCCTGATTTTGGAGGTCATGAACAGCCCCACACCAGCTGCATCTCCCACTCCCATATTTGGTAGCCCACGACCAGGTGCCCCTTAAACTTCTTCCCTCAAAACCACAAGCTCCCAGCCCAACCCTTCCATTTGTTGCTGTATCTAGGGATGTATTATTCCTAAGTTAGTAGCCCAAAATCCATCTGAGGCTTTGGCTTTGATTTCCTTCAAGAAAGGACTTCAACACCTGGTCTTTACCTACCCAGCATGCAGGTCAGTGATGTGGATGAACAAATCTTCCACTCCCTTGAGCAGGGCTCAATGTGGCTGAGGAGAGGAGAGCAATGATACCCCACATCTGGACAAAACACATCTGCTGCCTCAGGAAGGTCTGACACTCACTTGGAATCAGCTAAAGGCCATGAAGGGTGGTGGAGAATCACTCCTGGATTTCCCTTGTAAGAGATTATCTGGCATAGCTGATAATAATCACTGCCCAAGGGCAAAGTGACCAGTATTAACCTAGCTGCCCTCTCAATGCCATGAAAAATAATTCCATCCTTTGTATATTCCTAGAAGAAGGAAAAAAAGCCAGAAACAAAGTGCTTTAAAACCTGCATTTGTCAGATTGATCCTGTTTAATTAAACAGGAAATTGCAGGGCAACTAAATCAATCTTTACAAAGAAAAGCTGTTTCTCTGTTTACCGAAGAGAAACTTGTGGTGATTTATCTTAAAGAATGTAATTGCCTAATGATTAATAGTGACCAGAGATAGGAGGAAATGAGAAACAGGAGTGACTTCTCTTGGTGTGTGAAGCATGGCAGAGCTATATACCCCTGCCACAGGGAGCATTAAACAAGAAAAATTTCCTGGTTTACACCAGGAACCTGCTATTCTTCTTCTAGTTTCTTCTTTGATACAGAAGTTATCACCACTGGAGAACTCCAGGTGTGCTATTTGATATTAGGAGATTTGGGTCCAGGTATACCATTTGTTTTTTTTCTTTTCTGCCCATGGTAATTCAAAATCAGATTTTCATTTTCCTTCCCAACCCTTTCCTGCAACCTGCCGTGGAAACCAGCAGGTTTCACAACTACACTGTACCTCAGAGAACACCACAATGAAGTGTCCCAAATACTTCTGCAGTCCCACCCTTGGGGGTTTCATCCTGGTTCTGGATCCTGCCCTGGCTGCAGGACCCCTGAGGTAGAGGCAGGAACTGAACCCAGATTAGCTGCATCTTAGTGCAGGGCTCAAATGCTAAATTACCACTTTCCAGTCCAAAAGGTGCCTACTCACAGCTTTCCAAGAGAGAAATTAAATTTGCTGGTCACTAATTCTGGCTTAGGAACAGGGCTTAGAAATGTGAGTTTCTCACACAGAATAGCAGATACTCTAACTATAACTAATAACAGATACTCTAACTATAACTAATAACAGATACTCTAACTAATAACAGATACAGGCTGCAGGGTCCTGGCAGGACAGTAAGACATCCCCCACCTCCACGACTGCATTCAACAATTGATCAAAGTAATACCCTTGTATTTAAACAGGAAAGAGATGATGCCAGTACCTCTGCAGGGAAGGCAAAAGGCATCACCAGTGACTTGTCAGAGGAGCAGCACACCCTGGGCTGCCGAGCATGGAGCAGGGCACCCCAAACAGCCCAGGGAACAGGGCTCTGCTCAGCCATAATTCTGACTGAAAGCACACAGCCACTCTGGTGTGGGACTTGAGAGTTTGGCAAATCATGATTCAATCCTAGAGCACTTGATGGTGTCATTACCATCCTCTGCAGCCACATACAGAAGTGCCACTGCAGCCCAACACAGAAGGGCCATCCGTGCCATCCCTCTCACCTCACTAAGCAGATTTAACAAATGGAAACAATTTCTCTTCACTCGGAACCAGTGAAGGTGAGGATAAAACTCTAACATTTTATGGAGCCATAGCTTTTTGACTGCTTATGAGGAACGGCAGACAGAGTTCTCACAAAGCAGTTAAAAAGCCCCCTGTAGTGAAACCTCGTGGTTTATGAAAATGAGGATTGTTTATTATTACTCTAAGGTGGCTTGCACTGAGATGAAGGTTTGAAAGACCTGTAACACCTGTGAAAGAGGGGTCTTCAACTTGGCCAGAGTGTAAGAGAAACAATTTTACAGGTGTTTCACTATTTTTCTGTTGTAGCCGAACTGAGGCAACATTCTGCTTGTTTTCTCAGCTCAGTCAAGATTCATCTGCACCTCCAGTGGGACTATTCTGACCCTGATAGTTCATGCTCTCTCCCAACAAAAGTGTTTTGCCAGCATTTCAGTGCCTTATGCTAAAGCACCATGTTATTCTCTCAGCTACACAACTTTTCCCCATTTCCTTTAAATGACTCAAGGAAAATCTGTTCTCGGTATCTTGCAGAAAGGAATCTGTCAGGCTTTAACCCGTAACCTTTCTCTGCTTTACTGACCCAAAATTCTCTTGGCTGTAAGGCAGACTCACATTTTAGAGCATCCATCTCCGTAATTTAGGGAAGGTCATAAAACATTGTCCAAGCATATTCACTCTCTTTTCCCATAGATCATTTACTGATCATCTATAGGCAGCATCCCAACTACCTGTTTGACATGCCTCCATATGAAATAACCCATCTAGACTAATATCCACAGAAAGCAGTATAAATTCCCTGTTAAATCCTAGCCATTGTAATTACTCAATCCTAAATACTCTCATTTCTTCCTCTGTAGGTTCCAAAAATATCTAGCACATGAGGATCTCACAGCCACCCTCACTGATCCCCTGCCACCACTTAATTGAATTATAACACCATAAATAATCTGGAGGCTGTCTCAGAGGCACCCCATATAATTTTCAGGGATGTTGCCTGGTGGGTGACCTATTTGGAGAGGTGCAGACAGATTTCTTAGGATTTTCTTCAAGTTGATTATCTCCATATTCCCTGATGGGCCTTTGTTGCAAAAGAATTACCAAAAAAAAAAAAAAAGTGCTATTTAATTTATTAACAGCTAGTCCCAAACCGAATTCCCACGGTGGAGAAACACTGAGCAGATAAACCTAAACTTCTGGAACTGAGAATGTCAGGACAGCAAAGTGTTTCAAGATGGGGATCTGAATTTTGCAGCTAAAGACCATCTTCAGGCAATTTGTGGATTATGCAGGGATACAAATGCATGAGGCACTTAGTGCCAAGTACCTCCTGGCATTCACAAACATAATCTCCACAAAAAGATTTCCACCACAAAGAGATGTTTTTCGGTGTACAGCCAGAAACAAGGTTGCTTATTTGAATTAAACGTTCTAAGGGCGTTAAGGCTAATCTACTGGCAGCAGTAGGTCTGCACTTCAGGTAGATGGAGTGCTTGTGCTGCATTGTAGCCCTGCATCCTCTCAGCACAAGGTATTCAGAGAATTGCTCTTCTCTTTGCTTGCCCAGCTGCTCCAGGGACACTGCCACACTTGTCAGACAATAGATGTGCTATGGGAGCAGTTCACATCCCAACCACACGCCCACGAGTGCCGTTGTATTAAACAGAGCTCTGCAGAGCAGGTCTGCACAACACACATCTCCTTTTGTCACCAGCCTCTGCCAGCCTGCCCGTGACACCAAGCTGAGTGCTGTGGTTGGCACACCCGAGGGATGGGGTGCCACCCAAAGGGACCTGGATGAGCTCAAGGAGTGGGCCCATGTGAACCCCACGAGGTTCAACAGAGCAAGGTCCTGTGCCTGTGTCACTGCAGGCTGGGGGATGAAGGTGCTGGGAGCAGCCCTGCAATAATTTGTCTCTCTTCCATGGTGACCAACTCGAACCGAAATAAGACACCCTGGTACCTGAGTGCATTCACACTAATTCAGTGTAACACACCAACTGAGACCTTACACATCTGGTATGGTTAGAGAGCAGGTCAGAACCCTTCCAGGCACGGTGCTGCCTCTCAGGGGCTCTGTCCAGCACCAGCAGTGCTTTGTCTGCTCAACCACACACACTGGTGGGGCAGCTCTGCCATGGACCCACTGTGTTCTCTTGATGCTTCCTCTTGCATTGCTCCTACCTGTCCTCTTATTTGGATCCAGCAGGAAGGGATGCTCCTTGGATTGCAGCGATGTGGTGGCTCTGGTTGCCATGACACATAGCTGAGGGGTTTGGTTTCCTCTCTCCTTTCTCCCTGTCCCGGGTCAGCCTCTGTGAGTGCTCACACATGGAAGCAGGGATGTGTGTCTGTGCTGCCAGAGGATCACAGAGCTGTTGAGACTCGATGTTTTTCCCAGCCCCTCTGCTGCTCTCTGTGTGTTTTTGTGTAACCAGAAGCCATTGCAGCCTGATGTATTAATATATAATGCCTACATTGGGAAGCAGCAAGGTCTCCCCTCCTGCTGCTCGTAGAGCACCTTTACATCTTCCCTGCTTCCCAAAGGAGGGGTTGGGGAAAAAAAGCCAAGGTTCAGGAAGGAGTCTGCTCTTTTTGCCTTCCCATCAAGCACAGCTCTCTGCATGTGTGAGGTCTCACAAGGGGTGTGAGCCAAGCCTTGTCCTCATCCCAACCTTCAATTAAGGAAAGAGCGAGCACCGAGCCTCAGCGAGCACCAGGACCACACCAAAGCCCAGAGCTGTCAGTGTGGCTGTGCACAGCAAGTTCCCAGGAGCTCTCTGCTAAGATTTAGAAAACAAGGGCAAACAAACCCAAAACGAGCCCCTGAGCCCGAATTTCTTATGAAATAATACTAAAGTGCATGTAATCCACACGGCTGCATGCCAAGGAACCTGGAAGGTGGGCAGTCCCTGGGAAGCCCCAGATGCAAGAGTGTCCCCTGCCCTTGGCCAGGAGCCAGGCAGAGAAGCTCCTGCAGGAACAGCTGTTTGGGGCCAGAGAAGGCATCCAAACAGAGAACACTCAGGAGGCAGAGCCTGGAGCAGCAACACTCAGTGCTCATCCTCACCAGCATCTCATGGGCTCCATATCGCCGGTTTGAGTGACTTTCTGCTAACTTCCTCAGAGGTTTTACCCAGCCCAGAGGTAAATGCCATACCAAATCAGGGTTTGCGACAGACTAAAACCTTCTTTCCAAAGTTTCAGGAACTCCTGGGGTACAGCTGAGACTCAGTATAGAGCTGATCTGCACAGAGAGAAGAAGACATTTTCAAGTGCAAATCCCACATATTCAATTATCACCCACCCAGTGCTGAGCCACATGATGGAAGGGAGGGACAGGGGCATGCACAGTGCTCTGGGTACCTGCCTGGCTTTACCTCTTTGGGGTAGGGAAATCCCAACCCTGCCTCTGTCTTCTGTATCACT
>WAAE01011563.1:64586-74821 GCA_013400495.1 Nicator chloris | reverse complement strand
TTCTCTGTCTTTCTTTCTTTCTTCTCTTATATGAAATCACATGAAGCTTTTGTAACTCTTTCCTTACACAAAAATTTCTGTTAATACAGTATTGGGGTAAATGACTTCAAAGCTTTTCTTGTGGAAAGATTTGATAACAATGGATATCTGAAACTCTCACCCAGCTACAGAAACAAAAATCTTAACATATTTATGCTGTAGAAGAAAGCACAGACACCAGAGGGTCAGGGAACTCTACAGGCCATTGATCTTTGAGAAAGTCAAAACCAACAGAACTACATTTGCCTGATCAGTATCTTACAGAGTAGTGTAAACAGCCATGCCTGCCTTTTCAAACAGTAGTGAATTGCTAACTACAAGCAAAAAACCATATTTTTTGTAGGTATAGGGTAATCCCTAAAACCTGGAGAGGAAGCTGAAAATAGAAGACAGGATGGCCCTGAGGCCTTCAGAAACTGCTGAAAAACTCACTATTTCTGAAGTGGCCTACAGCATGTAAAAAAAGCATGAGAATCTCTGAATTCTGACACTTTAATAAGGCAGTAGGAAAAAAAAAAAGGTGATTTTCTGATAATACCAGCTTTGTCTGAGGGAGACTAGAGGGTGGATATCAATCTTTGTGTGCTAGAGGGAGAGAAATAGCCAGCTGGGCTAGAATATTAGCCAAAACACTCATGAACTGTGTGACTGTCAAGTACAACTAAATGTCACTAAGAAGGTTAAGAGTATGCTTTCTTACTGGGGAATTCCAGAGGAAATATTATTGGGAAAAAAAAAAAAGGAAAAAAAAAAAAAGAAAATAAAAAAGGCCAGTGTTTATAGGGCAAGGTTTCAAAGCTTTTTTGGCAAGATATAATTTCTACTGCATTATCACCAGCCTTCAATATCCTGAAGCAAAGACAGAGACTGGAAGAAATGTGCAGACAAGATGATCCTTCCTTGGCACAGATCAGCTTCCTTACGTACAGATCAGCTCCTGTTATGTCAGCTAAATAAAACAGACTTGACAGAGAAGCACTTGCCATCCCAGTGACTGATGCTAAAGAAGCTCTGTATATCTACCTACCTATTTACAGAAGATAGAGGCTGTACAGGCCATGTTGACAATGTCCAGCTGTTTCTGAAACTTTTAGATGAGAATTTAGGTGAGGAGCAAAACCAAATTGTTTCAGCAAAATCATGTGAGTACTTTTCTACAAAAAATGCTGAAGCCTGTTATTATCAGGAGTACCTGAAACTGTATATTTTACAGAAACAGCAACATTGCCTGCATTTCTTGCGAAGAGGTATCCGAGGTTAAAAATATCACATGATTTGACATCAAAGCAACCTCTGATAGTGTAAAAATAGGTTTAATACATATTTGTTTCAGTCAAATGTGTTTAATTTGAACAGCATGAACTGGTATGGGATTTATGCCTCTGTTTAAAGCAGTCTGAAGAAGCAGCTCCTGTGATAAGCTCATGACATTCATTTGATTAAGTCTGAAAACTAGAGACGGACCGTTTAGGCATTGTCATTGAATACTTAATCATTTATACTGGAAACATTAAAAATGCTTCACAGTTCTGTCCAAAATCCTCTAGACTTAGATTTCTTCTAACCTAGAGCAAATGCCTTCAGCTTCATTCTCGACCTCTAGAAGCCACTGGCTCCTGAGAAGAGAGAATTTGTGCCTGTGTGTTAGCTCAGTGGAGTTTACCACACTGAGATTTAAGGCCTTTGAGGTTAATTTTAATGCCCCTTCCAGTGTAATCAGATAGCTCCTACATGTCTATCAAAGTGTCATTTATCACAGCTCCATCGTGGCATTTAGCTGGTGTGTTGCCATTGTTGAGTTCTAGTGCCCCACCCTAAGAGTTGAGCCCTGCTCTTCAGTTGTATTTGAGCAGAGAGCAGGGCCATAAGCAGATATGGGCCTCCTCATCAAATTAAAACAACATCTGACAAGTGATAGATCAGTAAGGACAGATACTTTATTTATTCGTATGAACCCCTCAGCAATTTAGCTGGTTCCCTAATTGTCTTGTTTAAGAAAAGTGAGTTGTTGCCACTTGTCTTATATTTCTACCCACAAAGCACTAAGGATCTACCTAATTTTATCATTCTCAGAGCTTCTAAAGGTGCCTTTACCTACTTTATTTTTCCTTTTCTTTTGCACAGCAATTGCATCCAGTGGAAGCCTGAGTCTCTGTTAGCCTAAAGAGTTTAAAGAGTAGCATCTCCAAAAAGAGCTGAGGAATCAGAACCCAACTGCAGACCTGGTGGTATAACAGGCAGATGATGGGCCAGCTCCCCTTTCAAGGCTCTTTGTGTTTTACAGTGCTGACAACACTGGAGCTTGTTTTCATCAGTGTACTATCCAGATATGACTCAGAAGACATATGGAGAATGTGTACTACCAAGATTCAATTTTTAAAGTCACTTCTCTGTTCAAAACCACAGTGAAAAAAAAAAAAAAAGAAAAAAAAAACCCAAACTAAAACAAAAAAAGCCCCCACAACAAAGATGTGCTAAACTGACAGAAAACTGTCACTAATAGCTGCCTAAATCAATAGGTGGTCATCTCTTGCCCTCTAACTTCATTGGGGATGGGGAAGGGGAAAGGTGCTTGACGTATAACTACGAAAAATGTTCATTTGAGGAAAAGTTTTAAATTAGCAAACCAGAACACTGGATACAATCTAGATTACAAAATAAAAACCTTCGTTTATGGCAGATGAACATGAGCCAATTATATTGGTTACTATTCAAAGAAAGGAAAAAAAGAAATAAGATTTCAGTTTGCTGTTGAAACTATTACATGACAATATGCCTGGAAGATGCCAATAAACAGGAGAATAGGCCCTTGTGAAGACCAGTTTGGAGCTATATGCATGGCATGGCCATTGGCTGGGGGATCTGTAATCCATACTAGAAAGCAACAGTAGATGGCCTACTTTTCACAAAAAGTGAGAGCTAGAGAAAACCACATTGTGCCATAGGGAGGGGAAGCACAGGCATAGCCTTCATTATTAATTGGCATACACAGAAAGAGCAAGCAGAAACAAGACAAGTAAAAGAAAGAAGGGAATTCTCCCCGGAAACATATGGGAAGCACAAAACAGAAGTAATAAAACATTAAAGAATAGGGATACAAACACCATCATGTCCAGAAAGTGCAGTCATTAGTAATGAACATAGTGAAAGCACTGGAAGGATGAATGCAAAAGTTAATGGCTTCTTTTACACCTGTGAGAGAGTGCACAGAAAAAGCACAGGTTATCTAAATAAGAGATGTATGAAAGAGTCTTCCAAGTATCATTTTCTATATAACTCACCAGGCTTCACTAAAGGGAGAAGTAAAGGAAAGCACAGAAAATTCCACTTTGACACCTGTCTTTCAAAGCTGACTTCATTTTCATAATTTATCTTTGTAGTTACTGCACAGCAGAGGACCCAAAGCCAAGCACTGCCAGCAAGTCACTCTGGCCACAGACTTGGTGTTCTACTCACTTTCTTTATGGGTCCACTAAACAATCTCCATTTTATAATTAGCCACAAAGGATAATTTGCCAGCTAATTTTGCCATGTAAATGTTTGAATCCCTAGGGAAAACTAAGCATCCAGCACTGCTGAGGAGCCCTCTCTTCAAGAAGCTGAGCACAAGCTTTTTGAATATTTTTGACTCTCCTTTTCCTATCTGGTTGAGCTCTCAAACTACAAGTTGCCTGATGTTGTCAACTGATATTTACAGGATACCTTGGGAAATATTTTTGCAGGTCACAGAAATTATTTCCAGTGCTGAAAAACAGTGCATGTAAACATGCAGTTTGAAGAATTATTGCTAAAAAATATTTGAACACGTTTTTCAAAGTTCATACCCAAACTTGGACACAGATAGTAATAACATAGTGATTGCTTCAGAGTTATCTAAGTGATAGCAATCACCTATCCAACCACTTGGTCTTGCTTCTAAGATCCAGCAAACTTCTTTAAAAGCTAACAGTGTGATGTAGGAGCAACCTAATGGAGTGAAATGGCAGCACAAGGAATGGCCTTTCTTATGGGCACAACGAAGAGAGGAAGGAGCACTGCTGTATTTGTATACACAGCTTTACTGCAAACATAATTTTGCTACCTCTTAAACAGCAGTGAGTAACAAGGGTTGCAAGATACAGAAATGGAGATGATTAATTCTGTCTTGGCCTGAAAAAATTACTCTTCTTGCCAATATTTTGGCACCTCCTACTGACTAATACAGAAAGGAGTGACATAGGGCCTGAGGACGTAAAACAGACATGGTGAAAATGAAAAGCTTTAGTAGCTAGCCTACAGTACTCTACCACAGCCATAGAGTAAGTGTGTAGGAGAGGGGAAAAAGAAGAGATTGATTCCACTTCACAATATTCAGTCAGTTAGATGATGGGAGAAGATCTGAAAGGGGCAAGGTCTGAAATAGGCAATAATCATATCAAATACAAAATATTTTTGTATGTGGGAAATAGGGCTTTGTGTGAAAAGTGTAAGTGTCCATCACATATCTAAAAACTGAGATTAATAATCGGCTAACATCTAAAAGAAAACATGTAAGAAATGACTGCAACTAGTGAGTTAGAACCACAAAAGTAGACAAATCTCCTTTACATATCTTCCAGTAATAGGAGAAATTAATGAATTTTAGAGACAATGGACTTGACAAGAGTCTGCCCACGCTTTTATTTAAACAGGTGTAAATCACTTTGTATTTCCTTCCAATTTGTCAAGTCAATAGAACAAGAGGGAAGAAAGACTGCCATAATGGGGAACCAGGCCTTTCCAGCTGCATGACAGTGAAAAAATGCGAAATGTAAGCAGTTGGTGTCTGTAGGACCTTGCTATGTTGTGCATTGCATAAGTGGCTAAACTCATGTACATGTGTCTACTCTGAACCACACTGCTATGGTTTATAGATTAAGCTCTGCTTTCAGGTACAGCCAGGTATATCTATAGAACCTGAAGAAACATCACCGGAGTTGCTTGGCATTTACAAGAGCAAAAATGGGAGAGAAGGAACAGATGGAACTCTCTGCTAAACCAGTGCAAAGCTGCACCTCCCTCAGAGGACACCTTTAAAAGCAGCCACGGAACAAAAGCCTCTCTGCTTGCCAGCCAGGCATACATTATAGTAACCACACCCTTGTAGGTAAACATGTACATAGAGCAAATCACTTCTTTTGTGAATAGGGTTTACTTCATCATTTTGAAATGCTTATTGCTGTTCCTTGACATATTAGTATGCTTAAAGGAATCATTTAAGGAAATAAGCTTATTTGCCTATGTTTACACTTATTTGTCCTCTGTTATTCATCAAATTTGTCTAATATTTTTATCACATCGTATTTTATATTAAAAATAAACAAACATCATGATGGCCTTTCAAGTGGTAGTTGCTAGCAATAAAATAAAGTCAAGAAGTCACATAGTCTCATGTGTGATGAAAGTAGTTGGAAAGGCTGTATTGCTCCAGGTATTCTGGTAACATACAATGTCAATACCCCACCATATCTCAAATCTTCTATTACTTTGAATGTCAGCGCTCTGCTGCAGGTTAAAAAGATGAAGCTGCAATACGTGCAACGAATGCCTCTTATTGTTAGTACTGCGTTTTAAAAAGAAATGAGATTGTTCTGTGTGATGATGTAGGGCATTACATGGAAAGGCTAGTTTTCAGAGAAGGCCCTGTGCTGGGAACACCACTGAGCCCACCGTGCTTGGGCAGCCAACTGGACGTGGGGTTCTGCTGGTGTCCAAAGATCTGGTGCCACTTGCCCCAAGGCTCCTTTTGCACCTACTGTACCGTGCTGTTTCAGAACAAATGAAAAAGCAGCTTTTGTATAACATATGTTCAGTTCCTATAGTAAGCTATTTTTGCAGTTGGAAGGCCTCAGGCATTACTATCCTTCCAAGCCATACACAAACAAAGAGGGTTTACCACAAAAAAGAGCCTCTGCGGAAGAGTGTAAAGTTTACCTTTGCTCCCTCACTCAAGATCCTAGTTTCATCAAGTTCTATAAAATTTCAATTGATTCAGTTTCACCTTATCATTGAATTCTTATTGCTACCTGACCTAAGGTCAACTACACTTTCAAAATGAATAAAGAAAAAGATATAATGCAATCACCTGGTAAGTCTGAACCATTGCTGCCTTATTTCTGTTGTACACCAGAACCCACTGGATTTTCAGTGTAGGTGCTCTGCTATAATCAGGGTAACAGTGGTCTAGGGGGCTCTAAACCTGCATGTGCAGAAACCAGAGGTACAGACTTAAAGATCTAGGCTACACCATCTACACTGCTGGACTAGGAGCCAGAAGAGCACCTCCTCTCTCTCTAAGCACAGGGATCCATATCCTAGGAGAAATCTTGTTTCCAGCTGCTAAAAGTTTCCAGTCAGCTTCCTACCCTTTCTCTGGCTTTCCAGGCTGGCTGCAAGAAAAGATGAGTGTGATGGTGTGGAGGTAGCTGCATCTCCTGCTGGCCCACATCTGTTGCCATCTGTTTCGGCCTTACCCAGGACCAGGCTATGTCCATTTTCAGCAGGGGAGGTGTTGCCACTCACACCTAAGTGTTTGCTGTTCTTGGAGTCCCAGCACACATGCAAATCTGGGTGGTAACACACCCAGCTACCTTTGAGGCAGGTATCCCTCAGGAAGACACCAGCCTGGCCCTCACACACTGAACAGGTTACTGGAACAAAAATGTTAATGCACATTGCTGGACGTAACTTGTATCCACAGGTAGGGGAATGTGGCTAAATATCTGGCTCTAAGTGACTTGATCCGTGATAAAAGAGGCATTAAACCCTGGTCTCCTGCCTCCTTCCCCCAAACTTTTAATAAATCTTATCTCCTTTTATGAGGAACTTATGGGGAAGTCTACATCAAAGGAAAACATACATTTTTATTTTGCTTCAGATGTGTTAACAATATTTCTTAAAAACATTTCTGGCCAAAATACCAAAAATCACCTGATGTTCAATTATAAAAATACCACAACTGCATTTGAAACTTTACTGTAACTACAGTCTAAAAGTGAAACTAAAAAAGTGAAAGTTGCTTGTTGTTTTATGATACACAGGCTGAAAGAAATGCTGAAAGTAAACAAAAAAGCACACATAAACATACATTTATAAAAATGCTGCTTGAATTCTAAGATATATTTGCACCAGAGGGAAAGGTGGCAATTTATAAGACTTTTGATAGGAAAAACTCATATGTGATCATCCAAGTTGTTAGATACTGATTTCACAGTATTCCTTGCAGATTCTGTGACAAATGCAGAAAAAATAGGAACACATAGGTAGAAACCGCTGCTGAGATTTTCCAAAGTCGGAAAGAAAAGTATGCAACGATCTCCTGTACATTTGGAAAATCCTGGTGTTCAGGCTTACTGTTCTTCTCGCAGCTGAACTTCCTTCATGATTCCTTTTCTCTTTGGTTATGCCTGGTTAACTGACGTTGGCAATACTCAGCCCAAGTCATGCCAGCTAAACAGCAGCCACGAAAGGGAAACAGTAAGGAAGAGGACAACATAGCTCAGATTTGATGTTTAACCAGGATTCTTGAAACTTTCTTCACGTGCTTTTAAATTTTATCTTGAGGTTTACGTTTGTAGTGGAGGTGCAGGAAATCAAGTAATTCAACTTGTACTTACCATTTACATAATTACTTTTATTAAATTACTTCTATAATTTGTGTAAATAAAAAAAAATCTCCAAAATTCATGCAGTTACACTGTTCACAACTACTCTGTCAGTTGATGCAATTACTATAAATAGGCTCAGAGACATCACTAATTAATGAAGTTGGAAGGGTAATGTAAGAAGAAGTCTGCTACTTCACATTTGAAGCATATGATATCTAAGTTGAGATGTAGAAGGGTGATTTCTTTTTCTTTTGGGCTTTGGCAAGAATATATTATAAAGAACCATCACGCATGAAAGTCCCCCAGGCTACAGATGCTTGGAAAATAAAGCTAAATAGTAGAGTTGTGGCTTTTTTCTAGCTAAATTTTAAACATTAAGAATGAAGCAATATTAGTGGAGTGCATACACACACCTTACTGATTTTAGTGGGGTTTATACATGCAAAGTGAGTTGTAGAAGATTCATCTTTAAACCTGGTGCAGAAGTGTCATTTTCCTCTCTGTTTTGAACACAGTAAGATGTATTTTATTTGCAATTTTATGTAATCTTATAAACCAAATATAGTTGATTCTTTTTTCCATTTGGGATGAAAAAATGCATTTCTTCAGAGTCACTGGAAAAGAAAGGTAGTCTTGCAAAAAAACTGTCAGAAGAAAATTGTGCATATTAACAACTCTCTTGAGAGCAATAATAGACATTCTTTGCATTTATTCAGCACATTTACATCCAAATCAGGAAGATGTTGGATTTATCTCAGTTAACACTGAAATATTTGCAAAAATCAATAAGAGAAAGTGTTTCCTGCAGAAGAAGGAAGAGGTAACCTTGTAGGGTTTTGTTTGTACCTCTCAGGGATACTATAGGCAAAATGACCACACCGCTTCAGTGAACTGTGCATTTTCAGTCACAGAGAAGTGGCACATATCCTAAACAGTAGATCCAGTGAATCCTGTCATATCCTTACAGCTGCACTGATGACAGGCCCAGCTTGGGCCTTCTGTGTATGTAAGCAACACTCACTGTTGGAGCAGTACTCCTCTCTTATTTCTAAATAACTTTCTGTATAGGGTTCAAGAACGTTTTATACACACAAAATTTACGCTCCTGTGGCTTATTATTGGTTTTGGTTTTGCAACAGTAATATCCCAAACACCTAGCAACAGTGTGGACACTAAGACATCATTCTGTATTTTCTCTGGCCTTCTGATTTCCTTCATTGCCCAAAGACATATTTACTGGAAAAAAATAATAAAAACAAAACAAAACAAAAAACACTAACAAAAACCAAACCAAAAAAAACCCCAAACTACCAAACAACTTAAAAATCCAATGGCTATGAGTAGCCTTTTTCTCTGCTGATGCCAAAACGCATTTTATACACAGGTGCAGAACAGAGCTGAATTTGTCTTCAATTTTCCAGATTAGCATTAATAATGCTAATTATTAGCATTCCTCACACTTCCTCGCAGAAAAATGCTTTGCAGACACGGCACTGTACAAAGCCCCTTCACTCTGCACTAACACTGGTCCCCGCTGCAGCAGACCCATTTTACAGGTAGGCAAACAGAGCCCGGTAGGCACGGCACCTCCTACCGGAGGTTTGGGTAGGGCAAAACAGGAACGAGGTGCACCCTCCGGCTAATTCAGCACGAGGTGTGATCCCAAGAAGTGATGCGTCCGCTCGGGGAGACGGCCCCGGCTGCGTGTCCGGCCCCGCGCTGCCCGAGCCGGTGACTCTGGGGGGCCTCCGGGAGCGAAGCGGCGCGGCGGGGCGGGGTGGTGCGGGGCTGCCCGCGGGCTGTGCCCAGCGCACGGCCCCGGCCCGCCCCGCCTCGCAGCCCGCTACGGCCCTCCGGCAGCGGCGCCGCGGGCTCGGGAGCGGCCCCGCCCCGGCCCGGCCCGCCCCGTCGGCAGCTCATTGATGAGCCGCGGGCCTTTGAGGAAAGGGCGAGTGCGCCGAAACCGCTGTAAAGCCATGATTTTTCAAGCAGCAGCGCAGCCTGGGAACTTTGCATGTTTCGCCATTTTTCACATCCTGACTCATTTCTGTATCAAAAAACGTGTTCTCTGGAGCTCATCGGACACCCGCCGCTCTTCCCGCCGCCGCGGCGCTGGCAGCATCCACCGCCGGGCAGCAGCAAGGGGAACTAAAGCAGAAATCCCCCGCGGCCAGGCAACCGCAGTCAAGCCCCGGGCAGCCCCGGGCCCCTCTGAGTTCCCTCCGAGTTCCTTTTCTATTGCCAGCGGAGGTTGTTTGCCCCCCGAGGGCTGCAGCCCGCACGCCACGCAGGGAGCGGAGCAGGTGCACCCGCCAAGGCCCCCCCTCCCCCCGTCGGCGGGAGACACCTGCGTCGGCCGGGGGGTGGTCGAGGGGTCTCGCCCGAGAGTTCTCGCCCCACGACGAGACCCGCCTTCCCCACCCGCCGTGCACGGGGGAGAGGGGCTGCCCCCCGCCCCGACAGCTCCATCAGCGACAGCCGCAGGGCGCGGGCACGGGGGGCTGCGGACGCGCCGTCGAGGGCCCGCGGCGCGGGAGCGGCGGCGGCGCTGGCGCGGGGGCTCCCGCCGCT
>WAAE01011563.1:0-64025 GCA_013400495.1 Nicator chloris | reverse complement strand
CGCCCGCCCCGCGCCCCGCCGCCGCGGCACGGGCCCGCCAGGCGCCTGCGCACTACAGGGGCGCCAGATTTGGCGGGAGGGGGAGTGTCCAAGGGCCCTTTGTTTGATGGCATCTCTGTTTACAGAGTTTACTCTTTAATCTCAACCTGTTTCCTCCTCCTCCTCCTGCGGCTCCTCGGCACTCCTGTGCGCGGCGGCGGAGCGCCCAGGCGCAGCCCGGCAGCAGGGCGCGGCGGCGGGCGCGGGCTTGGTCTCCCCCGTCCTCCTCCCCCAGCGGCCGGTGCGAGGATGTCCCGGAGACCCCGGCACAGGTAACCCGCTGTCTGCGGGCGGGGGACGGTCGGCTGCGCTCCGCGCCTGTCACACGGGGCGCGGGACGGGAGAGAGGGAAAGCGGCAGCAGGAGACCGGCTCGCCCGGCGGACGGGCGGGCAGTCCCCCGTCCTCCGTCCTCCGTGCACCTGGTCTACTCCGCCCCCGGTGCCGAGACGCTCCCCTCCTCCGGAGGCGCCGGAGGAGCTGTAGCCCAGCGGGACGCGCCGCGGAGCCGCCGGGGCGCTGGGGCCCCGCGCTGCCCGCCTGCGGGGAGCCGGTGCTCGCCGCCCGCAGGAGCCAGCGCGGAACCCGACGGAGCTGCGCGCCCCGCAGCCGCAAGGCGGGACAATGTCTGGCGGGCTCGGTGGCGGCAGGTAGCGCGTCCCGTCCCATTCATTCATTCATTCCCGGCCGGATGAGGCGGCAGGTGGGCGGCGGGTGCGGGGACTCGGTTCGCTCCCTCGACTTTTTTTTCCCCTTATTCCTGCGGCCCTTTCGCCCTTGGAAGCGCGACTCTCGCCTGCCGGGCTTAACTTTTTCCCGGTACACGCCGCTCGGCACATGCTGGAGCGCGGCAGCGCGGGCGGGGGGCTGCGGGTCCGACGGAGCGCTCGGCCGGAGCTGTCACCCGCGCCCGCCCGCCTGCCGCGCACCCGGGCCAGGGCGATCCGTGCCACGCCGCGCCAGGGGCCGGGGGCGGCGGTGCCCCAGAGGCGGCAGACTGGACGGGACGGGGCAGCAGCACCGCGTGGCCGCGTCCGTGCCGCCGCTGCCAGGCGGGCGCACAGAGTGGGGTTGTTGTCTAATTAGCCGGGGACGGCGGGTCGGACACGTGGAGGCTTTTTTCTCTTTCTCTTTGCAGCCCTGCATCCTCCCCTCCTCCCCTCCCCTTTGGCTGGCTGTGACAGGGGAGAAGGTCGCAGCCTTGCATGTCGCTTCTCGGGCGCCGGCCCCGTCCGGTGGGACTGGGGGCTTGGTGGGCTCTTTCTAAGGAAGAGGGGCTTGCGGTGCGGGAGGAGGCGGCGAGCCGCTGGGCGAGCGCCGGGCTGTACTTTGAGTGTCAGAGCAGGGCTGTCGCTAGGGCTGGCGGTGAATCATCCGGCCGGTCTCTCCCGAAAGAGAGGGACAGCCACCGCTGCCTCGCGGGCGCCTCCCGCAGGGACACGTCCGCCGCTCGGGGCTGGGAGGCCGGGGCGGCACGGTGCGGTGTCCGCCTGATCCACGGGCCCGGCGCCGGCGGGAGCGGGCACGGGCTCTGCCCGGCGGGGCTGGTGCCCGAATTCCTTCAATCACGGTAACAGCAGCGAGTAATTTTCTCTACACCTCCCCTTTGTTTTTTCTTTTCTTTTCTTTTTTTTTTGTTGGGTTTTTGTTTGTTTTTTGTTGGGTTTTTTTAGCTCTCCTCCTTATTTTTTTTTTACCTCTCCTCCCTTTTTTTTTTTGTTTTTCCCGTTCTTTTCCCCGTGTATCTTTGCACAAGCCGGTTGCCTCGGCGAACAGCGCAGCGCTGATGGGCGGCCGGGGGACTCCCGCTGTCCCGGCCGGCCGGAGCGCCGTGCCGTGCCGTCCCCAGCCGCCCGGGGGAAGGCTTCGGGGCTGCGGCCGGAGGTGCAAAATAAAGTTTTAGAGCAGCGCTGAGGGCCCGGTTGACTGAAGAAACTACCGAGCGTCCCGAAATGCCAGGGCACTTTTCTCCTGCTGGAGAACGCAGGTAGTACAGTGGAGTTTGCTCGGTTCTGAGGCCCCAGTCATTTAAATAACCCTGTTACAGAACTGGCCCCACACTGAAGTCCTTTAGCGTGTTGGCCGCTGATGCTGTGCTGCTGCAGAGCGGCGTTTCCCTGTGGTGCCCGGCCCGCACCGCCGCGCAGGAAGCGCTGCCGATGGATGCGTACCTGCTGGTTGCCGTCTACGGGAAGCTCGTTTTCAAAATGATACTTGGAAACTGTGCCGCAAAACTTCCTTTGGCATATGGGCAGCGGCGCAGCTGTCTCTGTGTGTCACTGAGAAAAGTGAATCTGCTTTGAGCGGCGGCTGGGGAAGGAGCCGCGCCTGTGGCAGCTGGAGCGTGGGAGCTTTTGCTCAAGCACGGGAGGCTCCAGCTGCCAGCGAGGGGTGCGTGCGGAGTGGGAGCCTCCATCGGGGCTCACTCCCAGTGGTTACGCGGACTGGGGAATAGGGAGTGAAGCGTGGGGCTGCAGGACTGCAGCGCAGTGGGCTCGAGTTGAGGGTGGCGGCGATGGGCTGGGTGGGTGAGTCAGGGGCACCCGGCAGGGGCTGCAGGAAGACCACGCACATCACAGCAGGCTGTGGAAAACTTTTTACATGTGACATGTTAGCGTGTTCTTTCACGGCCCATGACACAGGCCAGAAAACACGGTGGAAGATGTAGGGTGTGATTAGCCCAGTACTTTTAAAGAATGTATGTTCAGCAGCTTGCGTTTTGGAGGTGTTTGCATCTTGACTAACAGTCACCATGCTTCACTGCAACTTAATTTACAGTAATCTCCTGAAAACAAGTTAACAGCATAAACAGCGCCTGTTAATTTTATTACAAAATAACTTTATTTTAATGTCTTAGTCATACTTTTAACATACCACAGCATGCCATACCATCGGATATATCACAGTTTTTAATCTTAATGACACTGACTTCTTTCTAACACTTGTGGCTAGCATCTTCTAGCTGAAGTATCAGAACTGCTGCTCATACCTGAAAAGTTAGAAGTAAAATGCTGTCCTCCAGAAAGGCACGTCTTGTTGCAAAACACTCTCTTTTAGATTTAGTTAGCTAGGTAGAGCAAGTGCTGTTAGTGAAAAGAGTCATGGAGTCCTTTTTGCCCATAGATAGCCTCTGGGGAAATCCCTTAGTCATGAATTAGGTGAGCAGAGTATTTCAAAAACAGTATGAGGGATTTAGAAATAGATTATAAGTAATAAAGTTATAGAAATGGAGAGTATAGAAGGGTTCAGTCACTCATTTGTTGGTTGCAGGTTATTAAACAAACTTGTACTCAGTCCTTATCTGTCCAAACCCATAAATGGAGGGCATATTTTATATTAGAGCTTATTACATGTTAATGCTGCCACTTACTGTTTTTACTTAATTGTAAAAACTTGTGCCTTCTCATATAGGATCCATAAACATTTTCTCAAACAAGGTTATTGTTTAGCTTTTTGTTTTACCACACAGTCTGTTTTATTTTGGAACGGTAGAACAATCTGCTGTATTAAAAAACACTAATATTTTTCTGAACGTATGGCACAAGTTAAAGATCTTAAACGTATACTCATGTACTGGACACAGCCTCTAGTTGCCTTTATTGTCCCAAACATTGTGTTTTAATTTGAAACCTTCATTGGTTGAAAGTTTGCCAAATGTGTAATTCACCACTGATCTAACATTAGGAGCAGGTCTAAACATGCACAGTAATACGAAGGTTGCCAGCCCTTTGCTTGTATCTGTGGATACGAAAAACAGCAGAACCAGTTCAGAATAGTAGAACAACAGAATGCAGAACAAAATCTTGTTGTGCAAGTTTTAAAACTTTTATCTGTGTAACCTTTGTAAGGATTGTAGTGGGGGTTTTTTTGTGTTTTGTAATTAAGTAGCTCAAGTCCTCATGCTCCACTCTTTCTCGCTGTGTTTCCTTTTGCAGTATATATAGTAGCGATGATGATGATGAAGATATTGAGGTGTATGATCACGATTATGATGGTCTGCTTCCTAAGACTGGAAAACGTCACTTAGGAAAAACCAGGTGGACCCGCGAAGAGGTAAATCCAAGTTCATTCCTTTCCTGCATGGAAAAAGATAAGAGAGAGCACGGATCACATCCTTCTCCAAGTTGCTTCATGTTCTTCACCATGTTGCTAATCTGCAAATTTACTTCAGTGACAGTTCCATGTCTGAGGACAACTTTTTTGACCAGCTAGCTACATTCAGTATTTCATTTGACTTTGAGCATAGTTCTTACCTTTTAAATAAAATGCATAAACACAGCTTTTTAATTTCCATCAAGAGCTGTGTTACAGTACGTGAGGTGTGAATCTCTGTGTAATCCCTGTTGGAGAAGCAGATTCCGAATCACCTGTAGCTGTGCTTCGTTGTTGCCACTTGCCTCTTTTTGTGTGGAAACTGTTGCTATGTAAGAACCCTTCTGTGTTCAGTGTCCCACACTGGCAAACAACCGTGGCAGAAACTGCGCCAGTCCTTCTGTACCGTTGGAATTTTGCACTTTATTCGCACTGTTATGATTCCAAGTGGAAATAAAGTAAAAGCTGGAGGAGAGAAATCCAGCATTCAAGATGTATTTTGCTTTTCAAGGTCAGAATGTGTTTTAGTCATGATACCCTTGTCCTGACTTTCTGGGAAAATTGTGATATCAAACTCCTTTGCCAGGTGGATCTCCTTCAACCATTTAACTGGTTTGAGTTTGTTGTGGAATACATTCATACAGTTCTTGAGTTATGTTTTGACTTTCTCTTCTCTAACAACGTGTATTGATGTAATAACAGTGGCAGGTCACCCCTTGTAAGCCTTTTATTTATTTATTTTAAATCATAGTCTGCCCTTACAAATGTGGCCAAGGAGGAAAGGATGGCCATGAAGTCCAATGGCCATTGTCCTGTCGCATGAACTGGGAGTGTACTGGGAGGTGCTAACTGGGGAAGGAGAGGGCTGCTCTTCTCTGATCTCTTGGAGCATTTCTGGTTTGTTTTACACTATCTCGGTCTTTCCCAGTACCTAAGATAGGTTTCTTTTGTCTTTAGGGTCTATATTTCTGGCCTTATCATTAAAAAGATTGGGCCAAATTTTTTGCTATTTACAAGTATGCAAAACTCCCTGCCAGAAAACAGGAGCAAAAAGGAGCTGTTAGTTTTATTGTGCATTTATTGTAGGTGGATAGGCCATGAGCAGATCACTGGAACTCCCATTACTTGCAAGACACATACCTGCAAGCTTAAGGCAGTGATGTTCAGAGGTCCCCAGGTAGCTGAGTGCCTGAGTGTTACTGAATTTCAAGGTTATTCTGATGCTTGGCATCTAAACACCTATTTCCTCCTGTAAATGCAGTCTCCAAGAATAACAGTTACGGTGCTTTGATGAGTAAAATGGGAATATAGACTGTGAGTCAAAGAACTGCACAGAAGTCAGTCTTCCTCCTGCAGCACAGGAAAGAACCTACCAAACCCAAAGGAGTAGAAAAATCTGCTTTAGGCAATTAAAAGCGTGAGAAGTCTACAGACCACCCTCCCTTACACTCAGAAAGCAGAAGTAGATGCATAAGAAGCTACAAGAATGAATTAAAAAACTAATTTCATTTGGATTATAAGAGATTGCAATATTAATTATATCTGAGGATGTTTATGATTCAGGATGAGAAGCTGAAGAAGCTTGTGGAGCAGAATGGCACAGAAGACTGGAAAGTCATTGCCAATTTCCTTCCTGTAAGTGGATATTAGTTTCTGTTTCCAGGCTTAGTAACACCTCTTTATCAAGGGGTACCCTTGATAAAGGGGAAGGGGAGTGGTTGCTTTATAGTAACATTTTCAGGGGAGACATAAAACTTCCACAAATGGAGACCTTAGAAATTTAGTTAGATTAGTGTGGAAACCCTTACGTTTATTTTTCCTTTCACTTCTCAGAAAGGGTTGGAAAAAATCAAACAAGCAGAAATGGGGGATGGTGGGGACTAGTAGGTGGTCAATGTGACAATGAAACAAAATGTCTCAGGACAGCAGGGGGTGGGGGGGAAGTAGCTTTGGTGAATTGTATGTATGATTTTGAAGATAATTGCTTTGTGAACACTTTGGCTGTTGCTGAAATACGGCACGTGAAAGCATGCCAGCTGTTGTGCAGATGGGGAAGATAAAGTTCGTGTAGTTTTGGTGATGGAGTCCTCTATGCAGAAGTGATGGAAATCTTATCTATGCTGTGAACAAATTGATAGTTGACCACCTTCTTCTAAGAGTTACTGTATCACTCTGTGTTGTTTAGTTGTCTCAGTTGGCAGTGAAATACCTCAAAACAAGTGTATGTAAATAAGAGCATTCTCACCCTACTTACATCTTGTCTAAAGAGTTATCCACTTTGTGTATTTCACATTTCACTAGAATCGCACAGACGTTCAGTGCCAGCACCGATGGCAGAAGGTACTAAACCCAGAACTTATTAAAGGTCCGTGGACTAAAGAGGAGGATCAAAGGGTAATCAGTTTTCTTTTCTGTCCAATTAATGCCTTACTAGCAGATTTCAGGTGTTGGGGCAAAACTCCTGGAAGCTTTGGTGGTCTCAACATTATTATGGCCTGAGGCAGATTGTATTTGTGTAGTGCTAAGTTTGCTGTGCAAATAAATTACTGTTGCTTTACAGCACTGTAATGTAGAATTGTAGTCTAGCAATGCCTTAACTATTACCAGATTTTTCCTTTTGGGTAAAAATATGAATGGGAAGTGGGGAACCTTAATTGCCATTAATTTTACTGTGGCAGTCTTGAGAAATGTTGTTGAAAATTCTGCTTCACCACAGAAAAAAAATTCATTGATTGATCATGCATCATTAAATACAGGCAGTTTTTATGTCCTTCTTTGAAGGTAATAGAGCTCGTGCAGAAATACGGTCCAAAGCGCTGGTCTGTCATTGCTAAGCATTTGAAGGGAAGGATTGGAAAACAGTGCAGGGAGAGGTGGCACAACCATTTGAATCCAGAAGTGAAGAAAACCTCCTGGACAGAAGAGGAAGATAGAATTATTTACCAGGCACACAAGAGGCTGGGAAACAGATGGGCAGAGATTGCAAAGTTGCTGCCTGGACGGTAATGACATATGCTTTTAGCTCTTGAAAAAGGAAAAAGCTGCAGGTCTGAGCAGTCTGTTTTGGTCGCCTCAGGTCGCACTGTATAAATCGAAAAAATTTTGGAATCAAAACCTGGGAAGCCAGTGACAGCGATGTGCATTTTTCTCTGTGGGGAACTTCGCTGTTTGGTCAGTACATGCAACAGTATGCTATTTTTACAGGCTTTTAATGTTTGCCATAGGTAAAAAAGCCAATAACTGGAGAAAGGCCATAAGAGTTTCCCAAATGTCTTTGCAGTCTTATTTGTGCCTGTGATGACTGTCAAAATTTAAGTCAATTTAACAGGGAATGATCAGGCTCTGCAAGTGGAACATAATTTACATTCAGCTAAGGATATGCCTTCAACATGAAATCCAGTCTGTTTATTCAAAATTACTTAAGAGAAGTCTTCTTTGACTTTTGTAATTGCTCTTGAATCATCCAGATGATTTTGACCTGGTAAAAAACCATGTGTAAAACAGGAGAAACTTTTTCCTTGAACTCTGGTCCTGGAAATACTTGTCTCACTGATAGCTTTTGTATGGCTTGTATATAACTGCAAAGATTCAGTGTCTTATTTGCTGTGATTAAAAGTGACTCAAAATGTGGGCAAGCAAATAATGTAAGCAAGGGAGAGGTTTCCCTTCCTACTTTTCTTCCTGCTATTTGATAAAACATCTTCAAGACCTAGATATAAGGCCTAAGATCATGATAGCCTTTTAAGCAGTCATTCCCAGAGCTGCTTTCACCTTCTAGAAGATAACAAGAAAGGAATTAGCCCTTGGAAATATTTTTGTAGCTTACACACATCACAGGTACTACTTTAAATGATACCATGCAGCGGTGATATTTTTCAAATAGCAGAGCTGTTTTAAAGTGTACTCTTAAAATCTCACAAACTTGGTAAGTTTGCTTTTCCTGACTCATATATGTGAGGATTTGAATCTCAGTTTTTCTGCATCTAAGAAAAATCCCAACAGTTTTGTTTACTGAGTTTGTGTGTACAGCATGATGTTGTTGTTGTCTAGGCGACCAGCTGGGAAGTTGCTTGGGAGGTAGTCTATTCACAGCTGTTCTCCACAGTCTTTCTTTCCAGCAATGAGACACAATAAGGCTCCACTGAAATATTAAGCTTTAGGAAGATGGTGTTGGCATTCCTTTAGGATAGCCTCAAAGGGATGTTAGTCTTTGTTGTCTCCTCACTTCAAGGGAATGAGGTGAAGATGAAGTTAGTAATTTCTTACAATTTGAGGATCTAAGTCATGAGAGATTGCTTTAAAAAGTATGTAAACAACCGTAGTCCATTTTTCTTTTTCCCTAACTTTTATACTGAGCATCTTTCCTGAGAAGCTGGGAGTAGCATTTGTAGTGGTGGGGGTAGGAGGAAGGTCAGAGAAGAGCTCAGGGTTTTAGCAGAAATGCCGACAGCAGTTGCCTGCCCATTGACCTGTCTGAACTGGAAATGCTCATTTTTGAAACTCCTCGAACATCTGTATTTCTGTTGCAGAACTGATAACGCTATCAAGAACCACTGGAACTCCACCATGCGCCGAAAGGTTGAGCAGGAGGGCTACCTGCAGGAGTCCTCCAAAGCCTGCCACTCCTCAGCAGCTGCTGGCTTTCAGAAGAACAACCACTTGATGGCCTTTGGTCACAACCCGTCGCCACCCGCGCAGCTGCCAGTGGCCAGCCAGCCCCCGCTGGGCAGTGACTACCCCTACTACCACATCCCTGAGCCGCAGAACGTAAGTGCCTGGACACGGGAGCGTGCTGGGGGTGCTGCTTTTGCCTCGTTGAAGAGATGGGTGCAGCTTAGCCCTGCCTGGTTTCAGCATGAAGGGTGTTCTTCGTCTTGGCGGACTTGGATGTGTTTGATGAGGATTTCTTTGACTTGGTTCGGTGGTGAAAATAAGTGCGTTTCAAACTGGTGGTGTTCAGGTGGTGGAACTGGGTGCAGCGGGTTTAACGCCTTGGGAGCAGTTAACATATTTCTTAGAGTTGTGCGTATTAAATTTCTTGAATATCGGTTGAATCTGGTTAATTCTGTGATCCATGGCAAAATCTCCCACGTTCTCTTTAGTAGTATTCTGTTTGTGGGTTGCCTGTCAGAACCAAGTGAACAAGTATTGTTTTTAATCAGATTTCTTTTCTATTAATGATTAATAATGAAACAGGCTCCTTCTTCAGACAGTTGCATTGTAGAGTTTTAGATGATAATGAATTGCGTCTTTTGCTTTTTTGCTTCAATTTAGAAATCCTTACAAATGTATCTATAAATTATTCATCTTTTCTCGTTCAGGAAGGGTAAATATTTCATATTTGAATTTTGTTTCTTCCACTCTAATGGTCTCTGTCATATTCCTAAAAACCTGATTACTTTTCTTGTAAACATTTTGGTTTTTTGCTATTTAATCTCTACAGACTACAAATATTAAGTACCTAAAACCAAAGTATGTTTAACACAAATTGACAATGCAAGCAGATAATATGATGGAAATAATCAATTTTTTGCTTTTTGATCTAGGTTCCTGGTCAGATCCCATATCCAGTAGCACTGCATGTAAATATTGTCAATGTACCTCAGCCAGCTGCTGCAGCTATCCAGGTAGATAACTTGAACCTCATTTCAAGAGTGAATTTATTAAATATTTGATAAACTGAAATGTAGACATTGTACATGAAGGAAACATTTTAATGTATTAAGTGTGGTGAAAAGAGAAAATGGGGAAGGTTGGGGAGTTCTACCATGGCTAATAATTGCTCCTTCTGAAGTGGATATAAAATGAAGTAGTCGACATCTGGTATGATGGCTTTCACTTTCTCCATTTCAAATGTCTATACTGAAATTCAGCAGAGACTTTGGTAGTGGAAAACACAATTGACATTTGTTTCATCTTTGAATCTAATTTGGCTGTTAAAACCACAGGTCGGCAAACCATGAGCATTTTAGTTGCTACATCCTATCAGACCTTTATCTTTTCTTTTCCCTTAACTCTTAATTTCAGAGACACTATAATGATGAAGACCCTGAGAAAGAAAAGCGAATAAAGGAATTAGAGTTGCTACTAATGTCGACTGAGAATGAACTGAAAGGGCAGCAGGCATTACCAGTAAGATTGTCACTGTGTGCTTGGATGGAGGGATAGCAGCCTTACCCCAGTGCTTGTCTTTTTAACTTTTTACTCCCCCTCTGCCTTCAGTACTAATCAAGGCTCTATATTTCCGTTTTAAAAGGATGAAACATAGCACATACATAATCTGTATCTGCTTCATAAATTCTTTTATTGGAAAAAAAATCTAAAAATTTTGCAGGTATCTTACTTTGCAAAGTGGGAGCAGGATTGGGCTCTGTAACATGATGTAATACTGGAAACACAATGATTGTACAAAAATTGAAAGTCCTACAGACCTTTAATCAACAATGGGATCTGTGTTTCTGAAAGTGTGCAATGGTTCACGTGATGAAAATGTAGTGCCTGTGCATTAGATTTTTCTTCTCTGTTGTATTCTTTCTTTCAGCTGTGTTTTATACACTTTGTAAGCTTCAGACTTGGTGCATGTTTGAGAATTTGTTTTACTTCTCCAAATAATGTTAGATTCTTCATAACTGCATGTGTGGAGCAAGTGCTGGCTATTACTGAATTCTCATTCTTTGTTGTACATGCCATTGGATGTTAATGTGTGAAAACCCTTGTGTAACTACTTAACACCATCGCCAAAGCCAAGAATCCCAAAATCGTTTTTGAAGATAGGTGATAGCCAGCAGATTCTTTTTTTTTTTTTTGGGTAATATTTAAATTAATAGTAAAAGAACTGCATGCATGATACGTTAGTTTGGCCACTTTTTAACTTTAGCTAATGTTTTGCAATTTCTTCTGTTGCATGATCACACTGGAAAGAAACTTCTGTTAATTTGTTCTTCTGCTTTCCTAACCACGTTGATTTGACAGCCTCTTCATTGCATTGGCGTAAGCTGTAGCATTAGACAGGGATAGCAGAAGAAAAGGAGATAAGCAGACAAAAGCAACTCTAACTCTGAAAACTTTTAGCCTTCTACAGTGCTGAGCGCTCAGTAGGGAAATCCTGCCGTTTCTTGCTTCTTACAGAAAAGGTCTTGCTGACACTTTTTGAGCACTTGGAGTAACAAAGTATGAATTGATTATGTCCTAGTAATGACATATGCCTGTAATCCTGGAAGTAAGTTATGAGGTAACTTTGGGATAACAAATACAATGCCAGTATTACTTAAAACAAGATCTTGCACTGATGAAAGGAAACATCTTGACAATTGTTTCATAGGCATAAGCTTTTAGATGATGATGCAACTACTTTTATCTTTCCTCCAGTGGCATCTGACACCTTGTGCAATTTCATTGCTAAGTTCCTTCTGCCTTTCCCCCCTCCCTTTTCTTCTTTTTTTTTTTCTTCTTCTTCTTCCTTTAGACACAGAACCACACATCAAACTACCCCGGCTGGCACAGCACCACAATTGCCGACAGTACCAGGACCAGTGGTGACAGTGCACCTGTTTCCTGTTTGGGGGAACATCACCACTGTACTCCATCTCCACCGGTGGATCACGGTTGCTTACCTGAGGAAAGTGCATCCCCTGCACGGTGCATGATTGTTCACCAGAGCAACATCCTGGATAATGTTAAGAATCTCTTAGAATTTGCTGAAACACTCCAGTTAATAGACTCCGTAAGTAGACTTGCCGCCTCAGGTGGATTTGTGCATGGTCAAGGAGTAAGGGGTGAGGAGCTGGGATTGTCCTAAATGTGGTTGTTGGTTTTCTCCACGAGCGTACTTCAAGTTGCTCCAGGATCTGAAGCTTATCTTCTGACATGACAAAACACAGTTGCTTGTAAATGAAGCCCTCAAGCGTGGATGCATGTGCTTTTTGTGGGTGTCTCCCTTTCCTGCTACCTCTTGGAATGGGAGCGTGAATTTTGGCGAGCTGCACAGTAGGAGCTTGAAACAATCTCTCAATTTTAAGTCTCCTTAAAATAAAATCGGAGATGCCGTGAAAAATTTTAAACGTTGAGATGATATTTAATGATATCTGAAGCAACACATGCCATAGGTTTGTGTGCGGCCGCTCATGTATCTGCATAATTTTCCAGAATTTTTAGTTGTAGCCTCAATAGCTGCTTCTCAAAGTTTAAGGAGCTTGCCCTAGCATATGTAAAGGACTGTAAACACACATTTAAATGTCAAGTATTGACTGACATTGACATGGACTTGTTCTCACTGCAGTCTCTGGGATGCTACATGTAGAGAAGTAGCACATTGAATTCGTTTGTTGGTGGCAACCTCCTTCAGAAGCAGAGGTGTCTGCTTCATATGGTATCATTTCCCTTTCAGCAAATCATGTTAGGAGGAGGCCAGTCTTGGTCTACAGCACACATTTTTTTGTAAAGAAAGGCACCATCATCATACCAAGCAGAAAACACTGGGCAGGCAAATAAGTCAGGACATAATTTTACTCATTCATTAGGGACTCAGTTGCCAGCAACACTACTAGGATGTCAAACAGTTTGATAAGATCAAGGTATGTATTGAAAACACAGATTGTGTTCACAGTGTTTCTGCTCCCATGAGCAGGGTCAGGCTGAATTGAACTGGGAAAGACTTTGTTGTTGTTGTTGGTTACAGGCATATCCTAGCACTGTGTTTTCATGAGGTGGCACTATACACTGTCTTATAGCTCCGTGCCTCCCACGTTGTTTCAGGATCCTTCATCATGGGGTGATCTCAGCAGTTTTGAATTCTTTGAAGACACAGACACTCCGGCTAGCAGAGCTCCCTCAGGCACGGTCGCGCAGCTTCAGCCAAGAGGGGCCGGTGCTTGTAGACCTCAAGGACAGTCCACCACAAATTTGAGCAAAGTCATGTCGAGTCAGGGCTCTCTTGGCTCACCAAAGACCTTATCTGCCTCACAGGGCAGTGCAGCTCCGTGGGTCCTTCCTCGCAAAAGGAGAGGGCACTGCAGCCCCTTAGCAAGTGGCCACGGTAGCACCTTGGTCCTAGCTGACGTCAGCAGCTCAACTCCTCCTAAGCGCTCCCCTGTCAAAAGCCTGCCCTTCTCTCCCTCGCCGGTAGATCAAGACTTCTGCACAGATGTTACTAATTCTCAAAAGTCACCCCAGTCTTAACAATTTAGAAACTAATCCTTTGGAACAAATGACTAATTACCATCGTGCTTGTTGATTTCACTCCGTGTTTGAATCTTCTCACTGCTCCTGGTCTTCACCACTCAGTTTAGTTAGTCAGCAACCTAACTGTTGATTCTTGTCTTTTAAAATCATCTGTGGGGCTTGGTTTTTTGTGTTTCGGTTTTTTGCCTTTTTGGATCTCTTTTGTAGGGATGTGTGACTCCTTGCTTTACTCTTGCTGCTAACTCCAGCTACTAGAGTTTAACATTTCTGATCACCTGTGATACCTTCCATCTCTGTCCACTTACAGTATGATTCACTGACCTAGAAAACCCCAAACTGCATTTAAATAGCATTCAGTTTGTGAGACAAACTGACAACAACCAGAAAATTCAAATCACATTTGCCATCCTCTGCCTAGGCCATGCGAGTTGGAGTGGAATAGGAATGAGGAGGAAAATGGCCTGTTAAGATGGCCTGGCATGCACTTCCAAATTCCTGATGATGGTTGCTTTGTTTCACAGCTGTAGCACTATTTAAAAGTGTTTTGGATTTTTTGTTTGTCTGTGTTGGTTTGCTTTAGTCTTTGATGTCAAAGAAACACTATTTCATGAAGGATAGTAAAAGATTTCATGTAAGGATTTCCCATGTCATTTTTCCAGTGAAAGCCAGATTCTCTTACATGCCACATTTTTATAAAGTGGCAGATTGAATCTAGAAGAGAATACATTGAATTGTTGTCAGAATAAAGGATGCCACTATGCTCACAGATTTGTAGACACTAGGCATAGAAACAGTATTTTAGGTTACTAGGTAGAGCACATGCAAGAGCAATTTTCTCCAAACAAATAGTGCTGCCTCCTTTTCAGTCAGCTGTTTCCATTCCAAAGCATTCCACACACCCGTCACAGGTGGCAGCTTTCATTTTATGGTCTGAAAATTAAGTACTTTCTTTTGAGAGCGATGATAGGAAATTTATTTTCCTGTCATAAACACTTTATTTACTGCCCTAATAGCCCCTAGATGCCCCATATAAATATTTGTGGAATTTAACCCTGTTTCCTGTGGGTTTATTTCTGAAACATCCCTTGCTCATTTTCAGCCAGTTTCTTGGGCACACTGGTCCTAATTAAAATTTATTTGGAGAAAATCCAAATCAGGCTCTGAAAGTGGTGGAAAGTGTTTCTCATTTCCTTTAGAATTTCCCTCTCTAGCTTCCTGAGCCAAACCACTGAGTATTTTTTCACAACGTAGTCAGGTACCACACATACCCCTACTCGCGTCATAGGGTCAGGAGAGCGACTCATGTCAATTAGAAGAAAAACACTTATTTTTCTTTTGTTCAATAATGTCAGTTTAAGAGGTCAGCCACGTTATCTGGACGTTCCTGTTAATTTTTTCTTTCCACACGTGCAGTTCTTAAACACCTCATCCAGTCACGAGAACTTGAACCTGGACAACCCTGCGCTTACCTCCACGCCGGTGTGTGGCCATAAGATGGCAGTTGCCACCCCCTTCCACAGGGACCAGGCTTTCAAAGCCCAGAAGGAAAACCATGTGTAAGTCTGTCGTCTTGTCGAGCTCATGAGGGTCCATTTCTTCACATCTGCGTGCCACCAAAGTGCTGGGTCAGCATGTGCTTTGGGCTGTAAGAGGATGGGTTTAGATTAGATATAAGGAAAGAATTCTTTACTGAGAGGGTGGTGAGGCACTGGAGCAGGCTGGCCACAGAAGTTGTGAATGGCCTATCCCTGGATGAAGCCCTGGGCAACCTGATCTCGTGGAAGGTGTGCCTGCTGTGGCAAGATGTTTGGAACTAGGTGGTCTTTAAGGACTGTTCCAGCCTAAACCATTCTACATTTCTATGCTTCCTGCAGAGTTGTTTGCTCACACATTCAGATTTTTCTTAGTTGGGAGTAAAAATTCCACTTTATGACTGTTGAGGTAGGTTATTAAACCATGCATATAAGGTTCACCAGTTTTTAAAATAAAGTCATTACACCTTACCCAGTCAAATAGATGTTCTGCTGTAAAAGCAAAATGGATTATAGGATCACAGGGAAATCTTTTCCGAAGTCTTACAACAATACTGCCTGTATGCAGGCATTTCTGTAAAGAGATAGTATTTCCAAGCATCTTCCTTTAAAGTTCCTCTCCTTCTTTTTAAAGTTTCAGGACTCCAGCAATCAAGAGGTCGATATTAGAGAGCTCTCCAAGAACACCCACTCCATTCAAAAACGCACTTGCAGCTCAGGAAATCAAATACGGTCCTTTGAAGATGCTGGTAAGAAGGAAACAATGATAAAAGTTGCTTTGATATTAGGATGTTCTGGGCCTTGGATATAACGTTTCTTTCTTTCAGCCTCAAACTCCAACTCATCTTGTAGAAGATCTGCAGGATGTTATCAAGCAGGAGTCGGAGGAATCTGCAATAGTGGCTGGGCTACATGAAAGTGGACCCCCTTTGCTGAAGAAAATCAAACAAGAGGTAAATCTCAAACTTACCTGAGGCAATTTAATTCAGAACTCTTTGCTGAGAAACTTATAGCAATGCCTTTTCTGTTAAATAGCTGTGTCTGTTTTCCTTTCATGTGAGCCCCAAGATCTTAGTGTCGGTTCCATATAGTACACTAGGCATGTCTAATTCATCTCCCATTGATTTCCATAGAAGTCTTTCTGCTGTTTTCAGCAGGGGTTTGCTTGGGCCGTTCTAATGCAGTTTTCGTTTGAACCTTAAAAAGAAAAGAAAAATTAGACATGAATTTGGATTGAATCTTTCAAATATTGGTGAAAAATATAGAAGAACCCCCATGGGGACCAAGCTCCATGGAGTGACTTAGAAACCTGAACATTTGAGGACATTGCATTATATTACTTTGTCACTAAAGTTCTAAAAATACATGTATTCTCAATCCTTTCTAGGGGATTAAACTCCTGAGTACTGACAGAGCACTGAGTGCAAGTATTCAAAGTTTTATTAGATGGGGATTTTTTGGAGAACCTTGAACTTTTTTCTTCTGCACAGAGCAAGGCTGCTGTGAAAGATGTTGCTGTAAACATGCATTATGCACCTCTGTGAAGAATATTTCTTCAATTTGTTAAGCAACTGACAGAAATCTCCTGGTCAGTTATGTGGTGGTCGAATCATGCCTTTTCTGCTTTCAGGTGGAGTCCCCAACAGATAAAGCCGGAAATTTTTTTTGCTCAAATCACTGGGAAGGAGAAAACCTGAACACTCAGCTCTTTGCACCGGGGTCTGCTATGGAAGATGTGCCAGTAAGTATAAGTTTTCACACCGTCAGAGGAATTCTTTGTTTTACATCCCTGTTCGATTCTTAAATGCAAGAGCAAGAGAGTACTTTTTCTGATTTTCTTCAAAAGTAGGCTTTACTCCTTGTTTCCATGTCATTTTCCTATACTAAGCATAAAAAGCAAAATGCTACTCAATTATCACTCTGATACCTATGGAAGGTTGCCAAAGTAGCAGTCATTTTGCAGCCCACAGACTTTGAAGAGCCTGCACTTGAAGGATGCCTGCACCTCTGTGTAGAAAGGACTAGATCATGGAGTTAAAAACTGGTGAAAGAGAGAGACTCTCTTGGTTTTTGCAAAGAAGACCTTGCATGAGCACAGTAACTATTCAGTGTTACTGTTTTTCTTGAACTTGAGATTTTCACTGGATGGAAAACCTTTGCACAGGGCAGTGCTCCTGCAAAGCCGAGTCCCAGGGACATCAGGCTGAGCTCTGCTCCTCATCTGTGGCTGTGCTCAGAGTAGCAATTTCTGCCCTCAAGCTGAGTTTACTTACAGTGCATTCCAGTTCAGGTTGTTCTCATGAGTTGCTGAAAACCTTTTTCATTTTTCTTTCCCTGTTCAGAATCTTCTTACCAGCTCCATTTTAAAGATGCCTGTGTCTGAAGATGATGATAGTTTTCACAAAACAGTTGCAGTACCTAGAAACAGGCCACTAGCTAGTCCTCTACAGGTAATTATTCTTTGATAAAAGTATCCTCTGTATATAAAAATACATATATGCATCCATATAGATATATATATATATTGCTTTCTCACAGACAGATTTTAAGTTTTGAGTATGGAAGACTGAAATGTTCAGCTGAATGTGGCTGAGGATCACACTCTGCCTGTGGAGCTTGGGGGCACAGTGGCTGCAGCAGAGCCAGGAAGCTAAACAGGGCACAGCCCTGTGTGTGGGGTATTGTATGTAACTCAGCTGGGTGCAGTGTGAAATTGGTGAATCGAGAATTAACTTGCCTCAGAAGGGTTTTTTTCTACAGACTTCTTGTTGGTGGCACTGCTGTTTTGGAGATTTGAGTGGTGTGGTGGTGGCCAGAATTTGTGACTGGCCTTGGGGTGAGAGGAGAGACTCTGGCACTGCCTGGCTGGCACAGGTGTGGCCAGTATTGCCCATCCAGCCCAGCACCAGGATGGCCTTTCTGCAGTGAAGGCTGCATGTGTAATTGTTGTAATGTAAGTCATATGTGAGGCTGGGGTTTATGTGCCTGTGCTTTTGCCAAGTGTTAACAAACAGACATTTGCCGTGCTTTAAAATACAGCTGTTGCACAGGGGCTGACCCAAAGCCCACCAAAGTCATTAGCAGCCAGTTTGGCAGCTCTACTTTAGGTGGAACCCACAGCAAGTCATTCAGAAAACACAACATAATTTCTGTATTTCCGAGGTGGATGACTAAGTGATTTTGTAGCCCTTCTCCACATGGGAGAACTAAAGGAAAATGTCTCATTCCCCAGGGTGAGTCACTGTCAGGAAGGAAATTGTAATTCCATAGTTCCTGACTTCCAGACAGATAGTCCACATGGCTAATCCTTTCTTTCCTCCCACTTTCCAGAATTTACATTAGGGCTTATTTACAGTAGGAAGGAATGAAAAAGGCTGGTTTTGATTAAGCATTTCTAGCCAGGCATTAAAAAAAGGAGATAGTAAAATTTTTACACATGTCCCCATTTGGCACAGTTTACCACGGAGCAGGCTTGTATTTTGTGCTGCAGAATCATTTGATGAAAAACAGCTTTGGAGAGCAGGGCCTAGGACTCCCCTTGGCATGGGGCTGTGTGTAGAGGCCAAAGATTCGCACTCAGAATTGTTTGTCTGCTCTCCACTCATGAACTGTGTTTCTTTACTGCACTGTGATAGACAGCCAAGAGAAGGGTTTGCAGACCCACTGCCCCTGGTCTAGGGCAGTATAGAGGGGCTGAATTCAGACCCACCTCGTGCAGCTTTGCAGGGGGTTGCTGGAGCTCCCTGGTGGGTGTGTGGGAGGAGGCTGCTGGTCCCCACGAGCTCAGCCCTGCTGTGTCCCTACACCCGTCTGAACCATGACCCCAGCCAAACTCTGGGCTCCTTCACAGATTTAGGGCAAGATTTTCAGGTGGCTAAGCAGCATGGGCTGTGTGTTGTCCTGTTAGTGGTAGTTGCCTGCACTGTGGCTGTAATAAAAAAGAAGGATCTGAGAGGTCTGTAAAATAGGATCTTTTGATCTTTGGTGTACCGGTGTTATGTTTCCTGCTATCTAAAAATAATTTCTTTACAAGCTGCTGTAAACGAAAGGGCTTGTTTAACCTTCTGTCCTCACTCATGCTGATTTTGTTCAGGAAGTTTACATGAGTCAATTTGTGGATCATTCTGGATTCAGTTCTTCAGTCCTTGCTCAGGAAAACCATGTTAAAAGTCAGGCATGCTCATTGTTTGGATAAAGAGGACCTTTTCTTAAGTAGGAACTGAGTTAAAAAGGACTTCCCAACTCCTCTCAGTGTTTAAAGTGTGTTGAACTGAAAGAAAGAACAGTTGTAAAAAGCCCTAAGATGAGTAGTTAGTGTACAGCTTCTTGGTGTACTAGTATGAAGGTAAAATTGTTTTCTCTGCTGATGAAATATCGAGCTTTTCAGCTGAAATGTAATCTTAAATGAAGAATGAGGCTTGGAGTTTCTGTGATGGTGGCACAGACAGCTTTTTCAGGATGAAATACAGACGTTTTATAACAATGCAGTATTGTCTGCCAGTGGCTGCACTCTCTGGTTTGGACTTGGTGTCGTGGTTAAAAGTAATGGTAAAGCTGCTTGGCTTTGTGTCACAGGGGAGGAGTGTGGCCCCGTGCAGCTCCGAAAGGACGTGTAGTCTGGCTCTGTTTCACACCAGAAACTGCTGCTGCTCTGATGCTAATGCTTCCCCTCCTCCACCCCAGTGTAAATGGACTCCTGACCAGGGCATAGCATGTCTAAAGGGTGCCAAGCCATTGGGAATGTTAGCCTTTGTGCTTGTTGTTGTTTCTGCTGTTTGCATTTTGTACATGACCAGATTTTAGCACGTTATTGTCCTATGCTTTCTACCCCTCCTGGTTTTGGGCTTGGTATCTCACCCTCATACATGAACACATGCATGGACACAAACAAATACTGGACTAAATCCACTGATCCCATGAAAGTAGACATTAGGCATGAGGGAACTCATGTGGGTGAAATTTAATTGTGTCTGCATATGTTGACATTGCTGCTGTTAATATTTTGGGCCTGATCCAGCTGTTCTTTCTTAGGCAAATTCTCATTGACTTCAGTCCAAGAAAGAATTACAGCAATCTCTGCACCTTGGGATCCGTGTGCGTGGAGAGGGAAGAGAGAAACAAAGACAGCACTAAACTTAGGGGGTTTTTTTTAATATGCTTGGTTCTTAAAATTCCATTTTTAAAAAAAATTTGAACTTGGAAAAGAGGGAGGCAGTATATTTACCAGCCCACAGTTTTCCATTGCTTTAATAATTTGCACTACATTTACACAAAGAAATTTGCCTAGATAAACTGATCAAAATCCTTGATTACTTATTGTTTTGCTTTTAAATTCCAAAGAAGACAAGAGTAGCAAATGTTCAAACACATCTCTAATGATATTTTTTACTGCATTTTGGGTACAGGACTGATCATATGCCATTTAGCAAACAGCAGCTGATGACCATGTCAGATAGCACAACATGATTCACCATCACTTAGCAGGAACAGCATGTTGCATCATTTGGCATGTGGGGTCAGGTAGCTCCATGTAACACCACTGGAGTTTGGTGCTGTCAGTGTTGTATAGAGAAAAGGGGGAAGAAGCCTCTGTAGACCTAAGAAGAGTTTGGGCTTTATCCTCATTCAGTCCCCTGTGAAGTTTCCCTAGGATACTGGATGTACAGGCAGTTTTGGGTAAGGTCTTTCTGGTCAGGTGTGGAGGTTCAGCCAGCTCTTTTGTCCTGTGTGACAAAACTCATGGTTGTGCATTGAGTATTATCAGACTGGCAGGAACAGAAATGTCTCACCAAACCCACGTTGCCTTGGGGTAGACTTACTCTCCATCACACAGATCCCAAATATTTCTGCTTTGTATTCATGGGGTTAGTTAAAACCTGTATTTTTGTCACTTAGTTGCATGTCAGGGAGATTTTGGTCTCGCTTGCAACTTTTCCAAGGTTGAAGATTTTGGGATAACATACTCCAATACCAGGACAAACAGATGATATGTGCTTGAATTTTGCCTTGTAAGAGGTTACATAAAAACCCCTCTGTTTGTGGCCCTTCCTACGTAAAAGTTAAATTTTATTTCACATTATGTTCTGTAGCAGTAGCAGTACATAGTACAAACTATCCTAACATAGACATTTTAACAGATAGAAAAGTAGGCTAAATCACAGACCTTCCACCTAACCCTGCAGGCTATCAAAAGACACCATGAAATGAAGCCTTTTAAGAAAATAGCACTGCTTTGATATCTTCTTCCCCCAGTAACAAAGGAAACAACACAAGGTAGAAGCCCTGCAAGCTAAAGAGAATGTTCTTCAACCCCTAGCTCCTGTCACTTTCCATTTTTTAACCACAGACTGACACATTTCAGCTCGAATTTCCTGACTTTCGGTGGTTTATGTAGCCATTTTCTTCAAACATTAAGTTTAAAGGATTTTAAAACAGTTACTTGGTTAACCTTTTTTCAAGTGTTTGAGCTGTCATGAAGCTTAATTTTCTCACTTTAAAAAGGGAAATGTTGTTTTATTTGCAGCTGGTTGTAAGACAAAATGGCCAGGAAGGCAACATAGTCTCCTGCAACAGCAGGCTTTCTCTGTTTTTCCTCCATGGCTTCTTGTTGGGGGAAGAAGGTCCTGGAATCTCATACTTTTCTTTGTTTAATCAAGGGAGAGGGGGAAGCACACTGTGTTTGAGATTTGCACAGCTAGGGAAGGTAGCCCCACAGGTTTCCCTTGCTTGTGATGCCCCTTCTCTCCCCAGTGACTGATGTGTACAGGAAGGAGATATGCTTGCCACAGCTGAGGGAGCCAGAGAAGGTTCAAAGTTACAGGCCAGTCATTGCATGTCTTCCTCCCAGGTCAGCAGAATCTGGGTTGCAAACAGATTGGAAGTTACAGCTGCCCTGAGCTGGTGATGGTCTCTCAGGAAGAAAAGTGACAGCTTAACTGTTAGTCACATTTGCAGTTATGTATTCTGATCTTTAGGGGAAAAAAAAAGAAAAATAAATAATTTTAAAAAAATTACTTAAGGACAAAACTGGAGAGCGGAAGAATATCCTAGTATGAATTGCAGGTGCTTAGCCCACTTTCATATCTTGTCCGTTCATCCTGCTTGACGAGCTCATACATCTTGGGCAGGAGTTTTATCTAAGCAAGAACTTCAGAGTTAAGCTCTTAAAAATGCTATCAAATACCTCTTTCTAGCTTTGGTACCATGCTTATAACAAAAGCTGAAAAGTTGGACCATCTTATTCTTTCCCATTTAGCAAGCTGTACTTCTGAGCAACTCAGAAAGCCCCAGAGTTTAGGAGAAGTCTGTCCTGTGCCCCAGAGGAAAGCTAGCAACAGGGGTAGAAATAGTGGCCTGTCTTGTCAAATGAGATAAAAAATTAATTTATAGTCACTTTAGTTTTTAATTAGTCTTTACTGTCTGGTCCTGATAAGTAAATGGGTTTCTGCCAGTTCTGCATCCTTACAGAATAGAAAGCCATGTTATTCATATGCTGTCTATTGTATTCTGCTAGGAAATTGTTTTGTTTAGTGCATTATTTTACTGTTGCAGGAGTGCTGCATTTCTGCTGCAAGCCTTCTTTCCAGTGGCACATTCTGCAGACACATTCTGTAATCTAAGCTTTCCCTTCGATTACATGGATCTACAGATCCATGTAATGGAAGGGAAATCTGGCAAGAAATCCAGCTTTTTGCAGCAGGGAAACACGATAAGAGACCTTCTAATAGTCTGAGCATTTAAGATATTTTAAATACACTAGCTTTTTAAAAATTATTTTTAAATACCAGCAAAGCTTGGCTAAATTAGCGGGAATGTTTGTAACTCCACTAGCTTTGCTGGAATTGCTGAAGCTACCTGCCAGCAGAGCAGAGATGTATAATCTGTCTTCTAACACAGTTCTTTGCCCAAGGATTTCTGCTAGACTTTCATCAGTTTGGGAACTCTGCACTGCAGGACTGCAGCAGTGTTTGGTTTTGGCATTGGCTTCTAACACAAAAGGTGTTGTAACACAGGAGCTTTCTTAAGCTATAGAGACAGCACATGAAAAGGCAGTCTGGGCTACAAGAGCAGAAGGACTAGTTCTGTTAGAAAAGCACCTTTCCACATTGTTTTTTTCCCTTGCTCTGGTCTGTTTTCTCTAGATGGTCCAAGTTTTTATTTAAAGTGCTTTAACTGGATATCCCAGTTACAGCTTTGACAGTTTGTTTACAGTTCACATTTGCCTGAGGGCAGTTGAAGGCATATTACTGGATAAATAAGGTAGTTTTGCAGCCAGGAGAAGGATGTACTGGTAGGATTATTGAGGTTTAAAAAAAAAAAAAAAAAAGAAAAGGGACAAGGAGGAATGACATAACTGGAATTGTACCATGGATCTGTAATTTAATCCTATGGGAACTCGTAGTACTATACTTTCTTCTCCCCCCCCACTCCCAGATTTAGCTTATAGAGAGAAACTGCTGTGTTTGGAGGAGAAAAATACGGTGTAAGTACTGGCTGAAAAGGTTTAAACTCTTTTAATTGACAGCAAAATTTAAACTAGTCTCCTACTCTGTGAGGCAATGAAAAAAATGGTGTATATGGAAAGAATTTACTGTGGAAATCCCTTTCACATCCTAGCACTGGCTAGGAATTTAGGTGCCAAAACGAACACCTCATTCTTAGATGACTGAATTTAAGCTGGATGGATCAATGAAAACACGTCCATCAATTTTGGAAGGGTTTGTGTCAGGCCTTCTGGTTTCTGGTTAGGAAGATCTTGTTTCCATCCGTCAATATACAGGGTTAGACCTGTAAGTGTGGTCAGGAGGGTGAAATGAACATTCTGCAACAGGAGTGTTCTGGCTGGGGTTTCTGTGCTCTTTTCCTGCACGCCTGTAGCCTTCTGCCTGGCTCTTTTCTTTTGATACATTTGTTGAGCACTGCTCTCTGTGGGGCACTGCCACTGTCCTGTAACAGAGCCCTGCAGCACTTGCTGCGATGCTGGTGTGGAAGGAGGCATTGTGACATCCCTTTTTTCCCTTTTAACCAAGAGATCCCATAGCTGTGTGCGACCAGGCCCGGCAAGGCTCTCTGCCTGGGCTGTGGGACCCAGCACTCCCTGCCAAGGAGGGAAGGAAAACTGCTCCCATCAGCGTGACTTTCACGCGTGCCTCTGGCACTGCGCCGCAGGGCTGGCAAGGCACAGGCATTGTGCTTTGTTTGGTGCTGGCTGCCGAGAGTCAGGGCTTCAGACAGAAAATGTTTATTAAAAATACCCACTTAAATGTTATCTGAGTTCCCCAAGGGTAGAATGGAAGGCTGTGTTAGTAAACATGCTGCATCAGAAAACATACTACTTTGGATCCAATTCTTCCTTCTTCACTGGAGCAGAGCTCAGTGTCATCACTGAGATGCAAGCTTAGCCTCTTTTTATAAGTTTGTCACAATAGGGAGGGGGGAAAAGAGTGTAAATAGTGTCATTTTCTGGGAAAAATAATACAGGGATGAAAACTTTTCTGTCCCTACAGCAAAGCTGGAGGTGTTTCAAGCAGGCTCAAGTGAGGGGTGGAGCTGGTCCTCCTGTGCTTGCTGTATCTGCTGCCCAGTGCTCCCGGGCAGCCAAGCCCAGTGGGAGGGCAGAGGGTTACTGCCTGCCTGAGCAGCTTCTGCCACACTGACATCAGGTTAAAGATGAAGACCAGGCTTTCCGTGGAATGAGTGACATGTAGCAGCCTGCTGAGATGTTGGTGATATCAGGATACAGATTTTTTTTTTCCTACTAAGCACATGGCTGTTAATACAAAGAGCTCAGTGTAGATACTAACAATTAAGCCTAATTTATGAAATAGGGACACTCCTTACCCGAAGTTACTTGTATTTTTCAGAAAATGACATACTGTGACAAATGGGCTTTTCCTTACATATTTTCAGTTATTTAAGGGACTGCTGATCTCTTATTTCTAGACTGCTGCATTGAAGCTTTGGGGAATCATAGGGAAATACTGGTTAGACGCATATTTCTGTCCTTGAAAATTACAGATATTCGGGAACCATCAGCTGCTTTTGAGGTGTACAGAACAAATCCAGCTTCTGAGTAAAACCCATGGCATTATACCAAAAATTAATTTGGTTCCTCATGCAAATACCTCTAAAACAGCAGAGGAAAATAAGCACAGGTGCCCGAGTCCCACTGAGGATCAATAGGGAGTTGTAGGTTCCCAGCTTGTGTAGGTGCCTTTGAAAAAGTTACCCTGGAAGTTGTTTAACCAAAACATAAAAGGAGCTGTGGTGTGTTGCATGCGGGTCTGTGGCATGCAGAAAGTGTGTCACACCTGCTTTCTGCCATGTGTCCTCAGCTGAGCCACAGCACAAGGTACACAGCTCTAAAAAAGAGGCGTGTGGCATGTCTGCTCACAAATGCAACTTTCCCACAAAAACTGCAGAAACTTATTCATTTGAGGCCTGACCTGGTTCTCCTTCAGAAAGGGAACTCCTTCTGAAGCTCAGCAGTTCTGCTTGCAAAATCCAGGAGAAGAGGCAACATTTGGAACTTCTCTACAGAGAAGAGAAAGCCATGTCTAGGGAAGCCCAGCAGAAGTTTGCAGGGGACTGACTAACATGCTTGCTTAGTTATTCACTGGGTTTGTCCCTTTTAGACTGTAAGCCCTCCAAGGCAGGAACCTCGGTCCCTGGGTTTGTACTGGTGCCCTGATTAGGGCATGTTATCTGAAATTATCTGTATTTCATAGTTGCCCAGACTTTTACTATCCGTATGTCTCAGATAACACTGTTTACAGTCAAAAGAGCATTCTGTAAACATTCAGGCCAGAGAATAATTTAAGAATCCTCTTGCAGAGTTAGCAACTAGAAGCTGAAGTTGGCAACTAGAAGTTGGCAGAAAGAGCCGTGGGCATGCCAGGACAGTTCTGCTCTTAGCAGATGGTTTGCAGTCCACTAATTATGATTCATCCAGTGTCCTAGAGGTTGGGAAGGCTTTGGACATCTCTTTGAGCAACGTAGTCATTGTACTGCAAAGATGGTCCTTTTTGAATGCAATGGAGAACAGAGAAACCTTTCTCCTGACTTGTCTTTACTGGTGGATCCTGAGCACACACCTTCTCAGTATTCAGCAGTACTGGGATCCCTTGTGGAAAGATAAGCATAATTGCGTGCATTTTTGGAATGCAGAGTATTTGTACAACTAACTACTTGGTAATAGAGGTTTTATTCAGGTCTTAGAGAAAATTTCAGTGTGGAAAGGCAGACACACTGGGTAAGTGAGAGAGTTCAATAGAAAAAAATAAAAGTGTGTATCCTGGTAAATTCCAGGAGCTTTGAAATTTCATTGCTGTTTATAGCTCAAGGCAATGAGAAATGTCTCACATGTGTAGTGAGTAAATAAATACAGCACACACAGCCCTCTGCAGATAGGTTTATCTCATTTTAGCATTATACTAAATGGTGTCTGCAACCTCCATAAATACCACAAGAAGTGAAATGGCTTACACGATAATTAAAAAGCTGTTTCTGCTGAGAGTCGAGCCCTGCTCCCTTCTCCTTTGCCAGGGGAGCTGAGCTGTTGGGCGGGTGCTGATCGCCGCACACAGGTGAAAGCAGCTTTGAGCGCGGGAATCCTCGCCGGCGGTGGTCAGGCTGTCAAGGATGTCAGGTTCCTCAGGGAACTCCAGGACAGAGCAGCTGCATTTTTAGAATGGAGGTTTGGCAGGAATTTGTGCATGTTCATAACACTGAATATTTTAACTGTGGGCTGTAGCCTGTCTGTGCTCTGTTGACCAGAAAGTTTGCCTGCCAAGTGCATTCTTGTTTAGACCTTCCTAAAGGATTAAAGGCAAGGCTATAGATATGGCCTTATATAAAAGACACTGTCTGAGAGAGCAGCAGGAAAGTTTGGATCTCTTGTGGTGTCCCCTTTGCAGATCATCTGGTCTATCTGCCCTTGCGGTCGCTAACTGAGAAGTCAGGGTGACATTTTTTTGCCTGTGGTGTTGAGATTTCAATTTCTCGGGGCACAGGACAACATCCCACTGCCTGTTCATGGAACAGTTGATTGTGAGCAGGCCCAGCTTCGGCTGGGACTATGGATAAATCACACAGCATTCCAACTAAGTGTCTCTCTCTTCTAATTTAGCATCTGAACAACACCTGGGAGTCAGCGTCCTGCGGGAAGATCGAGGATCAGATGGCTCTGACAGACCAGGCGCGGAAATACATGGCCACCTTCCCCACCCGGACTCTGGTGATGTGAAAGGGTCAATGCACAGAGAAGCATTATGGTTTTGAGAACACTTCACCTCCACTGGGAAATTCCTGTTCCTCTGCATGAGAACTTTTCATGAATGGGAGAAGAGCCTATCTTTGTTGTGGTACAACAGTTGGGAGCAGCACAAAGTGCATTTAGTCACTCAGCATATATATTCTTGTTGGATTTCACCCAACTTAAGAGTTTGTGTTTTTTTTAATGATACTTGCCTAAATTATTAGGTATTGAGTTTGAATCAGTAATTAATGATCTTATGTGCAGTCTTATAATAAAGATAATTTTTCTCGTACCTTTTGAGATCAAGCAGACTTAATACACCAGTATTGTTATTCAGTGATGTGCTAGCCAGGGGTGGGGTTTAGTTTGTTTCTTTTGGTTGTTTTTTTTTTTTTTTAATTTTGTTTTTAATAATAAAAGAGCAGGTACTCAAACAGATATATTTTAAATCACTGAACAAAATGAATTGGTGTAAAATACCGAAGTGGATAGCATTACTACAAACGCTTGTCTGTGCAAAAGGGGAAAGCTGATCAAGGTTGTGAATGCTCAAACATCCATTCCTCTTGAAATACTTATTTCTGTTTTGGTTCTAGGCCATTATACATTGTGTGTTTCTGTTGGGGGGGTGGGTAATTAGCTTGCTTTAAAAAATATTACTGTATGAAACATAGATTTATGAGAAAAATTATATTTTTATTCAGTAATTTAATTTTGTAAATGCCAAATGAATACTGTGTTTTGCTGCTACAGACCTTAGCATGTAGACATGCTGCTAGTGTAAAAGGAGCAGTAGAGCTTTATATGGAAAAAAACAAATGTTGATGTTAGCTAATTGACTATGCACTAGCATTTCAGACCTTTTTGTTTTAATTTTTTTTACATCATTTATATTTTTTCCCCTTTTTTTTATAAGCAATATTTTTGAACACTGTTCTTGGGAGATTTTTATTTGTGTGGATGTGTTGTTTTGTTTCTCATTGGTTTGTAATGGCATGCATTGCACCTTCATATGTTTGGGAGAACACTGTCTTGTTCATGTTGTCTCTTTTGTTCCATGTCTAGCTAGTTGTTCCCTAACTTGGGTCTTGTGTACTGAATCAGGTTCTTAGAAATACATGGTTCTTTGTACTGCCATACAATGATCTTTATTGATATGGCAAAACACTGATTTTATTTTATTTTTTTATTTTTGTGTGTTTTTATAACAGCCTCTGCTGCCTTAATAGCATTTGGTGCAGCTTTATCTGCACTTAATTTTTTATACGACAATGTACTGCCTTGTAGATAAATAAAGTGTGTTCTTTTTTACTTAAACCTGCGTGGCCTCCTAAACTTGTTTGTCTTCAGTTTTTTGGCGGTGGTGTTAAAGGCAACAATCAAGCCAAGAAGTTTTTTCCCAGCACACTTAGATAAGCAAGGAATAGAGTTTTGCACACCATAGCCTCAAAACCCTCGGTTCTCATCGATTGTTAAGTGGAAGGAACACAGCACAAAACAGCGAGTACTGAGCGTGTTGTGGTCTCAGGGCACATCTCTATTGACACTAAAGTCCAGGTCAGCTTCAGTCAGTGGGAGACTCACTGCACCTTTTGTGCAAAACTGCCCTTATCCCACAATGCTGGCTAATTTATGTTTTCATCTAAGGACAATCAGGTCAGGAACTAACTGAGTAAGAGAAAAATATTCTGGAGTTCTTATAACTGTAGAACAGGCTTTTTTCATGCTTGTCTTAAGAAAACAGAGGTGAGAATATACTTTGAAACCCTGTTGCATTGTGCTTCCCAGCAAATAATTGGACAGACCTGCAAGAGCCTCGCACAGCCATCGTGCTGAGGGACTTTCGGCCCTAGGAAGGCTAGAGATAAAAGCAATTCCTGACAAAACAAACAAACAAATAAAAGGCATCCTGTCAGGAAAAAAAAAAAGGCATCTTACTGTGTAGCTTGAAAATAAATTGCTGAAATGGAAGTTGATGCAAGTGCTTCGAAGTCATACTGATATTCATGACAGCAGACTTCAGCTCCGTGATGAAAGAGTAGCCATGTATGTACTGAGCCCCAAAGGTGCCTTCCAGTCCTCTTTGCTCCTTACCCAGCACCTCCCTCGTCCTCCCAGGCTGAAGCCACATGCTGGCCCTCAAACCACGCAGTGCGCAGAAAAGAAGGAGCAAAAAGGCCTTTGTCACCCTCTGCACAGGTCCCTGCTCGTGTGCTTGTGGCTTTCAGTGCGAGAAGGGGCCAGCGCTTGCAGCAGCCCCCTCCAAGTTGTTTTGTGTGCTTCACATCCATCCCTCCTGTGCGGTTTGGGCTCCCAAGGCAGCGCTGGGGGCCAGGGAGAGGCAGCCCGAGGCAGTTTCTCCGTGGTTAGCACAGGCAGGAGCCCGGGGCCGGGCGCGGGTGACGGAGAAGGGGAAGTCTGCGGGAGCCCAGCCTGTGCCGCGGCCGCCGGGCTCACGCCGTGACAAGGCTTGTGCAAGAGCCCTGCGGGGCTCGGTGGCCTGCAGCGCGGGAAGAGGGGAAGGCCGGCCTTGAGGCATGCCACACAGCTTAGGCAATGTCTTACGGCCTTTAAAGAAAAAAAGGGAAAAAGAAACGCCGAGCTGACAACAGGACTTCAAGGCAAAACTCCTGCCTTGTATGGCTCCAGTGGTAACTGCACAGATCCTGGCTGAGTTTAAACAGACCATTAGCCCAGTGCTGGGAACCATGGAAGCTCAGCCTGCAGGTGTCCAGAAAAAGGAGTGGGCTTTTTTTTCTCCCTACACACTCAGTTGCTTTAAAATCCATTTTAAACATGTATAACTATTACAATAATTGTCTTCTTGACGGGCCCACTCAGAGCTAATACAGAGGAAAATGTTTCTTCTCCTCGTTTCTTGTTTCACTGAAAATGCAAAACGCTCAGTAGATCCAGGCCGATTTGCATATGTTTCTGCATGCATGTGGTGCCCAGCATGGGTGAAGGAAGAGGCTTTCTTTGGATGCTAGACCCGGGAAGCTGATTATTTTCCCTCCACCAGTAGTGGCTACTTTTCCTTTGCAGCAAAGTGCCACCTCCTACACATCTTTCTTGCACAAAATATCCCCGCGTGACCTCGTTCTTCTCACTGTCTGAAATACACATCTTTCAGAGGCCCAAGAGGAGTCCCACCTCTCTGGCAAATTCCATCTTGAGCCAGTCAGGTGAGAGCTGTCCTGAGACAGGCCAGTGTAAATGGTCTTGGTGACAGCTACCTGACCTAGCAGTGGCCCTTGGCACAGGTGTATGGCCATCCTGGACCCATTTAAACCTAGAGTAACCTACCAAAATGAAAGGAAAGCAGGTTCAGTCAAGTTCTCATTTAATGGAGAGTAGATATTTGGCTCAAATTTCCATTAACCTTTTTATCCTCTGTAATTATAACTTAATAATGTTGTCAGTGGGAATTCTTTTGATTTCTGAAAAGAATTTAAATTATCATTTCAGCATGTGCAGCTAATTAAAAATTAAGAGGCAAAGGAGCCAGGGCAAAAAGTACCAGAGCATGGGGTGTTTCCCAGCTAAGTCCCTGTCATTCTTCAGCCTTCTGTGTAGGGAATCCTGGGGGTTCAACTCCCACAGGTCTGACCCATGTGACAGCCATAAGCCTAAACTGAAAAACGGCCTGAGTTTGAATTGGTTTGAGAAAAAATAGAGCCTGAATGAAAGAGCCAGACTTTGTAGCTAGGAGCAAAAATAAATCCGCTGAAGGTAAAGCAGAGAGCAAGCACAGCATCGAATATTCCGTAGCATAGTGATCCTTCAAAAAAGCCAGAAGGTTTTTTCCTCTGTGTTGATAATCTTGATTCTCAACCGTGCCAGCTAAATCAACAGCAATCCGCCCTCCCTCAAGCCCACACAGGCAGGCACATAGGCAAAGGATGTTTCTGCAACATTGTGACAGGAACATCATAATCAAAAGCTCCTCTTACTCCTGCCACATTTAATTGTATTTCTACCTCATTCCTGATCTGAGACAGATGCAATGGCAAAGCACAGAACAAAAGAGTTGTTCCTAGAAATCTACTTTAAAAGTGTTGGGGTTTTGTTTTTTTGTTGGTTGTTGATTTGTTTTGTGTTTAAGGAGCATGTTAAAAATACTTCAGCTGGAGAAAGAATGGTTTTGAGGCACTGGTCTGCGTTTTGCCTGTGTCCTCGTTTCCTAGCATGGATGGAGTCAGTCATGAGAGCAGACATTGCTTGGGAGCAATGGTAGAGTTCTGCCTGGGTGGCCAAGGAAAGACACTGGTCACATCTTTCAACCCTCAGTCTAATGTCTTAATTCAAAAGGAAGTCATGTTTCCTGACCAAATGCACTTGTTCCCTTTGTTTGCCTCCTTTCTTTGAACTTGACTTTGATGTCTCAGCAGTTTTCACTGAAGACCCTGCTACCAGCATAATCTTGTTTGTGACTTCTTTGCTCTCAGTGACTGATGGAGGTGAGATAATGAAGACAGACCAGAGAGGTCCAAATTCTGCCCTCAGCTATGTTTACAAGCTGGCAGTGGTTAAACAGCTCTTTGTTAAAGGCTGCAAAATATATTCACTCTGCTATTATTTTTCCATAAATTATTGGTGATCGGGTTGTTGAGTTTGTTTTTTTTACAATCCCTCTTGATACATGACATTTCTAGAAGGCATTTTTCCAATCCACTCGAGTATCAGAATAATTGCTGACTTTTTAATTGTTTTGTAAAACAGCCTCCACTTCTCAGACTGCACAGATGCACATTTACAGCCTAGCTCGACTGACAGCCAAGGAAATTTCCTTTCATGGGGAAAACAACTTTTACCCCTTGATTCAATCACTCCTCATCTCCACAGCTCCAAGATGCGCTCTGTGCACACATCTGTCAGAGAAGCGAAGAAGACGAAGAAGAAAGTTTCAGGAAGCTCTCCCCAGACAGGTTTCTACACTAACCATAGAGACCACCTCTGCATCTCCCAGTTCCTGCCAGCCCAGCTGCAAGCCTGCCGTGGCCCTCCCGATACAGTCAGCCCCCAGAGAGCCTTGAAAGGGTGCCTGCAGGTGTGCTTTCCTGCCCGCTGCCTCTCTCATGTTTCATTAACTCTCTCATCAGTGCACATCAGCACAGGAGTTATCTGAAGGTGCAGGGAGGCTATCACTATTTCAGTGATGGGTTTTTGATATCTATGTTCCTACCAGCTCAAGGCAGAGACCTCTGAGGTGCTGGCTCAGCCTTCCTGTTCAGATAAAGGTGCTGCTAGCCTGTGCTGCTGGCTGGGAAATGGAAATCTGCAGGAGGTTAGAGCTCCTACCTGCTCAGCCAAGCCTTCTTGCACCTAAGAAATAAACTAAGAAACAGCTGTGGTTTGCTTAGTCAAAGGCCTAAAATACCTTTCAGTGAAATAATAGAAAAGAGGTGATACCTTGCTTTTCTTTTCTGCTCTGCTCATGCTGGCCATCCCCTCTGCAGCCCTACCCACCTCATCTCTGTTTCACCAAGGCACACACCCCTGATGGGGTTCAGGCCCCAACACTGCTGCAAAAGGATTGATAAAATTCTCTGGTCTCCATAACAGCAGTGAACCCAAGCCCATACTTGGCCAGGACTAAAGACATGGATCATTTCCCTGCCCATGGCTGATGTGCTCCTGCCACTCCCACTCAACAGAGGCCCCACACACTCACAATGATTCTCTTGGTATTCCCAGGTTCAGGATCAACTTCACTGAAAAGTGAACTCTGATTGTATCTTGAGTAACATCCTCCAGTCAGGGAGGTACACAAAAGCCTTTCGGTGGAGGTGATATGCTCCTGGCTGGAAGGCCCACCAGGAATAGGCAAGACAGGCCATGTTACACCCAGCTTTGGCACCCTCTCAGCAGCTTCCCACCTGCCCAGGAAGGAGATGGGTTCTCCTGCTGCCCCTTGAAGGTCCCACGGTGGCAGTCCAGGAGCAGCAACTCACAGGCTCCCCTCCTGAGCTATCGCTGACACAGAAACACCCTTAATTTTCTTTAATCAAAGAGGTTAGAGTAATCCTTTTCTTGCCAACCTCTGATTTGTGGCCACATCCTTTAACAGAAACCCCATAACAAATGCAGTTTGTTTGGTGATAAGGTACAGAACTGATGTGATAGTTACTCCTCCATCACTGCTCTGAAACCCAGGGCTTTCTAGTACAAACCTTTACTGCAACCAGCTGGAGTAGCTACTCTTTGGATCTCAGAGCCAGACCCAGCATGATCAGGGAGGACTGAACCTGACACACACCTGTACCATGATTTTGCCTCAGAAATCACAAAGCAGCAAGCGTGATGATTAAAATAAGATGCTGGATTCTTCCAGCAGTCCCCCCTCCTTTTTGTCACTCCCAAGTTTTGCTGTGCTGTCTGTCTGACATCAAAAAAAGACTTATTACCATCCTCTCTGGCAGCTGATCAATGGAGCAACTTGGTTTTTATGTGACAGATTGAACAGAGTGAATGTGGAAATTTATTTGATACCTTCGTTTGCCTTCCTTCCAGTGACACAAGCTCTTCTTCTTTCCTCTTTAACATCCATAACTAAGTTTTTCCAAAGGATTCCAGTAACAGAAATCCACTTTTGTCTAGTGTGGGTCTCATTGTAGTCTCCTAAGTTGCTGCTGGTTTTCTCGGGCAGCAGGGAGCCTGTTAGATAGATAATTTTTCTCAAAGCAGGCCAAAGAAGGAATTCTAAACAATCTACACATGTGGTTTGTTTACATAGAGGTGTTGTTTCTAATTAGCCAGTCATGGTGATGAGGTGTTGAACAAAAGACCAATCATGTCCAGCTGTGTTAGAACTCTATAAAAGAGACTTCATTTTGAATAAACATACATTTGGCCTTCTAACATCGTAAAGATTGTGTCAGTGTTTTCATGTCCAACAGTGACAGTCTAGAGCACGTGAGCTTTTCCAAAAGGCTTAATGTCCCAAAGGCAGCCCTGTACTCTCTGGAAGACCATGCTGAGGGTACTGCAGCTTCAGCCTTGCTCCACCAAAGCAGGTTTCCACACCCTAATCCAACCTTTCCAGTAAAACCAGGCTCCGTGAAAGGAGAGCCCAACTGCTACATGTGTAGGTTTGGACTGACCAGATTTCTCTTGACTGAACACAGAGGCTGGCCAAGGACACCCCAGTTCTGGAGCAATGTTCAAGTGTTGCAGTGATGAGGATGTTTTGAGAAGTTGCATGTAGAATAACACAACCAAGCAACAGAGTGTGCTGCCCTTGCAGTTTCCAAGTCTTTGAATCTGCTGAGGAAGTTCGTGTTCACAAGACAGCTGCTGCAAGTCAGCAAAGGACTTCCCTGGGAGGTGATGATTTTCCCTTACCTTTACTCATGTTAAGCAAGTGCATGCAAATCTCTCTCTCTCTCTCTCTCATATATATATTGTGTATTTTGTTAGAAATGAAAGGAAGGCTATTTCACTGAGCATGCCCAAATCCCAACCAGCAGCCTGAATCCATTATAGGCTGTGTCTCATGTGCTTGCTTTATGGAGTCTCTTGTCCATCAGAACAAAAACAAAGGACAGATCTCAGACAAACATCAGACTCCGCACTCAGAAAAAGAGAAAACCATCCAAACAAGAGATTGCTGTGAGAACATCTTCTGTGATGAGAACTGAAACTGCAAGTCACTAGTTTTCATTGAAAGCAATGCAACCAAGAGTCTGAAATCAGTCATGTCCCCCAACTGATGAGTCGTCTGAAATCTGCCACCTTCCAGATCACACAGATCCTGAGATTTCTCAGCTTCCTCATTTGTGATCACAGATTTCTGTAGAAGAGCATTTCATTATTAAAATCAAATAATTAGTAATAATCACCATCATCATCATAAAGACACCATGGAAAAAAAATCATACACAGAAGTTGTCTGACATGTTTGGGGTTTTTTCCCCTGATGAATAATGTGTTAATTTTTCAATTTATGCTGCGAGTGATTTAACACAAAACCTTTTATCTTAGAAGTAAGGTTGTCAGAGGTTGGTTCAGATACATTGGGGTTTAGAGTGGACTGGACTTAATTTCACAGCCGTATTTTAACCTAATTCTTCCATGCCTGCTGCAAGAGTTTCCAGCCAAGTCAAAGGGAGTAATCATGTGAATAACACACGCAGGTTTTGGCCTGAAAATCTCTACCACCCTCATTTGTGGGTCAAGGTTGGTCTGCCTGGGGAAAAGCACAATGCAGTGCCAACAGTGAATGGCCTTTACATGGTCCATTTCCAAGAGATACAATGATACCACCAAACCACCAGGACTGTATGCACATAATGAAGTGTGACAATGCACTCATTTGTGAAGGATATAAGACAGCCATGGTAGTTAGGGCAACATTTGCATAATCACATTAACTTTAAGGACCTACTTTAAAATTGACCTAACAATGGCTGTCATTGTTTAGAGCCACAGCTGTCCATGCTGATCGGACAACATGCTTGGTCAACTTGTGTCGCAGCCATCTTCTTCAGGAGGACTTAGAAAGTTTGACTGAAAAAATCATAGGCTCCAGGACATCCTGTGAATGTCTAGCCTCCCACTGTGGTTCGAGTTTCAGAGAATCCACAGCTTTCAGGGCTGCACAACTGCTGCATTCTCATTGGGACTGGTGTAATCTATGACACAGCTTTATTTTTCAGAATTATTCACCAAGATTGTGTGAAAATAAACCACACCAATTACTTAGGGGCTGCTAAAATATTGCAAAACATGAATAGTCTGAGCCCTGATTATTCTAGGCTTGAGCAAGTTACAGCTTAAGAACTTAAAAAAATCAGAATTTGTACTCCAGACATGACACTTCAGTCAGATGTTTCTTCTAGACACAGAGAAGACTGAACCATTTGCATCTTCATACACCTTGCACAATCACCTCCCACCACAAAATTGCTGATATTCAGCCAAAAGTGTACCTGGTGAATGTTCTTCAGTAGAAAAATATTTGCATACATTATCACCACATTTCAGGGTAGTTGGTCATGTACACGGTTCTGATGAAAACCCAAGCTCTTCTTAGCTAAGATTTTTTTGCTCTGATTTTAGAAAGGAAGCGTTGTCCACTTTGAAAAACATGTTTATTTTTTACTATTTTCAGGATTCTCAGACAGTGGAGGTGGTACTGGACTAGCTGGAGGGAACTCAGAGTTTCAGTTACAGTGCGTCTTCTTTGAATAACACTAACCACAGGTAGGAGAATGACTAGAGCCCACACTCTAGAATGGAAAACAAATAAAGAGAAATGTCGAAGAAAAAGAAAAAATGTTGTAGCAAAAACAGTTCAGCCCTTTCTGAGAACGAGGCTGAGGAAAACTCGTTTTTCCTTGCCCTGGTAGGCCTAGTTAGCATAGCATGAGTCTGTGAACTTTAACTGACTTTTTGTTTTGCATTGCATATACCGCGATTAAAAACCCATTTAGGCCCCCCACTGTCATTTGGTCCAAACCATATTAACCAGTTTAAATATTCTTCTATTGGTTCTGATTAAGAAACTCTCCTGGCTTTACGCTGTGCATCAGGGACTCAAAATTTTAGGCAGGAGTGTAATTTGTGACTCTTACTCCCATGAGGATTCACATAAGCTTGACCAAGTCATGCCCTCTGAGCATTTCATTCAGCACTGGAGCACCAGGGGCTCACCTCTGTTTGGCAGGTCCCCTCCAGGGCAGGGCACGCCACCCCTCTGAGGGTAAGGGGCTGCACTTGGCCATCTACCACCGTGCTCTGTGCTGCAGGGGCCCGTGCAATGTCACACCGGGCTCAGCTGAGCTGCCTTGGTCCCCCCCTGCTGCAGCTCCACACTATTCCCTGCTGCATGGGAAGGATGAGCTTACCCAACACCCGTGCGGAGGGTAAGGTGGGTGTAAAGGCAGGCTGGAAGCAATGGGAATTACTGGCTAGGAGCCAGATGTAAATACATGCATGAGTGTGTGCACACACATAAATGTGACTGTGTAATCAAGATTAGTGTTGTAATGAATATACAGAAAAGTGGGGAGTGAGGGGAGGGTGAATTAATTGCATGTCAAACCTCAGTTCTGACTCCCCTAACTTTGAAGTACTGCACTCCCAAGCCTTAATGATCTTTTAATTTATACTTTAAATAATAACTTCTACCTTTTGATTATTCAAAAGATGGGCAACATTTGACACCAATAGTTTACATTTAAGAAAAGTAATTGAAAAGATGCAAATGCCTTTACTGAACAGATATGCAGAATGCCCATCTGAATTAAGCACAGGTAAAGTGAACAAGCATATTAATATAGGCAAAGCTTCTCTAACCACACTTATTTATATTTTAGGCATTTGTTCATCATGGAGATCAGCACTTATTCCTCATATTCATATCTGATCATATTGAGGCTACTGGAATAGTTCAACAGCATTACAAGAGAACTGCAGCTAGAGCGAAGATAGGGATGAGAGCTCTGAAACCTCTTCAGAAACACCTATGCTGTTTCAGCACTTCTATACTGTTTCAGTACTTCAGAAACCTCTGTCCTTTGGGACTGAGAGAAAATACAGCTTCATATCACTTAGACACACATACCTTTCCCACACAAAGGAAAGGCTCAGAGGTGAGTACTGTTAAAGAAAAAAAAGTAATGGTTGTGCACTACTGTCTTCTGACAGTCAAACCTTCGGCAGGGAAAGTGATATGACACCTTCATTTGATCTTATTCTAGGATTCAAAGAGCTATGACAGTCCATTTAGGTTAAGTCAATGTCAAGATTGATTATGTAATTTCTACTTTTGAAAGTCAGCATTGGGGCATTCGTACATTCCTATGGATTTGTTGTACACAGTTTTGTTGCAGTCTGGTAACTAGATATTTCATTACACAAAAAAATCTTCTCTGAGTTTCTGCAGGGATGCAAGAATGAATGGCCAGGTTTCATTTTTCAGTGTGGCAAGGATGACACTAGTAGCTCCAGCATTTCTGCCTAGAAAAAAATCTTAATATTTGATAGGAGAGACTAAAATGTGTAGAACATTCTTGCATTCACACTACAAAACACATGCCTTTAGATGCCATTCCCAGACCATCCCACATGCCAGCCCAGTCAACAGGGGCTAAACCCAAATCTTTGCCAAGGGAAAGGCTAACAGCAAAACAACACAGCATCCAACCCAGGCCTTCTTCACTAACTGGGCCCATCCAAAGCTTGTGTATCTAAAAAGGAAGAGAGAAGTTCTCTTCAGGAAATCACACTTGCCTTTCAGACTCAGTCCATTTGAGGTAAAAACCTGTTCATTTGTTCAAGCAATGAGCATTTACTTTCCTGTTACCACTGTTTGCTGACAGATTAGAGTATTTCAGGTTTCAGCTCCACCATTTTACACAAACTACAGCACTTATACTGAACATGTCTGCATTGGAGAAAAATTTGAAACAACTTGAAAAGTATGTCAAATATGAGCTCCCAACAGCATAAAATTGACTATTTACAAACAGCACCTCTGGTAAAAATTGCAGACTCTTAACACAACCTTAAATTCATTCTCTGTAAGACAAAATTAACTATTGCTAATTCATCTGGATGTAAACTGAGGAATATGAATAGGATCATAACTGTTTCATGTAACTCTCCCTACCAAAGAGAAACAGTGAGTCCTTTATCTTAATGATGCCAATATTCTTCCAAACAAAAGATAAAACTTCACCGTGTGGATAGAAAGTTCAGAAACCCATTCAAGCACCAAGCAAATTCTCATCAGCTATCAGGAAATGTAACTCATTTACTACAGAGTCAGACAAGGTTTACAAGGAGAGCAATATTTTTATTAGACTACCTGATACAGCCTCTTAGATCAATGGTTGAGCTAATGCAAAGATATTACAGACTTTGATTTTCTCTGCAGCAGCAAGCATAACCTCACTTGCACCCTTGGGCAAGCACAGGTACAGGAGCATTCAGTAATTGCATGACACACGTGGGACAAGGTGTTGTCCCATGACTGCACACGGAGGTGGTGGTGCAAAGCGAGTCCTGGCAAGACCTCCTACGCCGAGTCACGGCTGGCATTGACGCCGCGCGTCAGAAAGGCCAAGCTGCACAGAGGCACAGGAGCACACTGTGTATGGACCAGAGCAGGGAAGATCCTCCAGCCAGCTGTTATCCTCTTTTGGCTCACACACACCACAGGTGGTGGCACCTGGTGCTGTAGGGACAGGTGAGAACTATTTGCATGGTGAGTATTTTCTGCAGTGGTAGAGAAGAGGCAAAGACACTCTTTTTGGGGTGCTGCGTGCCTTGACATGTGAGGTTTAGTTAATCTTTCTTAATACCAAGTGTTATTTTGTAGTCAGCTACCCATGTTATACACATAAATATACACTGTTTAAAGATAGATTAGCATTAGAAGGTCATAGACAGCTCAAAATAAAATTACACAAACCCAACCCAGCTACCTCCTCCAAAGTCCCCACACACTTCATTGCAATATGCATGTGGGTTAATTTCAGCTGCTGTAACTCACTGATCTCCATTTAGCAACTTCTGGGGGTTTTTCCTCTTTTTTTTTTTTTTTTTTNTTTTTTTTTTTTTTTTTTTTTTTTTTAATGGCACTTTGAAGGCGTGGGCTTGTAGAAAAGTGATGTAAAACAACAACTTCAGAAAACAACCTAATTTAAGCATCTGTTCATATCACTGAAAAAAGAGGGGAAAAATCAGATGTCTTTTCCTTCTGATAGTATTTTCAAAACCCACACAAGCAGTGCATAACACTTTAAACTTTCCAATGGATATTTTGGGGGTTCCCCCTGCTGAAAGCCCGTTCTTGGAGACTGTTATCCTGCAAGTCTTATGTTCCACTCACACTTAAACATCTCAGATCTTACTACTGCTCTTTACCTGTTGTTCATTTCTATCACAGCACCAGTCAAAAACGTCGAGGAGAGCCTGACTGTAAGACACAGTGTAGCACAGCCCCAGAAAGTTCCTATTGTGCCAAGGAAAAATTGCTGCTAGGAGAATTATTTACTAGTAAAATATAGCAGTAAGAATAGATCTCGCACCTTCAAGAGTCCATGTGTTTTCTGCTGCTCGCAACAGGCAGTGAAAGCACCTTCACAGGCAATTGGGGCTGCTCATTTTCATCATACAAGGGCATATTATGACATAAATCTACACAGTTTCTGTGAGCACTTCTTTCACAGGCACACAGCAAGACATGTAGCCAGAGCTCCCAAGCAATCTTTTGCCTTTCTTTTGCTTATTGCAGGAGCTGCAATAGCTCCTCTATCGAGGAACTGCAGTAGTGATATTGCAGGGTGTGTACTATACAGTGGTGGCTTGTTCCCTCAGTTATGGTCAATCAGTTTGGGATTCCTTCCATGCGTTCACTGTTTCTTCCAAAAAAAAAAAAAAAAAAGGAGGAGTGAGAAAGAAAGGAGGGAGGCAAAAAGGGAATAATTTCTCATCCTGTTTCTTTTACATGGAGACCACGTGCAGCCTGCTTCCTGCTTTGCCATGTTCTGTGGCAATCACTTTGATCCCTGGGGAGGTGAGACGGAAGTTGGTCTTCACCATTTATTTTTTTTATAGATAGCAAAGTCCATCCTTCCACCTGCATCCAAAGCACTCAGGCAGCTGGCAGAACAAAGCAGGAGAGAAAAATAGTTGACCAGAATCTATCTGAAATTGCCAGCATACAGGTGCAGTCTTGTTTTTCATCTCTGTTGCAGCAGTCCCCAGTGACTGTCAATGTTTTACCGAGGTTAGTTAACCCTTTTTTACCTAGAAAGGATAGGAGAAAAAACTAACCAATCAAAAAAACCCCCCAAAAGCTATCCAAACTAGGATAAAATTACGTGAGTAGAGAAATGCAAGAATCATATCTAGTTCAGAACTGTGCTACAAATAAAAAGGTTGCTATGCAAGTAAAAAAACCCAGCAAATCTGTGGGGAAAATTTGCATCTTTGGATTGCTGAGACACCCCCAAGGTTAGCATGTTACTTCTAACACCTGACCAAGGTGGTAAAGATAAACTGAGACATCACTCAAGAAGCACCGTCAAGAGTAAAGGAGCAATTGTTAAGCAAGGAATAGTAAAACTGAACAATAAACTTGGATAAGCACGGTAGACGGGAAGTCAGCAAATCTAAACAACTGAAATAAAAGATAAGACTTTGAGGATAGATAAGAATTCCCAAAGCTGCAGTTTGGCTGAGCCTACACATTAAACATTCCTCCGGATCCTCAAGGAGAAGTGGTGCAAAACACAGGACTGTTCCCTGCAATGTGGTGCCTCGTGCTCCTTCTCTGGCTGGTTGTTCGAGTCCTAAACTACAGGCTTCCACTACTACCCTGAGGAGATGATCCCATTATTCTAATGTTAAGATTTTTCCATTTACATGTAGCCCAAGTTTTGCTTCTCATTTTCATCTCATTCCTGCTGTTTATACCTCCTTCCATTAAAAAGAAAATGTCCATCGTTACCATTTGAGTATTACACATATTTGCCTCCTTTTCACTCTCTAGCTAAGCAGCTGTCATTATCAAGGGTGTATTTAGTTCTCTGACAGCCTCTGTGGAATCCACCCACCAGTGAAGGGTCCCTCCAGCCCTCCAGCACCAGGCTCACCACAAGTGGCTGCAGAAAGGGAAAGGTCCTTGTTTCTTGCTTCCATCACCTGATACCTCAAAATGCCCCTCTCAAAACGCACTGGGCTTTTTTTCCCTTCTCCAATCACATGCTGCGTGCATGTCTAACCTCACCAGCAGTGCAGTTTCTTTCCTGGCAGAAAGTTTATTTGGTCCAGGTTACTTTTCCCCCCAACATCAGTTTTTCCATAGCAACTTGAATTAGAACTAACTGTCCCTCTGATTTGTCACAAATTCTGACAGCTGCCTACCCGCCATTGAAAGCTGAGTGATGGCAGGACAGAGAAGTCAAACACTCAGGCAACATCTGGGCTTGTTTTTACCTTCAGTCTTTGCTGCCTCAGCTTTCAGGGTGGAGAGCTTGTAAGGATGCTCTGCAGCTGCTCGTCAGCTGTGACAAAAGCCAGCCTTAGCTCTGCCAAAGCCTCTGTAGCTGTAAATAAGGCCGTTTTGATAAACAGAGGATAATCCACAGGTCTGGGAGGAAAGAGGGGAAAATGGGGGACAAATCCTTGGTTGTGCTGGTACAGCAGGAGTCCAGCGCCAGCGTCAGAGCTAGCGAGCCCTTCCTGATTCACCTCAAACAGGCCAGTTCAGAACACCTCACCAGCCCCGAGCTGGGGATTCTGGAGCTGCAGTCACATTCCTGGCCCCCAGCGAGGCCGCCCACTCTGACCCCGAGGGGCAGCGCCAGGGAAGGCGATGCCTCCAGAGGCAGGAGCTGCGAGCCCGCCAGGGGCTGGAACTGCTGGAAAGCCGGGCCGTGACGCAATCCTTTGGCAGTCATGGGCCGCGCTGCAGGAACACTTGTCCGGCTGTGCCAGCTGTGCCTTCCATGTCCCTCGCTTTGAAGAGTGCCATGTGCAGACTCAGTGAAAGGGAAAACATTTCCCTTGCCAGGAGACTGCAACAGCAGGTCTTGGATATTCTGTTGGCTGTAAAAATAGAAAACGCTGTTTGGTGGTGGAGATACCCAGTTTCTTCAGACCTCTCAGTTCCTCACACGATGTTTTCTCAAAGTCTTACCTGAGTCCTCCTTGCTGCAGCTCAAGCCTATTCCTTCTTTTGCAATCAGCAAAATCGTGGAGAATAGCTTGATGTCTTCCTCTTTGCAGCAATGTTAATAGTATTAACAGATAATTACCCTCTAATGAAACGGAATGGGATTTAGAAATATCAGCCATTAGGAGCCTTCAGCTGAAAGGGAGCTGAAGTATGACAAAACCCGCTCTCTTAAGTGTAGTATTTCAGGATTTAACCGGATTCACACTGTTAAATGGAAATTCCACAGCAAATGGAACTCTAGGCTTGCAAAACAACTTCCTCCCATTTATAAATCATATCGCTTTGCATATATTTGAATGGTCAAACATCTATTTAGTCCCTGGAATTATTTGTTCTTTCATTAATGGAGACTAGATGAAAGCTGCAGATAACAGCTAATAGTGATTGAACATAAAGTAAAACCCCTTTTATTGTAGAGGATCTGCAGCCCGAGCACCATGGCAATAATCTAATGATGCCAAAACTTGGATGCCCTTCAAATGCTCCAGAACAATAGGTGCTGCCAGCATGACCTACACGAGGCACCAGCGGCTGAGGAGCCAGACTCCAAAGTTGCACTTTAACTCTGCGGCCTGGCAGCGCCAGGGCAGCGCCCCAGGGCACCCGGGAAGGGCTGTGCCTGCACAGAGCTGGGCCAGGGGCCAGTGCTGCTCAGGCCCAGCCTCTTGGGGCTCCTTCTGGCTCCTTCCCTCTGAAGTTCAGCCGCCAGAACTCAGGCAGAGGTGAATCGGAGTCCTCGTCAGGATATTCCAGAGCAGGGAACCCAGCAGCTCCCATGGACTCCATCAAGGCTTGCCCAGCAGCAAAGCTCAAAACCAGCTCTGTTTGCAGAACTTCCACATTGTAAAGTTGACAGGGGCTCAGTCTGGGTATGGGGTCTGAGATGAAGGTTGCCCCTAAAGCTGCTCCAGCCCTTTGGAGCCTTCTCAGGGACAAGCGTGCAGCACACTGTGGACAATTAAATGCACTGATTGTGTGCAGTCAGCTGTGCATCAGCAACTCCTTTAGAAAAAATGTCCAGCTTCCGTCATTGGACACCAGAACCCAAATTATCTGAATAATAATAAGTGAGATTATTAATTAATAAGTGAGGCTGGTGAGATTATTCAATGTATGTGCCATAAAATCCGCATGTACTCCATGTAGCATGAAACTAAAACACTGATGGAGAAAATACATTTTACTAGCAAGCAAAAAGTGATTTCTCAGACTAGTACTTGGCGTAGATTTTCTGCTTTCAGAGAGTTTGTGGGAATGGGAAAGGGTAGGGAAAATAACAAAGCCAAAACATGGTAACATGGTGTAGTTAATTTCCTGACTATTATTTCCCTCCTGTCCACCAAATAGTTGCATGAGACTACCTAATTTCCTGAACAGAAACCTTGTTAATTCTGAATTGTGGAGAAAGAGTCCCCCATGAAGAAAAAATGTGAGAACATTACAAGCTTTTCACCAACTGAGATCACAAAAGAAGAGAAATGGACAGGGAAAAGGCCAAGTTCTCCAGCAGTGAGACATTTCCAGCCGTACCACAGTATTTATTTTCATTTAAACATATGGCTCAGTGAATTAATGAAATGAAGGTGCAGAGGTCAGGACCCAACAGAAACACCGTCCTCTACCTGCTGTCATCATATAAGTCTGCATGTTTTTCAAAAGCCTAAGTGGTCGCAGATTTCATTAGTCCTATTTCAAAGTAAAGATAATTCCACTCCTTAATGAGAGAGTGCTCACAATTGAGATAAATACTGGATTTGCCACATGACCCCCCTGTCTATGGATAGGACACTATTCTCTCATGTTCTGTGGAATAAGGAGGCTCTCCTCAACTACTTTTTAACACACTTCTGTTTTGTTATCAAATCAAGACACCATCACATGTGCTGGGCAGGCGTTCCTGTTTGTAGAGGACAGAAACTTGGGTCCTCTCCTTGCCAGCTTATCCAGCATTTATCTTTTCTCTCTGTTTTGATGGTAATTATCACTTTTGAATGCAAGAAACCTGAGGGGAGAAGTAACCTCTCTTTCCTTGCCATGGAACATACTTCAAGGCTTTCAGTTTTTCTGGCCAGACTCCCATTCCAGATCTTTGGAGCTCCAGTGGAGCTTGCTCTACTATTATAGCTGCCAGCAGAGTGTATTGTAATAAGTTATAGTGTCCAACTACAGCTGAGTAATCCACCTTTACAAACAAAGGTTTTTTTCCAGAGCTTTTTCCTCTCGTGCCTGATAGTGCCAGCCCCAAAAATAAAATAATTAAATTTACCTTTCCAAGCCATAAGATTGAAAAACATCATTTCACAGAAGTATTTAAAAAATCCCCAAACCCTCAAAACTTAGTCCCACCATAAACACAGACTACCTTTCAACTACTGAGTCATAGGTATGTGACAGCTAAACTTTTAAGATTCTGCTTGAGGACTGGACATTGTCAAGACAGTCTTACACAGATTAAGTCTCAGGCTGTCCACAGGAGAAATATTAGTATCTTCAGCTAAAGACAGGGAAATTGAGGTGGAGGTTCAATTTACCCAAGGTCATGCCATAAATCACTGGAGAAGCACAATTAAAACTGAATAGCCATGGGCTCAGGAGTTCTGGAGAAAGATTCAGGGTCAGGATTTTTGCTCCAGCTAGAGATTTATGACGGAGGAGATAATGAATAAAACATTTTCACTGCAATTTTCTTCTCAAAGAATGGTTGTTATGCACCAACACTGATCTAAGTGAGTCTTACAGATGGTATTTTAGAGGAGGAAAAAGGCAACTAATAACAGTAGACATAACAAAGAGAAATAAAAGGAAATATATTATATAATTTAAGTGGACACAAATACTTTTTTTTCTCCATCACACTGCTGCAAGATAAAACAAAACTTTTCCATGAGAGAGAAAAAATAACAGACAAGTTTTGTAATGAAATCACATGGGCAAAGATTGTACCAAACAGAGTTGCCTCACTTCTTGCTTTCTCTAAAAACCTTAAGCATCCCTATTGTGTCTCCCAATCCTTACCTCTTCTTCACTAACAATTCCAATCCCTTGCACATTTTTCATAGATTTCTAAATCTCTTGCCACACCCACTGCCATTCCCTGAACAATATTCAGCTTGTCTGCCAGCTCCAGTATGCAGTGCCCAAAGCTAAAGCAAAGCATTCCTGCTGAAGCTTCACCAGCACAACTTGGGAAGAAGAAGTAATCTTCTGATCTCACACACTTCACCTCTGCTGATATCACTCAGGTGGCCCTTTCTTCCAAACAGACATAGTGTGTTGATGATTCACTTACTTTGAACATGTCGCCTTTTACATTTTTCTGCAATGAAACTGAAAAGACACTTTGTATTTTTTCTTTGGTTCCTTCTTCCTCTAGTACAAATCTTATCTATTTTACTGATTTGCACCTTTACTTCCATTTTCCAACATAATTTTTAATTCTGATCATGTCCTACAAACAGCCTGCAAACTCCTGGTGTCACGCACACATTTTATAAATACGACTACATCATCCAGCTCATTAATGGAAATAGTGAATAGAAGTGACAGAGAACTGACCTCAGGGACCTCACTTGCAATATCTCCCTGGTATGATAACTAAACTTGGATAACTCTTTTTTGAATGCAGCTTTTCTTTTTTAATTAGTTATGCATCAACTCCTTGTGATAGTTGACCATATTTCCTCCCCTTTGGCAGTAAAAAACATAATATAAGACAGTATCAAAAATCTTGCTGAAATCAAAAGTTGTGTCGCTTATTAGGCACTCTTATTCACTTAGACCAGTTTTACTGCCAAATAAATGAGTTCATGTGAATATCCAACATCAGTGTTTTCCATAGAAAGATTTTTCCACAAAATGGTCTTTAAAGAATTTCTTTGTGAAAAACCATCAGTATTTTCAATATGACTATGACAATGACAATGTAATCCTATTCTTTTCAAAATTTGTAAAATCACTGCTGGTATTTTTTAGTAAATACTGATAAAATACACCTAATGAATTAGGTCATTGAGCATTTAGACACAAGTGTCAGATTAAAGTGAACTAATCTGATTTCAGTTGAAACTCAAAAAACCAGCTGTAAATTAAACTCAGCAAAGTGGAAACAAATAATCATTTCAACATCTTTTGACAGAGCGTTTTCTTGGTTTTCAGACAGCACTAAGAACCCAGACCACAACTTTGAATTTAAATTTCCAAAGCATTTCCAAATGCTTTTCTTCCTAGAGCGGATAATTCAGCACCTTAGGACAGAAGAAGCAAAAACGACTTCTCCTCACACCTTTCTAGTCCCAAAAAGTTGTAATCATAGCGGCAAATCAGCAGCCAACCTGCCTATAAAAAAAAAAAAAGCCAACCTTCAAAAGGGCCGATGTAAAACAAAGCAGCTATATCAATATTTGCACAGATTTTTCCAGGAGTGAGTAAGTTCTTTGAGCTACAGGAGGAGGCACGAGTGCCTGCAGCAGTGAGTCACCCGGGGATGGACGGCAGGCTGTCCGTCAGAGAGAGAAGCGGCGCTTGGTGCCCAGGCAGCTGGCATGCTGCCACCCATCCCGTTTCTCCATTTCAGCTGGGGTTTTACACAGGAGGCAGGAGGCCAGCAGGGAACTGAGGGCAGCTGGGAGGGAGAATGGGAGCTGCATCACAAATTGCATGTCCCTCCAGGAGTCCTTAATCCCGTGTGACATGTGCCACTGCTTACAAATCTGCGTAGAGCCAGGCCTGTTTTCCACACTGCTGCACCGCGCAGAGAGACCGCCAGCGCCCGGCCCAAGCACTGCTCTGCTGGTGTTGCACAGGTTCAAATGGCAACACATTCTCTTTTCATCTCTCTGGCTGAGTTGCTATTCAATTTACAGGATTCAATCTGACCCTGTGAGATGTACTCATGACAAGAAACTCCAACTCACACTGGAACTCTGCAAGTGAGGTTAACCAGCATTCAGCTACTGTTGCAGGCACAAACACATGCATCTTCCATTTGGAAGGTGTGCTGGTCCATTACTGGTCCTAAGAAAGCAAGTGTCTAAATTTAGCTAATTCTAGCTCTAGAAAAATATGGCAACGCTCTGGAAAAACTTATCAACAGTTCAAATGAATTAGGAATAGATTTCCTCAATTATAGAAATTTCCAGTATGTTTTAACATACATTCAAAACAAACAAACAAAAAGGAACAAAACTTAAAAAAAAAAAAAAAAAAGATCACCTAAAACATTCACAGATGTTACAGCACTGATCCTAGTGTGGGAAACTGGTAGAGTTCAAATGACTCAATGAAGCAACCTCAGCCTACAAAAAGACCAAACCTTGACAATATTTGACCAATGTCAGCCCCCATGTGCTGAATTAGTCACTCTTTCCTCTCCTTGCAAAATGTGTCCTTAGAACAAGCAACCTGAGCTAAGTATTAGGTTTATCACCTTTGGTGGCAGGCCTTGTATGTACATTTGGGCTGGAAGATATTTGAGCCTTACAGCTTTCTTCTCCTAGTTATCATGGCTCAGGAGAAACTTTTGCTGATAGTGATGTTGGCAGTGGCTGTCAGCATTACTTGTTCTGTATTGCCTTCCATTTCACTGGCATGAAAAAAGCAATCAATGCTAAGCATTGTTAAAATTGTTAACTATCCTGATGAAGCAAACTGAATCAAGCTGTTGCTGGATGACAGCACAAACCACCAGGAAATTGTATCTTAGACCATTTCTACACAGGTCTCTGCCTCTAACACAGAACCTGACCAACAATCAGAACCTCAGAATTATCAGACAACTTTTTCCTTGTGAATTCAGGCTACTCAGGGATCTAACTGGAGGCAGCCAAGTCTCTAACTCTTGTCCCATAAACCTGATGTCAAAAACACTGCCTCAAGTAAGTCTTAGCAAGAGCCAGGTGCCCAGGTTCCCAAGCATGACTTGAAAAGCCATCCTATAGTGTTGACAAAGAGTACAAAGGGCAAAATGCCAGAGACACTGAAATCAAAGAGCTGCCATTGAGGCCTTTTTCTGCTTTCAGAGAAAATCTGACCCTGACTGAAAGAACAGCAAGCAAAAACAACTGTTGCTAGCACTTCACCTGAGAGGCAAAAGCGCCGTCTAGAGCTTCCAGCCCCCATCCCAGTGCTGGCTTGGTGACTGGCACTCGTCCCTGGGGAGCAGGAAGCCTGAGCCCCGGCTCTGCTCAGTACCAGCCCCTGGGGAGGGTGCCCTGGGTGCCCCTGCTCTGGGAGTCAGGGTGTCCTTGCTGACCCTAAGGACAGCCCACCTCCTTCTCATCCAAACCTTTGGATACCAGGCAACCAGTTAGGAGCTTTGGGGTCTAAACTGGGAGTCCTGATTCTGGGGAGTTTCCCATGGAGAATAGGGCCTACAAGATCCAGTGGAGCTATACCCTTGGGAAGCAAGCCAGCACAGGGGCACATGTTCCTCCACATCTTCTGTGTGCCTGCACACATTCACGGTGCATCTCCAAGGAAAGCCACCCCAGGATGTTCACGGCTCCATAGCTCTGTCTCAGTCAACAGAAGAGCCATTTTCAGTCACCCTCCCCTGCAACCTGGACCTGCTCAGCTCTGCTCGTGCTGTTGCTTAAGGAGGAGAGATGTCAGGAGCCCTTGGCCACACTGCCGAGCACATTTACTGCCCCTTCTGCCCTTTCCCTGATGTCACTTTTTTATTATGACATTATTCCAAACCACAATGGGGATTAGCCACCCCCATATAAGCTTATTATAGGCTTATGCAGGCTGCTAGAGCTTGGCTTTGGATGGCATCTATTCTAATGAGCCTGGGGCTGATGTCACTACCACACCCACGAGTGTTTATCCCCATCAAGCGCTAAAACGAATGCGGAACGCACCACCAAGTTGCTCTATACAGTGTCTGTGCAAAGGTGCCAAAATCCTGATGACATACACCGAAAAGAAGTGGGCTGATGACGCAATGGCAAAATAAAAACATCGAGGTGAAACTAAGGGAACCTTTTTTATGGTCCATAAAAAACCAGCACTGCCATGTGAGTAACACTTGGTGATGTTAACTACTTGCATGTACTCTGCCCAGCTCACCTGCAGCAATGGATATGCAAAGGCTTAACTTGTGCACATTAAAACAGACAGTACAAGCAAGGGAGCAAACCAGCCTATTCTACTTATCAAAAATTTGGGAGAGGAGAAAGAGGATTTTCTTCAAATTATACAGTTGCACGGTGCTGAATTAGCTATGTTTAGCTGTGGATTAATAGCAGGATGTTCAACACTGAAGATAACCCCCAGAAAAAGATGAAATTCAGTATTTATTTTACCTGAGAGCTGAGGTGATGAACTTTGGATAAACAGCTGAATGCAAGGACAATGTGTTCTAGTCACCTCTATAAGAACTAGATACACTAAAAAACTTATTTGTGAGAAATTTGTACTAATTCTCTTTGCAACACACAGACATTTTCATTGGAACTCTTTCAGTATTATTTAACAAAACCAAGAGTCTTAACCACGGGCAGAAAAACAAATATGGACTGACCAAGAGGAAAGTTAAACCAGCACTGAGTGTCTCAGCTCCAGTTATTAACTTCATCACCAAAAGACATGGCTAGGCCTGCGCTGACTCAGAAAATGTGTGAAAAGAGGTTCCTCAGTTGAATATGTCCAAAGAACTTCATTAACTCTCCTTCTGATCCCAGAACAGTAGGATCTAAGCCAATATATTCTGCAACCATTTCCTTCCCAGCTAGTGCAGGCAAAGGTACTGACTCTGCCATGTGTGCCCCAGGATGCTGGTGAATGTGAGTCTGGTGAAAATTTTCTACATAACAGAGAAATAATAGTAATACTGGGATACCTTTTTTTCTTTTTCCTTTAATCCCTGCATTTTATGTGACTACAGAGTTTTCAAACAGCTATATCATAACAGTCTGTCGCAAGCGTATTGGGTGTTTCAGTTTGCCAGACCTGTCATAATAAATTAATTACAGGATGTTGCAGAAGTGGCTGAGTTCCAGCAGCATCTTGCACAGTTTAATATAGACCTATTTCCCCATTTCGATGTATTTGTGGTTAGATAAATCCTCAGAAAATTTACAGCTGCTACACACTAGTTTATTATACTCCCTGCCTTTGCAGGCAATATAAATGCAACAAAAATTTGAAATCTGCTCAGAGCATAGATTTTACTGATATTGCTTTACCGGTGTGGAAACATTTTTTCTGCTAAAAGTGGCATCTGCCGTTTCTGCTGATTGTTTGCATTTAAGCACTACACAGGACTTGTAAACTTGCTTGTCACAGCCAAACGTAGTGAAAATTCATTTGGCTTGAAAAAGTCCTCACAATCAGTCAGGTGGACGAAGTTGTATATGAAATGCAGAGCTGACGTCTTCATCTATGACTGCAAGACAGAAAATGTTTTCCCAGCCTTTGAAGTTAGTGTACACTAATTGCAGCCAAGATGTTGTGGCTCAAAGCCTGTTTCTTGCCCATTTTGCTGGAGCTTCTGTCTACTGCAAGCAGCTTGTGGGACTGGGACGCTACATAAACATCCCAGTGCTGGTAAACAAACCCTTCTGAAGGGGAGGGCAGCAAGCAACCCGCATACAACAGATGAACAAAAGACAAAACTTGTCAAAACCACTGTGAGCAGAACACATCTATACGTAAGAAAGGGATCATAGGACATTAAATGTTTGAAAGAGCAACTTGATTCTTGAAGTTCCAATCTCTGCTGCAGCTGTTTTGCAGCAGATGAAGAGGCTGGAGTGGACTGAATCAAGGCAGAGGTGCCTACTGCAACAATTATAAAGGTGCCTCCTGAATACCTGTACCAGAAATCAGGGAATGAAAGCTTCACCTCTCCCAACAGCTCTGCACATCATAGGCTACGTGGAACTTTGTAGGCTGTAGCTCAGAGTTAGAACAGAGAGCTAAGAGTTACTGGAGAGACACAGAATGTTGTTCATGGGCTCTGAGAGTTCATCCAGAAAGTTTCTGTAAAGGGCACAAAACAAATGTTTTAAAAAGTGAAGTGGTTAAATATCTGAATTTCTGAAGTCTAAAAAAATGACTGAAGCAACCAAAGCTCTGCTATAACACACCTACATGCTATCTTCTGTTCCTTCTTCTGAAGTTCCAATTTCTAATTGCCACATTTTTGCACGTCTCCCCCAAGCAGCAGCTTTCTTCTCAAGTTGCTTATTTCCCTCTCCCAGACCTCCTCTTGTTTCTATTCCCTACACGCAGCAGTTTTGTTCCTAAAGCATGTATGTTAAACTGCAAGCAATAAACCCCCTTGAACTAACACAGTATATTTTTACAAGTGCAGGTGTACATCTGTAAGTTAATTTGAAATATCCTGTATGGACATTGGACAGAATGCTAAGGGAAAAACCCTGGAGTACCAACCTTTACATGAATCTTCCTGGCCTCCCTCCACCAGTCAGAAAATACTTCTATCCCCTCCCAATCTCCACATCCATAAAATAGGTTGCACCGCATACATACTAATTTCATATGTGCTGGAAAAGGATCATTAAAAAACCCCATCACTCTTTGTGTTTACCAAACAAGTGTTTTTGCTCTAGTCTGTTCCCGCCTTAAACGAAGTATTTCCTATTCACCTGAGTAATTAGAGCAGAAGGAGGTAGTGAATGAAGTGCCTCATTATCAAGTTTGCATCCACAGCCCCTGCAGAATGACTGCCATGCCGGCTATTTTTCATAGCTGTCTGCTTTTGCTTGTAATGGGCCATTGTTAACCCTAAATGATCCTGACATTCAATTCTCTGTCAGACAATTGTGTCCAGCCGGCAGATTTAGTTCACTAGTCAACAGAGACTTTCGGTTGTCATGTTCCTCTGTGTTCTCATTAGCCCTTGTTTGACTGTGATCCATCCCCTACTGCCTTCTGAATTAAGTGATGCTACAAATACACTTATTATGTTTTATGATGTCTGTTCCTCAAATTATTTTAAGGAAAAAACTAAATGCAATATGATGGCTATTGGGAAACACAGGAAAAACACAGCCACACATTTTCTTCTGCGTTGCTGATTTACACGCAGTTCTTGATATCTCTGCCCTATCATAAAAACCTAATAGCAACTCTATGGTGTAACCACGCACACAAAACCTACAAACACCAGAACAATGAAAGACCCACGATGCTGCTATCACCAGGCAGCTATAAATATCTAATATTCACACTTTTTAAAGCACCATTTTATCTGGTTTGTTTCAGCAATGAACTCGTGTCACCATCTAAGGAGTCTCACAGAGACTTTTATAACTCTTGCATTTTAATTCACACATCATGACTCAGGGAGCAATTTTGCAGGACACTCGTAATGCTTCATCTAATAAAAAAGGGAAATTTTCAGTAGAAAATCTGAACCCTTCCGGAATTCTTTTCTTCCACTGAAATTTAAGTCCTCTAAGTAATTAGGCAATATTCAGCAAATGTACATGATAGTCACTGTAAAGTGATTTTAGAAAATATGTAGATTGCATTAACACAGAAACAAGAAGGATTATATAAAGTTTTTAAATTAAAAACTTCTTTTTAAACCATTACACTAATCTTTTTTTTTTTAAGTTTAAAATCCCAACAGCAGTGTCTGAAGAATAAAGGCTCTACTAATACCAAAAAGCAGTTCTTCTGAAAATGAATGTATCATCCATATTTCTGAACAAAAGGTAAAAACTGTCTTTGCCATTGTGCCATGCTCATAATTTGTTGAAGAGATTTTAGGGTGAAGGCTCTAATTTCAATACTGAAGGATCACAGACTTTTTAAAATTTCAGATATTTTTGTTCCTTTTCTGTTAAATGAATGCAGAAAACTAGCACCACAGTGACACTGAGTATAAAGGAAAAGAAGTCTCTAACCAACCATGTGGTAGAGAAGAAAAAAAATTACAGAAGCAAAACAAAAGCTATTGCAATTACAAGAAAACATTATGAAAAGTTTATTTTCAACTCCTGCATTTTCATGTTTGGCTCTTATCTGATTCCTTCTGCTTAATTGTTATTTGGAACTGTGCCTTGGAAGACACTACTGCTGCCTCTCCTCTCAATTTGGAAAGTGTGGCAAAGCAGCTCTATTCAGCTTCAGAGCAGTGAACATAATTGGAGCCCTAGTTCGCAAGCATGAAAGGAGGTGCTGTGCCTTTGATTAGAACTTCCATCTCTCTGTGGTGTTTATCTGAAGTGTTATTTCTGTCTTCAGCGTCGACAATGGCAAATTAACATTTTACAATGCTTCCCAATGAGCTCCCAGATCTTGGCTACTGCTCAGCTCTCCCTGACGTGGAGCCTGATGTCACACTCTGCCCTTGTTTTAAACGTGACCCAGGACATTTTAAGAAATGTCAGATGTGGAGATTTTTCCCCTTTATAAAATCTCTAAATGCCACAAGTCACACAGGACGAGGAGCTGAAACACACTGCAGGGACATAAGAGGTGGGGAGCCTTGACAGAATCAGGCAGCCCCAGGACTGAAGTAATTTTACACCACCTCTGACTGGGGAAAGAGACATTACTAAGTTTCCAGGACACATATGCAAGCCCCATTTAGGGCAGGGCTCCATGCACACACTCTAGGCAGAGCAAAGTTAGGACCACTGGCAAATAACAGCTACCAGTGGGGCGAAAAGAGAGAATTTGCTGTTGTGCTTTACTCGAAAGAAAAAACTCCACAGATTTTTCTGGCTTCAAAACATGTGCAAGGAAGACATTACAATATACAGCAACTAGTCCTCTGCATCTGGGTGCATTTCACACATCAGTGACCAGCATTGTTATTTTCACTTCTTTTTTTAATGGAATCAAGTACCCTGTCTACTAAATAAGGGCTTTCTAATTTTATGTTATTTATTGCTTCAGAGGGGGAGGAGAAAGAATTTCCTAGCAGAGTAAAAATAAACTGGACATCATCAGCCAGAAAAATGCCCACACTAACTGGTAGAAAGTGTTTTGTTTAATATAAAATATAAATTATTTAACACCATAGATAATTAGTGAAGTCATTAGCAAAAGTTCACAAAATAATACTCAAGTAAAAAAATAGATTAATGATACAAGTGAATAAGGACTAGAAGTAAAACAAACAGCATAGTTGGATATGAAATATTTCATTCAGACAAAAGAAAGTATATTTGGCAAGACTGCTGCCAAAGCAGCCAAGAACTCTGAAAAAACTGCAATGAATCTTTACTATGTGCAGCACAGCTCATTTGAAAAATACAACTGCCTGGAATTTGCAACACTAATATATTTTGATAAGAACAAGTAGTCCTACTGAAAACAATGTAGTTGCATAGGTAGTTACTCCACAATTCCATTCAGAGCTGCAAAATGCAGTCCAAACAGATATTTGATGTCAGGAAAATATTTTTGAAAGCTTGTGTTTCCAGGTACACCTTAATGTCAGCACTCCTTCGGTATTTTACCATTCTGAACACTCTTCTATTTTACTTACAGCACACTTTAAAATGTTAATTTCATAATTTACATAGTGGTTGGGCTTGTTTTGCTCTAGATCACACTTTTTCACTTGATCCTTCACTCCCAATGGATTGATCTACAGCCTACATAAATGCCTAATCAGATATCAAATTAGGAAACATTGTATTTGACAGTTTCAGTTCTTTTCCAGTCCACTGATGAGCTGAACCTCCAAGTTCCGTTAATTTCAAGGAACCCAGGGCAAAAGTCATCCAAAACAGGTTTGCACCATTGATAAGTCACAACTGGTACCTTTTTGCATATTTAAGTATTTTAATTTCTTTGATTGTTGTTAATCCTAGAAGAGAGATTATAATTGCAGCCTTCAACGCAGGTAAGGAGCATCGCCCCAGTGTTCAGAAATAAATTATGCCTCTGCGTCATGGCATTCGGGCTCAAAGGCAATATTTGTCCTTCCATTTGTGCTTAAGTTGGAGCTTCTTGCTGCCTTTTTCCTCTTCTTCTTCAATTCCACCCCATGGGATGTGGGTTCGTTTTCAACACCATTAGTTGTAACTGATGACAGAGGAGTATCGACACTCATTAAGTTGTGCTGATTTTCCCTCTCATTCCTTTGTATCCTTTTCTTCTTTTTCTTTGTACCTCTAGAGGAAGGTGGATATAAAAAGAGCAAAAGAAACACAAAGTTAGCCCGAATTTAGAGCTTTTTCCACCTACAGCTGATGTGTTAGAGCAATTGTCTGCCTGTCCTCTTGAGCACAATGCTGAAACAACTACAAAAACTACTGTTCCACAGCAGAACAAAGAGAGAAAAACCATGAAGACAAAATATGAGACCACTCCACTAGTCGACTTTTTATCATAGCATTGCTTTGAAAAGAACTGCTCATGATCTTAAGAATCAGCTCGTCTTGATCAATAGACAACAGATGTAATTAAAAAATACAAATTACCAGTCTCCTCCTCTCATAAAAGCAATTGCACTTGTTTTTTTTCGCTTTCCTACGCTCAGACAACAAAATACTTAGAATTAAGGAGAGATTCCTGGTTTATTTATGCACAAGAATGAGATAGGCAGTCAAAGTGTGTAAGATTAGTTTTTCCATTTTAATTTACCTTAACGAGGACAGAGTCAGAAGTCACTTTTATGTCTATTTATGTTTATCAGCCTTCATACAGCACCAAAAGGATCAGCCAAGCTGATGATGAAGATGATACCTCTAACTGGTCTTGCACATGATTGCAGGGATTATGCAGATGTAACACCACTTCTACAATGAATTCCCATTCCTGGCAGAAGTTGTAACTTTATTTAACTATAAATACGTAACAATACTTCAACTCTAACCTTTCAAAGGAAGGTATTGTCTTTGTTCAAAATTTGTATTGTGCCTAGCACAAAAGGGTCTTGGTTTATGACCTGAACTGTTTAATGCTGCTGAAACACATAAGCAAATGGATGAATCAAGACTGAAGAATGTAACGTGTGTCTTTTCCATAAAAATGGTGTTACAAGTGCTGCACTGTTGATGATACTGTTCTAATGTAATCAGATCTTACAGATGAAAACGTTTACACATCAGCCTTGCTAATGAACTGATGAATATCTGCCTGTAGTTGGAACTTTTTTAAAGCTAAACCATATACTTATGAATACGTGGATTGCTGCAGCTCTAGTACCGGAACATCCCAAGGAAAAGGTTTGGGAGTCTAAGACCCTCTGTGTTAGGATTCCTAGAACAATTTGAGGAGTACTGCTGCACGAGGAAATTAGGGGACAAAGTCATAATTATTCAGTGTTACAAGTACCAACGCACCAAACCCAGTGTTCAGCTGGGTCTTGTTTAAATTCATGCAGAGCACTACCTAGTGCAGCTCAGGAACACCATACACGGGAACATGCCTAAGGACACAGTGGCTGTGCTGACAAGTAACAGCTAATCATTAATATTTGAAGGGTAAGGTTACTATGCTATTTCCAGTATAAAGCTACTCTAAGTTTGAGAAGCAGTTTTCACCTTTTTGTTATTTGAACATCAGATGTGATGATGTACCAAAACTTTGATTAAAATCACTTAGCATCATTTCTCTATTTCTTCTAGAGTCTGCAGAAGACACGTCAACTGCTTGGCTAAGATAAAAGTCTACTACCACCTTGTATAAAATTTGTTTTCCTATTGCAAAGCCATATTTTACACCCAGAAATTCTCAGGAAATAGACATTTCATAAGGACTTGCCATTCACGCTCTTTTATAGCAGGTATTGCGGCTGTAGTGAACAATACTGTTCTAATAAGCAAAGCAGCAATCGTTCATTTGGCTTAGCAAGTTGTGCAGATGTTAGTTTCACTCCTCCATACTGAAAGTGTGTACCTGGCAACCACTTGATTCCTAGGAATTATGCAGTAAATAAATTTCATATCATATATATCAATGTGACATGAATATTAAGTGTATTTTCACAGAAAACAAGAAAATAACAGCATGTTTTAGGTAGAGCAACTATTTAAGTAGAGATTGGACTAGATCTCAAGTCATGTTGATATTGCTGGTAGATGCTGAAATATAAACCTTCTCCAGTTAAGATGGCAACACTTGCATGTATGTAAATTTTTAAGGCTATTTCAAGATACATTGACTGCAGTGAGCAAGAAAACTTGAGTCCTGGCAGGTCATGTCTTTGGTAACAGCAAAGTGAGAGTTTTCATGAAAAATAGGCAGCCCTGTTTCTGAGCTGTTTTATTATCTGATGTGTGCTGTATAAATACCTATAAACAGAAATACTGGCAGTTTTTCAAACTAGTGGCATCAGCAATGTCAGAGGATTCTTTTCTAGCTCTCAAAATAAGGCAACAGCTTGTAGTCTTTTCTGAAAAAAACCCTGGTACATGTGGTCACTGCTATGAAGTGCTATGACATGGAGCATGCATGAATTCAGACTGGAATCTCCATGATGCTCCTGCTCCCTACAGTTCAGGATAAGGGAGCACATTCCAGCGACTCAAGCATGTAGCTGTCTTCTCTCACCTTTCTGAAATGTAACTGAAGTGATTTTTGGGCTCTGTTCCTTCAGTGTGACATCTTCTCAGTATAGCCCTAGTTTCCACTAAAATGAACATTTGTATTTGAGATGACTCAGAATTCTTGAATTTTCTTAAATCTTTTGTGATTCCACCTTTTAAATCTGCGGTCCCACATTTTTCAGTGGATGTCCTGGAAAGGTCACTCAAAATAATTGTTTCCTGAAGTCCTACCCATGGAGTTGAGTCATCCCAAAATTTTGATACTGACTTCTAACAGACTGTGTCAACCGTCACAGTAACTGCGCTTTTAAGGCATTTCCTTCCTTAATGTATATACTACTAGAATAGTTGTACAAAACTCAACACTGAATTCTGTCAATGTGTAGTTGTATAGACCACTCCTCATCGTACTTGAGGGTTAAACTTTCCCCTCACAATTTATTTTCAAATCTAGATACAGCTGGAGATACAAAATTCAGATTTAAAGGCAGGTTAAAATGAGGTATGTATCTGCATCTACAGCATAATGTACAGATTATTTATATGAGGAGGGAACCAGTCTGGAAAATGATCAGTGAAATAACTTTGCTTAGATGGCAGATACAATGGCAAACACAAGAAGTATTTTCAGGTATCAATTTTTGAAACAAAAATGGTTGCAAAAACTAAAGCTATTGTGGAAGCTCCTGTTTGAAATGCTGAGATCTTACCTGCTTACAGCTTTCACAAAACAGAGACCTACAATTTTTAAGATATTGTCAAGTGTCACCACCAAAGGTGCTGCTGGCCATCTTCTTAGAATGTGAAAACCTTTTAGAATTTACATTAATTAACTTTTAGAAGGTGCAAAAAATAGCTTTCAGTCTGCAGCAATAAATCCTAATACATAGCTAAGGGATGCCAGTGAGCAACCACATATCCTTGAGTTTTGATTGTCATTTTCATTATAGTCTTTGCTCTTCTGGGAATGTGCCTATGTATATGAACTGTTACTTCCTTCATATTTTGGGTGTGAAGCACTCTCTCACTGATCACCCTAAAGCTAACTTCTTGTTTTGCTTGAAAAAAAAAATAACCTTCCAACATTTCTCAGTTTTCAAACAGTTGTAGGAATAACACTGCAAATTGTTTTAAGCATTTCTTGCTTACTGTGTTGTAGGTGAGTCTCTATCTGAGTCATGTTTGGAGATAAATTTCAGGTCCCCTGGCTTACTGGTGACTGGAGACATCTGTAAAAGAAACAAAAAAACAGGAAGGTAAAAAGACAACAGACAACGGGGCCAACACATGTGCACAGAAAACCCACCAGCTTCCTGAATAAGGAGAGAATATACCTCGTTTGAAAAGAATGTCTATCAGCCATAAAATGTTAACTCCTATGTGGTTACAAACAAGGAAAGAGTGTCCTGCTATAAAAAAAAAGCAACTTGCAAATAAAAGACAGTTTTCAGGTATGTGTAGAAATAAGAGGTTATAAATCTACATGAAGACAGCTTAAAACACACATTCTTTTAAAAAACTGTTATTTCTGTTACTACAAGTGAAAAAGCAGAATGCTATAAAGCCTTCTTGTTGCACAGTTTTCACAAGAAAAACCTGTCTTTTTTAAGCCTGCAAATTTCATTCAAAAGCGGTTCAAATCACTCCAGGTTACTTTGTAATTCAGGGCTAAAAAGATTCTCCAAACCTGGAAAAGTATATTCTCTCATTTCCAGAGTAATTAGAGGGTCTCTATAAAACTTTCTCCCTCTACAAACAAACCTAATTCTAACAGGTCTCAAACTTAACAAAAAAATTCCCATAAGGAAATGTGAATGCCCTTCCTGAGTCTTCAGGAACAGGTTATTTTATTACTTTGATATTATTTTTCTACTAACTTAGAAAAAACAGGATCAAGCCCCCACTGACTTACTGAATTCATACATTTACATTGCCCACAACAACCATGTTCAAACATTAGCCATTAGAATTAGTCTGCTGTAAAAACATAGATTGCTGGATTAGTTTAGACAAAAGTCAGCCTACTAGAATACAATAATGCAGCATTGGCAGGGCTAGGAAGAAAACTCATCTACTTCACACACAAACTCCCTGTTAATACAGTAATAAACTTGAGACTAAGTCAATGGTAAAAGTAAATACAAAAGAAGGAAATATAATACCGCTGATATGAAAATACAAGGGAGTGTTGTAAAGGGAATGACTCCAAGTAATTAATACTTCCTTCAGCATTTATAACCTTGTGGTTCCTTGCCATACACAATCATGAATTCACTCCGCTTGCAGTCAAAACAAAATCTTTTTCAGAAAATCCTGTGTGAATGATGTTGAACCATTTTTACCCAACTTTTTGAGTAAATATTACAGAATCTTCTCACTATACTAATACTAAAATCAAATATGAACCATTCTAAAGAACAGCAGAGTTCCTGATAGTGCTACTACAGAAGACCCACCTCTTATAAAAAATAAACTAAGATTTTTAATACTTTTAGACACCCAAACACAGAAAATGATCCTTGTTTTACAGTTAGAAGATTAAAACATCCACTAAATTAAGCGGCTTAACTGGAAGTTCTTATGATCTGTTTTAAAAAGAACTCATCACATAGCCTTTCATACATTAAAGCACAGCTTTTTAGTATGAGTACCAAGGAGAGCAGAGCACACAACTGGAGACATTCAAATAGCTGTTCATCTCACATAGCAACTCATGAGAATTCCTAGGTCTGTGGAGACAGACTCCCAACGCTCCACATACTGTTTATGACAGCTTTCTTACTTCATTCCTACAAACTATCAAGCACGTAACAAAAGAGCAACTAGATACTAGATCTTTTTGAAGCAGATCTCTCTGGCACTACCTCCTTTTGACAGTCCCACACACCTTTGTGCCCCTCTCAGCCTACTCCTTGACCCTTCCTTTCCCATCCTGGCGATGTAAGAAGTAGCAGTACTGAAGAAACAAGGGGATCAGTGGCAGATGCAAGGAGGCAGTGCAGGAGCTGGTGAAACAAGGGGATGAAGCATGAGGAGAAAGAAGTGGAGGCTGGGAAAACATGCAGGAGATATTTAGCAAAGGAGGTGTGGTATCACACACCGGGACTCACTAAGGACATGTCAACGTAAGGAGCAAGCCAGGGAAGGCTGGAGTAGGGAGGAGCTGAGGAAGCAGTTGATCTCATCATTGTCCATTGCTAAACCTCTGGACCACTTGTTATGCATGGGCAGATCTCCCAGGAAGCTCCAAAGAGCTCTGCACTATTGCCACTGCCTCTGTACTAAGATGCAGCAAAGCTGGTGCTGGAACAGGCATGGTGTGAGCTGTGACAGATCACAGAGCTTAAATATTAATACAGCATTATTAGGGCAGTGTTTGCTTTAAAGAAAAACACCCTAATGTTTCAGACACTTATGAATACTTTTCTGTTCACAAGAACGAAAACTGAACACAGTACAAAAAATGAGCTCATTTGTACAGTGCCACTAGTCTTGTTCAATTTTGTTGCCATGTTCTAATTCTCCCCGTTTGTGAGATACAGCCCACCAGAAGAAGAGAACTTTAGTTCATGTCAACTGTAGAAGCTTGGGTTTTCTAAAGGCTTTTTTTTCGCTTTATCACAGAAATGAAAATTGTAATAAATTTCATATTTTCCTTTTCTTAAGGGCTTGCTTGCTTTATAGCTCTTTAATTTTATACTTAACATTCTCTCTTCCTGCCACATAAGAAGCAACCAAGGCAAAATAAATAAAGGCAAAATACACAAAAGCATATCAAGTTCCTGATCCCTGCTGTAGGATGCACAGCAGTAAATCAAGCACTAAAGCCTTCTTGTGCAACTTGTGGGAGCCATCAGGTATTTCAGAACACACTTTCTAAAAGAACCTGAAGCAGAGGGCATCTAAAGGAAATACTAAGGACATAGTCTCATCCCAAATCTATGTTTTTGGTGGTGCTTTCCTCCAGGCTGTGCAGAGTTGTCCCTAAGACTGATGGTCTGTAGAGGTTCTTTGGCAGACTAGGAGGTAGATGGACAGAACAGAGTGGTGCAGGAAATCTACTCAGATAATTCAAGCCGTAACAGTAAATGAGTTTGCTCTACAGCCTACAGAGGAACTCTCCCATAGAAGCTGTTTCTACAGAACTTCATCTAATTAAAAACTCATTGGATCACAGATGGCAAGAATGAACACGTCTCTGTGCCTCTTCAGACTCGCCTTTAGGACGCTACACTCAGTACTAAGTCTGTTTTTTGTTTTCTATTACGCAGCTCATGGATAAAAGATTCACAGCCATGTATTTAACTACCCAAAATTATGCCAATGCCTGCTGTCAAAACTGTTCTAAGAAGTCAAGTTTGGGAGAAATGTGACACCACACCTCACTCATCATTTTCTTCCCTGCTATTCTGCACCCATCCACACATTTCCCTATTAAAGGCAGAGACCTTTGCTAGCAGAATTGCATATATTTCTTTGCCATGACCTTCCTATTTAAAGTGCAATTAACTTACAATTGCTTTCCTCCCTCTTTTGCGTTTTTAAAGAGCAAGCCTATCTAAATCAGACTGACCATATTCTGGCCATTATATCTAACAGTATTAGCTTACTGTGAGAACCTAGCAGAACCATGGCTCTGTATGTAAGACAGATATTGGCAAGAATTTCTCTCTGTTGCATAAAAGGAAAAATCTGTTGGGTGAAAACTGTAGTCATGGCTTAACACCAACAAATACTGCATCTGAGAAATCAAATCCACTATGTGAGTTTTTGAGGGATAACAAAAGGAGGAGGAGGAAGAGTGCAGACAAGATACTTCAGATTGAAGCAGTATGGTTTAGAACACCTGTTTTCAGTGTTGATGATCTGGACTCTGGGAATTTATATGGGATCACAGCTTTGTATTAACATTTGCATTAACAAAGTTCAATCCTCTTCAGAAAAAGGCTATGAGGAGAAAAATGGGGAAGGGAGAAGTTAGCTTGCTCCTGAGATAATATGTGTCACTCAACAGCATTTTTGGTTCTGCTTGATCAACTCAGTAGCTCAGCCTGATTCTTCCTATCTTTAAACAGACTGGTCACCTACAGTAAACGTCAATGCATGAAATTTCACCTTTTCTTTTTTCCCTCAACAGATATTAATTTGCTTATAAACCAGGTACCTTCTCTTTCAATGACTCAAGTAATACTATAGACTCAGGTGTAAATATTTTTTGAGACAGAGCATGTAGCTACCAGCTTACAAATAAAGTAGTACCACATGTGCTTAAGAGAGAGTAAAATTGCACATGCAGCGGACACGCTAGAGGGGAGAGATGCCATCCAGAGTGACCTCGAGAAGCTTGAGAGCTGAGTCTGTGCAAACCTCATGAAGTTCAACAAAGAGAAGTACAAAGCCCTACACCTGGGTTGTGGCAATCCCAGACACACCTATGGGCTGGGAAGAGAAGTGATAGAGTGCAGCCTTGTGGAGAAGGATTTGCAGGTGATGGCTGATGACAAACTCAACATGAGCCAGCCATGTGTGCTCACAGCCCAAAAGGCCAAACAAATCCTGGGATGTATCTAAAGGAGTATGGCCAGCAGGTCACAGGAGGCGACTCCACCCCTCTACTCTGCTCTTAAGAGACCCCACCTGGAATGCTGTGCCCAGTTCTGGACCGGGAACTGTTGGAGCAACTCCAGAGGAGGGCCACGAAGTTGATTAGAGGACTGGAGCACCACCCCTATGAAGACAGGCTGAAAAAGTTTGGGC
>WAAE01011561.1:0-40377 GCA_013400495.1 Nicator chloris | reverse complement strand
TCCACCAGACTGCAGGCCCATCCCAGTAAATCTTGCGAGTACAAGTGCCTGTAGCTGAGCTGCCTTGAACTCTGAATGATCTGGTCATTTATCTCTTCAGTCGAATTTGTAATGCTAATTAAGTATAGTCACGGTGACATTTTATTTGACATTATAATAACTTCATCAGCAGAGTTAAAAGCATAGATATGAACATTGTTTTGCTAACTGTACGAAAGTAAACAACACATAGAAAATATTATTCCCCTCTGACTCTTGGGGGCAAAGGCAGTGCTTACATATATATAGATATATAAAAGTATACACATTTTTGATAAGAAACACAAAAAAGAAAATTGGCTATGTAATTACATCAGGGAAAGTTCCACTAAGGAAAAAACCCCTCCTGGCTTGCAGTGCCTCTGTAGAGACTCAAAGCTCTATAAACACAGCTCAACAGCAGCTGTGAGCAAGCTGATTCAAAAACTGGGAGGACTGTTTTTTCCATGGTTGAAATTAGAAAATTTAGGTCTAAAGCCCAGTTCCTTAAAGTCTATGGCACTTCCCCATGTCATGCTATGAGAAAAGGTGCTACAAAATGCTATTTTATTTTTTAGTGTCTGCTGCCTCTGCTGAAATGGCAATACTTCAAGAAGGAGTTTGTGCTGGCAGCTGACAGACTGTAGGAAGTCCTCCCCTTCCTTCCTGATCAGCTGCCGATGTGCCCTCTCTTCATCACATCCCAGTCCCTGCCCAGCCCACCAGCTGCTCTAGAGGGGAACTGTGCTTCAGCTGCAGCAAAAAAACCTGCTCTGCCCTCAGCACTTTGCTGCTTCTGCTATGCAGACTTCTGGTTTTCTGGGGAAGAAAATCCCAGGCCTGCTGTGGACCAAAAACTGATAAGATAATGTTGAAAATTCCTTTTTTCCTTGTCTTGTCCACCTGTCTCCTTATACACCCTTGTTTGACCAAGACCAAAATTTCAAACTGGGTTGGTCCCTACACTAAAAACTATTTTCTTGCAGAGGGTTTAAAAGCTCAGAAAGAAAAGCTTTCTTAGACTAGCCAGAGCTATCCTGATTCCTGCAGCAAAAGAAGCCTGGCATCCATCCAGGCAATGCTTACATGCAAATCCTAAAAATGCACTGACTGCTGATTTTAAAAAGACTATACCACAGGAGTTAGCTTAATTTAAATCTTGACTTAGTTTGTCTTGAAAATGATTTCCTTTTTTAGACCAGACAGACATGACTTGAGGTCACTTTCTCTAATGCTACACAAAAATACTCCAAGCTAATCTGAATATGTACAGCTCTCAACAAGGTCAAAGAGGCAACCTAAAATATCAATTTAGCTGCTCTTGGAAAGTAGGGTCCATTATTTATCTGAATAGCCACTTATAAATTATCCTAAGTAATATTGCTTCAAAAACTTTAAGGTGTTCTTTGCTCCAGCAAGAAAAAAAAATCCAATACTTAAATAAAGAATATTTCATACAGATCCAAGAGAGAGAATAGTTTTCCCTTCCCTAAAATTTGCCTTTATAGTTTAAAAAAAAGGGCACATGGTCACTTGCACAAACAGACCAGGGGGAGCTGTGCTAATTCTCCATGACATTTCTTTAAAATGGCAATACAATTCCGATGGGAGGAAGTGGTGGCCAGGTCCATGTCTGTGGCACTCACTCCCAGGTGCCACAGGATTGTCATCAGTGTCCAAAAAGGCCTTGCCAACATTTGAGCAAAAGCTGCCAGGAGCTGCTGTGTGTGGAGGTCTGAAAGAACAACTGAAGTGAGCGAGGACTTGCCAGAAGGAGCTGCCCCACTACAAGTCTTCCCACACCTGTAAAGAATACAAAACACAGTGGCTCTTCCACTACAAGCATCTTTTGGGGTTTCTTCTGATTGCCACTATGGGCCTGGATAGCTGGAAAATGGTGTTTAGCAGAATTTAATCCTCCCCTTAAGAAGAAACAGCATTCTACTACATCAAAGCCCTTCAGCAGACTGTCTAGGAATCTCTGAGTGCTTTTCTGTATAGAAGAACCTGACAAGCACTGGTGCTTTGCACATCCTGACTATCAATCAGTCCAAAGAGATCCATCTCAGAAGAGTTCTGAAGCAGGCAGTCTTGAGTTTTCCCACGTGTTATTCAGACAATGCACAGGGGAGGGGCTTTCTCCTCCCAATTTTTGGTTCAAGCAATTCAACTGTTGACAGCAGCAGAGCCAAAACACCAGCAGCACATTGAAGCAGATACTACAAGTACTCTGGGCTTACTGGAATTTGTCTCCTTCCTCCTCACATCTGAGATGTGATAGAGGAAGACTCTGCTGTTGTAAAGAAATTTTGCTAACACACCAGTGCTGCTGGTTTAACTTGAAGAAAACTGGCCAGATACAAGGGCACTTTGTGTGTGTGTGCACTAATGGAAGAACTCTCATTAGCCTTTTAGAGTGATTACCAACAACCCCAGATCAAAGATATAAGTGTGACCAGGCTGCAGGAATAAAGTGTGAGTTGGATTATTGAGCAGTAAGAGATTGAAGGCTGATGAAAAAAAAAAAACAACAAAACCAAACAGGGTTATATTGAAGATCCTCAGCAGTGGCATCACAAGGTAACAGCAAAAAACAACACTGCCAGCACAAAACGGCACCAGGAGCTGCCAAGGCTAAAAATCACCACTCACTATTGGTCAGCTACTGCTCACTAGGAGATTACGACCTTGAGTGTAACAGGATTTACACAGAACAAAGGACAACTACCCAGTGTGTAAAACGTATCACATACCACAAATGTGGACATAAGGTACAACTGCAAACAAATGAGGAGTGGGCAAGTAAATACAGTAGGCATGCAGGCAGCATTAACGAATAAATAGAAGAGACCAAAAATGGGAGAAACTCCCAGAATCAACATAATGCTCCTGCCTTGAGAAATCCTGGAACACAGATTACTTGCCAGTCACAACCCCCAGCCCCCAAAAACACACAGCCACATGTACTCTGTCTCTCTAAAGATCTGGGAACACAGAGGATGATCCCAGGGACTCTGACTACAACATTTTGAACTGTGTTACTGAGAATGAGCTATAGCACTTATATAATTCCCCTGCATCACTGGGACCATCAATATCACTTTGCTAACAGTGCTAAGACCTCGATTAGGCTAACAATGAATTCCTGGCTTTGCACATAGAAAGGATTTCTAAAGCTCCCAATAACTGAGTGCAATATTTGCTCCAATGCCTTGCTCTTGAGGACCGCTGCTAACACAGCACAAGAGCTGACAGGGAATTTGGCAACCAGGGCTGTAATTATGATGCACATTGCTCTACACTGGGCTCCTTGGCACATCACCCCTGCCAGGCTCCTCAGCATAAAGGGCTCTTGAAACAGCACTCCCATCTTTGCCCTGTTTCAGCAGCTTTCACCTTCCCATCAGTAAGATGGACATGCTGCAGCATATTGCTGGAAAATGCTGCTTTTTCAGAGGCATGACAGGCTGTGAGTACTCTTTCTGTATGACTTAACATTTTTGGCACAAGCAAAACAGTGATTGAACAAGAAAAAATTAATTCTGGAAGGAAATGTAGAATAAAAGGAGAGATGGTATGGAGAAGACTGATTCATGCTGTGTTGGTAAAAGGAGTCTGATCCCATTTTACAAAACCAGCTATTGACCTTTCTGAGATGTACCTGGTGTATTCACACAGCATTTAATCCAGTTAGATTATATTCCAAATTAATACCTGCAGCAAGGAATAAAATCTGATGGACCACCATTTTCACTCACCAGTGCAATTACAGCATGGCTTGAAAGTGTTTTCAACCCTTCCTGAGCATTTGCATTCCCCATACCCTCAGCAGCTCTGTCCCCAAGAAGTTTCCTTCTTCTTCTGCCTGTCAAAGAAATACTCATGCAGTGATCCACAGGGCACCCCTGAAATGATAGCTGTGTATGGCAATATACAGCAGGGGAAATTAATGCTGACCCATGTCCCATTCCTCAGAAAGCCAGTACCAGTTCATCATCGCGTCCTCTTCTCCTGGGCCTTGCTCCAGGCATGTTTCACAGGAGTAATTTTAGCTACAAGGGCATTTTGTTCTATATTGATTTCGTTGTATGAAAGAAAGCTGAGAATTAAGCTTGCAAATCCTGATCTCTTACCTCTATTAAATGAGGCCAGGGTAGATTAAGTTAGTAGTTCATCTTTCTGAGGCTAGGCATTAAAAACAAGGCTCTAAGGTGAATTTTTGGGTGTATGTGGCTTCGCTTAAAACCAGGACCAGAATTTAAACAGCTTCACTTGAGGTTTCTTATTTAATATACAAAGGATTTAATTAGAAAGACGGGAAATTAGGAAAAAAGAATTAAAATTGGTTCTCAGGGCACAGGATGAGCAGTGAAAAAATCAAACATCTCTTTTAAAAACAAATACAGTCTTCATATGATGGGATGCAGGCAGCTGACGAATGGGATGGGCCACTCGAATGTGGTGTCCTGAGTGGACTTGAAATGCCTCTTGCTGCTCACCTGAAGCCCACAATGCTGCCCAGGGTCAGAGGGTCTCATCTTGCATGGGCATCCTCACCTCACTGGGTACCTTTCACTAATCAGACAGTGATGCTGCCTTCCACAGCAGAGAGCAACCCAAATAAACTGGGAGCTGTGACTGCAGGTGTTTGTAAGGTCCTCAGCTGCAGACTTACTACCTCTTTTAACACAAGACAGGAATCTTAACTTTTGAAAATGCACCAAAGCCTAGTGGCTTCTACCCACTGCAAATGCTTTCACCACTGCTCCCTACTTTTATTTCCCAATACTGGCTCATATTGTCATTAACAAACAAACAAACAAAAACCTGAAAGACGAGCCACTGTGTAGAAGTTTCGTGGCTGTGTTTTGAAATTGCTTTTTCTGAGCATGCAAACCACAAAATCAGAAAAGATCCTGTAATCAGGAGGCGCCCACCCTCCGCCCCCAAAGGCAGAAGCATTTGAGTTTCCAATAAAGAATTACAGCAACAACCCACAAAAGTGTGTGACTGCACAGAGCCTGTTACCAGGCACACAGGAGAGGAGGAGAAGGAGGGGGAGGAGGAAGAGGAGGTGGAGAAAGAAGGGGAACCGGCTGGCTGTTGAATATAGAAGCTGAGCAATCCAGTTTGAGATTCCTGCCTCAGTGCACAAACCCCACTGTAAAATGGGGATAACCCCCTCCACAATGCCCCAGGGGGACTCGTCAGGACCAGGCTTCGCACCCATCATAAGGCTTATAGCAAGATAAATACTTCACAGCCTTTTACACAGGCATGGATCAGAGGTAAAAAGGAAAAAAAAAAAGGGGGGGTTTAAGTAATAGATCAAGCCTTTGCCAGAAGCAGAATCTAAGGCCCAAATCTCCACTTCTGTGCCGTGCTAGACACAACTGCCTCAATATATAAAAACTATAGGAAGGGACAGCCTTTTATTTTATGTGTTGTTAAATCATTTAGGAATTTGCACCATTACACTGCTCTGGTACACTGGTGTGTCTTTCCAACATCTCACTGAAAATCCCCTCATCAGAACCCCGTGTCGAAGGGCATTTTGGTATTGTGATTTCCTCATTTGTTTTAAGGGAATAAGCAAGTTACTAATGGCCCACTGTATTCCAAAAGTGTCCTAGATACACCCATGAAACAAGACCTTGCTGTAGTAGGTATCTCAGAGGGCAGAAGGTAGTTTATAGCCAGTATTATGGGGAGGTTGGGGACAATGTGTCAAAAATCATCACCCATCTCTGTCTCACTCTTGGATTTATAATGTGCAAGATCATTAAGTGAGCATTTACAGCTCCTACTTGTGACTCAATCTTCTGAGCTCATCTAAATTCTTGACAGGAAATACGCAGCACCTTCACCTCCCTACTACACACAAATACTTGCATGACTACTGCTACCAGTTTGGTTTAACTCTGCACCTGCTGTAGTCATTTGGACCAAGAATGAAGTGATTGCACAACATCTGTAAGTCACAATGAAATATGAATCATATATATTAATCCCTCCTTTCAATCATGTTTAGATCCAGTGGAACAGTGGTGACCAAGGCTTTAAGCAATGTGTTCATCCATAAATAACTCAGCATACTGCTCTTACCAGGCAAGACCTTTCATGGTAGGGAACTTCAACACACTCATGGGGAAAAGACAGTCAGAAGGAGATGAACAAATTGTTGAGACATAATTAAATACTAATTTAACTTCTTAGTAAACAAAGATCTTCATCCTACCTATTTATGTAAAATCTTACATGTACTGATATCTTACATTGCTTGAGAGGAAAGGGAAAAATCTGTTGTGGCAGGTTAACAGGGGATGGCCTTGTTTATGAGAAAATAAGAAAAGTTACAGCAACATTTTAATAGCCTGGATGTTAGTGATGGGAAGAATGCTTTGCAGCACGGAAATTATGAAAAAGCTCTACAAAATATAGTTTTGATACTGGTTGTATCTTCTCTGTTGCAATTCCTTAAAATTTCCACTACCTCCATATCCTCCTATTATGAAATAATATCTTATAAACTCCCTTAAAAATTAATGTACCTCCTCCTTAGAATTATGTAGGGTTTGAAAAACTGTGACAGCTGAAAAGCCACTACACTCATTGCAGAGGACCAATTACCCAAGCACATTCGGCATTTAGTTAATTTATTAAGAGCTTTAGCATCTGTTTGGGCTGCACATTTCTGTGAGTCAAAAGGCTTCCAAACATTCTTACCCAAATGAATCAATAAACTCTTATCTGTGCTTGAGCTTCCTACAGATGCACAAGATCTTTCTCCCTCATGGCCCAGCTCTCCCTGCCCTGATCCATGGGATGATGCCTACAGATGCTATGCTCTCCAGAGGTCAGCTTTTTGACCCTGAAGACAGCTAATGAGCTATTCCAGCTGACAAAGAGGCTCTCAGGTCTCAGGAATGAACCCTAAGATTGTTTTGATGCACTTGGGCAGCCAGTGGTTGGGTCTGTGGGTCTTCTGGGTGCAGCTGGGGCAAACAACATCTTTATTTGTGTTGCTGAGAATCTGAGAGCATCAGATATATTAAAGGACCTGCCTGTGTAGCCTGCCCTCCTCTGCACTTAAGAACTTTTAAGTTAAGTAGCAAGTAACTTAGAAACTCTAAAAAAACAGCAGCTGTGACTCCTCTTAAACAGCTCCTCAGTCATCAGAGCCACCATCCCTCCAACAGCTTTGCCAGTCTGGTGTTACCAAGACTAATTAACACAGTCAAGTCTAACACTACCAGTTCTACAGGCTAGAAGAAATAATGACATTCATGAATTTAGCAAATGAGACAGAAGTTATGAATGTAATGATCTGGGAGCCAGTCTTGAGTTATACAAAACACACTGAGTTAGGTATTCACAAAATTGCTCCAGTGTAATTGTCAGCATGCGGATTGTTTGCAAACAGCTTGCACAAACTGCTTAGTGTTAATCATTTGTTCTGTGACATAGTCATGTACTATTTCTGCTCCTTGAGTGGGTGATTGTATCCTCCTGAAAGAGAGGGTAAGAATCAGCGAAAATGAGGCATGCCCCAGGAGTTTAACACAGATAAGTGCCTTCGACAAAATATGGGAGCATCATGTCTCACTAATCTCTGCAAGATGTTTGTGTCTCTCCATCCTCATGCAAATAATCCACAATGACTCTGCAGAGTCTGGTGAACCAAAGCCTGGGGACAAGGAAGTCCTGTCAAATTTTTCTGGCACTGCCATTCTTTTTTAACACTCCTAACAAGGGGGAGTGTAGCAGAGGAGTATCTAATTCCCCCAGACAACCTGAGAGGAAGGGATGACACAACACCACTCCTAAGAGTTTGGCAAGAGCATGCAACCTGCTGTCTCTCTCTCTGCAGGAAACAGTACTGCTTCAGGGAGAGAGAACTTCCAGCAGAAACAGTCACAAAAAGAAAGTATATTCCCTGAAGACACAGGAATATTGGGGTTTTATTTCTTTCCACATTTCAGTTTTCATTGTTTACATGATGCTAGCACTTGAGTGCAAGTCTTGGTCAGTCTAAGATACAGAATCCTAGAATAGTTTGGGTTAGAAAGGACCTTACCTCCCTGCCAAGGGCAGGGATACCGTCCACTACATCAGCTTGTTACAAGCCTCATTCAGCCTGTCCTTGAACACTTCCAGGGATGAGGAATGTATTACAGTTACTACAGCAATGTGCAGAATTATAGTTCCACACACTTCAGTGACCTGGGATGGAACTACAGAATGTGAAAAACTATAAGCTGAATTGAATTTTGTTGCAATAAAGCTTTGATACCCTAGAAGTGCTCCTTGAGGTACCTGGCAAACTGAAGTGAAACAGTCAGCAGCAGTGAGAATAAAAGCAACAAAGGAAGACTCACAGAAACCAGGATCTTCTGTTAGAGGATGCCACAGGACCACACATTTTCAGTGGCAGCCACATCGGGCAGTCACTGTTTACAGACAGGCAATATGTCATGGGTAATTCTGACATCCCCTGGCAACTTTCCATTTCCAGAGCTGGCTTTTGCCAGCTTTGCTGACAAAGCACAGAAATACATCTGGACTTCTTCATGCCTGGACTGATAGACCAGCAGCTATTCCAGTACTCAGCCTAGTGCATTTTCCTGTGGTTTTAACTATATTGAAGAGGACCGAATTTCCCATTTGAGTTCCCTTTTCAGTGTTGGGACTTCAGACGTACTTCTGCTCTTACTGATATGCCATTTTGCTGCTTATTATTCTCCAGTGAAATTGTAATAATTTTGTATGAAACTTGGAAGACATGCATTTGCTGTCATAGTGCTGGCATAATATGGATCCACAAAAAGATGAATTGCCTGAATTATTCTCAGTCATAATTACTGAATTGCTTTCTATATGTTTTTAGGCAAAGTGGGAACTTTGGTGGTGAAAATAAGTCAAATTCAGGTAAAATTAAAGGTTAGAGTTGACAGAAGTCTGAAGTTTGCTTATGAATTTATTTTTAGCATCACAGCAACAAATCACAGATCCTTTTGGACTAGTTCCCCATTCAAAGCAAAACAATACCACACTTAAATGAAGTTTAAATACTTTGTTTGTTTGCTTTTAAATAATGTCAGTTGCATCAGAAACAGCATGCAGGCCCTCATACGACTGAAAAGATTTGCTTCAGCTATTCTTATTCTCACATGAACATTTTCCCCTTTTCATGAACACTTCAGTAATCAAATTACATTAGGACAAATGCTCATAGAAAATGCACAGCAAAACCAAACACTTGGAGTATTTGCAAGTTCCAGATTCCATGTATATCTCCAATTCCTGTGTCTATTTGACCAGGGGGGAAAAAAAATCATGGGCTCAGTTAAACAACCAAAACTGTATCTCAAACTGGTCCTTACTCAAAGCCAGTGAAGTAAAAGAAAGTACTCCCATATATGTTTTGGAAGGCTCTGGGATGCTGCCATTCCTTTGTTCTGGCTTGTTCCAGAAATTTCAGGTGGTTTTCAGGCAGAGAAAAAAAAATGTCTCTGATTATCAGATGTATTATTCACTGTGAATTCTCACTTCATTTTCCTTTTAAAGTAAAGTTCTGGGGAGGAATACAAGGGCAGTAGGAGCTGATCAAAAAGCTCCTATTCCCTGTCAAACAGAGCATCTTTCTTCTGCTAATCATGTGGCACTGCTGCATCCCACCATGGGTCTAAATTTGCCACTTATAAACCTGTAAGGGTTGTGAACACCGCAGGAGGACATCATGGCACAGCTCACTTCCACATAACTGCATGTTACTTATTTATATGCACTGTCAAAATGGTGGGAAGATACAAAACTGTGTTTCACTGTAATCCAGCAGGCTGAGCTATTTATAAATAAGTGCCTTATTTTTGGTGCTCTTCTGAGCAGATGAACAGTGAGTGATGAGCAATTTATGTTGCTGATCATTTGTATCACAATAGAACCTTGCAGTCTTTTTCTGCAGTGTAAGTTCAGATCTGTAGTATCCTACAGTGGAAGACAGAACCTCAGAACAAAGACCAGGGGGCAAGATAAAGAAAGGATGAAATGAGCATGCTACACTGAAAATGGAAGAGTAGATAGATAACAGAGCATCTGAAAAATATTTGAGCATTCCTGTGGATTCTGGGCATCAATGTCCAAAACAGACCCACCACCCATCTCTAAAAACAAACTTTCAGTGTGAAGAAATCCTTTCCCAAGAGTATTCCACACTAAGGGATTTTTTAGACAACAGAAGAAAACATTAAACAAAATATGGCTTAATGAACATGAAATAAAAGTCATTAGAAGGATGACAACCTCTGAAGAAATCTTAGGGGTATAACTGAAGTGAAAAAGGAGGTTTTAATGAACAAGCTTGTAAGCACCCTGTACTATGTAAATAATTAATGTGTATAAAAAGATGATCATAAGGATGACTGAATAATCATAATTTTGGCTTCCCTGTGTTGACTGCTGATGCAAGATTCCTAATCAGATGCCACAGTATTATTCTTAACCATACCAGCTTACCCAGGATATTTCTATATTGATACATTGTGATAGGAACTTTCATTGAGGTGATTAATAGGTGTTTTTTCTCTCCCTATTATCTCTGAGGAAGAAATGCTTATGCCATGTTTTACCATTTCCCTGATCATGAGCTCTACAGCAGACACTTTCACGGATCATAGAATCACAGAATGACCTGGGTGAGGAGTGATCTTGAAGACCACTCCAGTCCAACCCTCTGCCATGGGTAGGGACACCTTCCATCAGACCAGGTTGCTCAGAGCTCCATCTGACCTAGTCTTCAACACTTCCAGGGACAGATGATGAGACATCTGAAATTTTCATGCTTTGATGCTTAAACAAAAAATACCAATGTTTTCTGCTGTAACTATTTACCTATGTTTGCCTCAAGGCTATCAGTGGTTATCTGTCCGTCGCCTTGGAGCTCTGTAGTTTATCACCTATCACACACAGAATTTAAGCAGAGGAAACCCAGGCACATAAACTTTTCACCTTGTTGCCCTTTCAAGGTAGGGGTAAAATCAGCTCTATGGTATTAGCACACTAAAACAATGTAAATCACAGCTAAAACACCTTCAGTACACTCTCAAAGGAGGGCAGCTCCAAGTAGAGGTCAGACCTGTTTTTCCTACTTTTGATACTTACACTGAATACAGGAAATTCTTAAAAACAACTGCTGTCTAACAGAGAGCAGTTACATATGAGTGAGTCTTACACACTCAGAAAGTAATAATTAATTATGCTTTCACCTAAAACAGCAAATTAACAGAAAATTATCTAACTGTTAACTCAATGACACTGACTGTTGGGGAAGGTGATACAGGGAAATCTTATAAATATGATTGTTTAGCAATAGGTTCGGAAAACATCAAGCCTGTAAGTGAAATAGAAATGACAGCAGTCTTTGAGATATGAAGCATGGTGGGTTAGAGGACAGGAAATTGGGCAATACCCATGACCAAGCAGAAAAGGGGTCTGCAAAGATAGCAAGAAGAAGGGATTGTAGAGATTAGCATAAGAAGGTAGTGCCTTATTGAAATCTAGTAGTTCTCATAGGCTATATGTCAATTCTGTAGGATTTGTGTCTTGCACCGGTTAGTCACTGTAAATAGAATATTCAACACAGAATAAGATAAAACATACTGTAACAGGAAATTCGCTCTTGTAGAACCACACCATCAGCTGGGCTGGCAGCTGATGGCAGACCCTACCACCCACGACCCTTGAGAATAAAGCACATGTTCCATGAGCAACCCTGTCTCCAGAGTTCTATCATCTAACCATCACGGGCACACTTCTACAACTGACTTTTCATCTGATTTGCAAAATAAAAAGATCTTTAAAAGCCAGTTTGAGTGAGTATGCTATTACAATGAGTGTCATGCAACTGCTTTATCAGTAGCATCACTGAGAAAGGCTGGTGCATAATTCAGCTGCTCTTTCTGGCTAATAGCTCTTTCTTTGCAACAAATGTAAAACCTCATTTTTTAAATCTCAGTTGATACTTGAAGATCTCTCTTGTCTTTTAAGTCTGTCTCAAGTTAGAAAGTCTTGTAAAATGTCGTATGAACAGCATGGGCAATCGTTTCCTTCATAGTCTTAAAGAAGCTGGAAGTGGGATAGCAAGCCTTCAGGGAAATACTAAGAGTTTAAAATATGCCTTTGCAGCACATTCATAGATTTTTACAATCCATTCAAATACTTTCCACATTGTAAAACAGGCTTTGGAAACTATCGTCACAGATAAAAGCCAGTGAAGGAAGAGTAATAAAATAACGTAGAAAGAAGAGGAAAAAATGGTGGCAACTTCTTCTGAGCTCCCCAGCGTTGGAATTTTCCTGTATAATAATAAGAATCGAATCATCACAGTAATTTCCCCATTTACTGTGGCTCAGTAATTACAGTACTGTAACTCACAGCCGAGGGTGCATCTGTGCCCACCTCCATTCCTCCACACCCCATCTACAGCCTGCAGCCACCCAGGCCGAAACCTTTCAGATAAAAGTTAGTTATGCAGCACTAACACGGTACACCAGACCTTTCCAAACTGCTGCCAACTGGAAACCTTCCCATCAGCTTCTGAGGGCTCTCCCAGCTCAGCAGGGAGCATCCGAGAGGTTCAGCATCATCTCCCCACTCAGAGCTCACAGAGGCACAGGTGTGGCTGCCTGGCATGCAATGGTATGAAAGCACCTGCTTTCAACGGGGTATTCCTGCGCTCCAGGGATGCAAGATGCGCATCAGTGGCTGCATGGACCTACACTCCAGGGAAATGACACATAGAGCTCACGTCTGAGGGGTGAACATCAAGCCTGAACAGAGAGATGCTCTGGAACTCTGTCTGCAGCCAAATCCAAGTCTCAACACCAGTTGCACACAAACTTTTGCAATGTTGCAATGCCCCACAAGGGCAGCACGTAATGTTACAATGGCTGTGGTATGCCTGTCTCAGTTCTTCATGAAGCTGTCCATAATTACCAACAGCAATGTTATCAGCTTGTTGTGACAGCTGTGAAGCACTTGGGGCCAGGCTGTGAACTTCTGAGTCACACTGATGAGGAGCCCCTTGAACAAGCAGCTTTGCTTGAGTGTGACTCCCTCAATAAATGAATCATCTCTCAGCGCTGCCTACTCAAGCTTAAATCATTCTCCCAGTTCTCCTGCTAGTTCCACCATCTGCACATCCTTTCCTTGTGGTGGTGAAAACCAATTTGGCTGACTGACAGGGTTTTGGGGAAAATGTGGAGTCTTTCAGGGCCAGACCAGAAGTAAAGAACAGTCACTAGTGTCCAAAGCTCCAATCCTAAAGTCCTTGTGCTTGAACCTGCTCCCATTTATTAGGAAATTCCTTCTGGTTACCTACTGGTATGATGCTGCATGCATCCCAGCAACCTGGTGCTCTGAAATCCTAACCAGAAGATGTCTGATTCTGGGTCCCAAAGCATCACAACGGACTCTGGCCATAATTCTCGGCATGAAGTTCGAAAAAAGGCTTCCATTAATCACACCCAACCACACCAAGGCCTCATGCCCTACACAAGATGTCCCTCTGGAAACAGCAACAAACCATTATCTACCTCTGACATAATCCCTGTTTCCATCACTTCTTCCTAGATGCTGGCCTAATCAGTCTCCTGAGAAGTCTGAAGGGAAGACAATGCATTTTGGGGGTGGCAAAATGCTTTTTTGGGCAAGCATTACTCACTGGAAGTAACTATTCTTAGCCAGAGATCAAGACAGCCCTGTGAATTCAACTCTGATTTGGGCAAGCCATTCTTCTCTGTGCTTGGTGATCCCAGCTCTTTGTCCAGCGCTTTCCTACAAAATTCAGTTGCCTTGTTTTATGCTGCTAGAACCACAAAAAGTAAAGACACAGGGAAGGGCACCTCTTCTTTCTCCTCTCAATTCAGCTTATTTTATCCTTCTCTCTGCCTGCATCACCGACATGTTTCTTGCTTCCTTTTCTTGTTTTCTTTCTCCTCTTTTCTCTGGATGCTTTTAGCTCTTCAGAACAAACTCTGCAATGCACAGCTATTTGTATTGCAGTGAGGTCTGATGAGCTCTCATTCCATCAAATTGAGAAGACAACCTTTCCACTCTTTAAAAACCCCTCGGGAAGACCTACAGAAACATGGGTTTATAGTCGGAGTCTTTCCTGGAAGGCAAATTTAGGCTTTTAAAAGAAATTGCTTTTTCTGATTTTCTGCTGATTGCAATAAATACAGAAATTCTAGCCATGTTATGCCTGGTTTTCTTTCACATTTTAAAATTAACTGGAAATCCAGAGATGGAAACAATAGAACACGATATAAACATTTGAGGGCTTAAAACTGTAACTAGATCCAGCACAGCCAAAAGTCTTAACACTATGTGTTTTCAATATTTCATGGGTTTAAATAGTAAACAATTTATTAAATACACACTAAATGAGAACTTTTGTAAGTAGTCTTTGAATTTAATCACAAGAAATAAACTGAATAACACATTTCAAGATTCTTTGATGATTTCTAGTTTCTATAGCTCTACTTCCACTGACTTTTGTGGACAAATTCTTGGGGGAAATTACGCTGTATACTACAACTTACTTTTCTTTGTTAATGATCTGTTCAGTACAGTAACTTATATACTCATATAGAATCTGACAGCAGGTTATCTTTAAATTTGTCTATTCTAGGCAAAATTATAATTTTTACTTAGTGGTTTAAGCCAAGTATTCTTTGATGTTTCTTCTGATAATGCCTGTTCTTCAGCAAAGTAATAATCAATGATTTAAGGCTGTCATATTTTACTCACTCATCACTGGCAGGAGTTTGTGTAGTGCATTATGAAAGACACAGCAGTGAGGAAGACATTGTTTTGTCAACACCCAAAACAGAAATGAGCCAAACCCAAAATAAACATCATATATAGTACTGAATTTTATGTTAACTCAGCTTTTCTGCATTGAAGAATCAGCATGGGATGAGGAATGAAAAAATCTTGTTACTGGCCAGTTCGTATTGATTGCTATCCCAGCAGATTTCTGGCTCTTTCTGTCTCCAAAGAACTTCTAAAATTAAGGAACCAGAGGAGAGAACTGAAGTAAAAACATTGTCACCACTTTCCTGCATTCTGAAAAGGGATTTTTTCCAGCTGTGATAACAGAATCTTCCTTAAACTCTGTAACTCAAATAAAGAGACTAGTTTGGGGTTTTTTCCCCCTTTCTTTGTTCCATGCAAAGATTTTTGATACGGGAAATATCACGGAGGTTTCTGGCTGAAAGAGAAGCAACTGGGCATTTGTTTGCACATCTTCTCAATTTTTGTCCTTGATTCCTCTCAAGGCCCCTCTCATAAACCCTCCCCAAGTACACAAAAGGCAAGTACCACCACACTGTTTACTCAGTGTGAGGTGAGGAGGGTTGCTGGCCACAGGGAAAGACTGAACACATATTCCTCATCTGCACAGAAACTAGATAAGATACTTCCAGTATCTGGACTAAGACAGATTAGCAGTGACAGTTTAAATTACCACAGCCTGCAGTCAAACGTGTGTTGCTCCCTAGAAAATGGAATTATTAAAACTTTTCCCCCCAGCCAATCAAAAGCACTTTACTGCAAAAATGGAATTCTGGCTCTGAGGAGGCAAGAAAAAAATGTCTCTGGGCATTTAGTTGGACAGAAGCTTTCCCACATCTCCATCTCTTTACTGTAATTTCTGCCTGCCCTCACTGGTGCAATGCATAGTCTCTGTCTTGCAGGTCAGTATGACTTCTGGAGACACTGTATTCACAATGGTATTCCTGTCTATTTCCAAAATTACCAATAATTCCTCACCCAGGGTGGTCTGATATATATATCTAATAAATTAGGATGCTATTTAAAAAAAAAGCTTAATTCCTTTAAAAACAAATGAAGAAATTAAATGTTTACAGGTAGTCTCTTATTAGAGCATCTGTTCTGGGGCTGAGCTTGCTATTTCCCTGGAAAATTCAGTTTAACCTAGAACTCTGATTTGGTTTATTTATTCTTTTTACCCGTTCTGAAATCGTAGCAGTAATCAGTAGCACTGCAGCTTCAGTTCCTCAAGAAACGAGGTAAAGCACAGACTGCCAGGGACTGATGATTTGCAATTACTATATTCTGTTCAGTTCCTCTGAGTAGATTCCTGTTCATGTTAGCAGACATTAGAGGTCCTGATTTATCTGAAACCCACTAAAAATACTCCTTTAAATTCAGAGCACACTGCTGCAAACATGACCTCCCCTGTGTTTCTATCACCAACAATATGGATATTGTGGGCTAATCTTCCTAGACTCTTAGCTCTGAGCTGTACTACTAGAAGCAATATCACTGTATTTATGTAGGGTTCATGTTCCCTGGATCTTTTCCCTGTTCCATCCACGGAAAAATTATTTATGATGTTGGCAATCTTGGATCAAAAAATAAAGTGCTTTTCATGATACAAACATACATAAGGTGACAAGCCTTGCCTTGGCATCAGTGCTTGTGAGCTGCTGTCTCCAAAATAACGAGCAGTCAAAGCTTCACTGCAATTTTCATTTGTGTTAGTAGTGAAGAAATCCAGTAGGTTTTTTTCCTTGCTGAATGACAGTGTTGTTACTTTTGCTTACTGAGTGTGAAAATTTACTGAAATGACAGTAAAGTGGGAAAAGTAAACAGTATTTTTTCAGGCCACAACAGCACTTGGATTTACTGTTAGTGTACATTAACAATTAAATCAGATACAAAATTAAAAAAGTGTGTCACACTTTACTGTTTAGCCTCCCTTGAAACCAACACACTCCTGAACCTCCAGAATAAGCTGTTGTCTGTGGGAGAACAAGTGTAGTACCACATATTGGTGATGGCTGTTGTCTTGTGATTGTTCATGCCATGGGGAAAGACTGCTTGCTCTCTCTTTTTTTTTTTTTAGCCTCAGGGTGGTAGAATTTAATGAGAAATGGATTTTAAAATATGCTTGGAAAACCACAAAACTTTCAAAAAGAGAGTCTAGGTATCTTAAAAGACTGTAGCTGCTCATCTTGTGATGCTGTGGATTTCCTCTCATGTTACATGTCTGAAGTATTACTATCATCAAATATCACACAGACAACAGGCAGTATTATTGAAATGTATTTCAGTTATGGATCTTTATCTTTCCTTTCATTCTAAGCATTGCTCTTTGCCATGTTAGAGAAGATTTGCTCCAAGATCAACATGTTTTTCAATTACAGTGAATATTTGCCTGTTGTGAATTTCTGCATGAAGTAATGACATTAACATTCAGCAGCAGTACAGGACACTGCATGTTTATGTTCCTGTCCTGGTATAGTGTGGAAAATGAGACTTTGCTAGACACTACTACCTTAAGACCACTTTAATAAAAGATTTGAATGATGAAGAGAAGTATGAGACAGCATCTAGCGAATACTGGGTTTGTTATGTTTGCCATGGTCTTCACATGCATGCAGGGCAAAATGCTCTCCAAGGGCAAACAAGTTTTGGGTCTGCTTCTGTCCCTGCGTAGAAGGAAGACACCTGCAGGCACTCCCAAGGGCATGCTGCAGTGGTTGTGTGGGAGGGAAGATGCTCTGTCCAACCATCAGGTAGGAGGGGTGCCCCCAGGGGTGCCAATTCACAAGCAGGGTTAGAAATCAGTATTTTCTTCTCTGGCAATCTGCATGCTGGGCCTATCAGCAAAATCTGCCTTGTCTACAATGATGTCATTTACACTTGCGTCCTCTAAGATGGCCAGTCAGTAGAAGAGGCCAATCTGCAGCTCCAGGTCTATAGACAGGAAGGTGACAACAGGTCTGTGGAGTGTCCATTTCATGTCAATGCTGGTAGGGATGGTGAGCAACACAAAATCCCTGCCTGCAAGAGAGACTGCTGAGGCCAACAACTCTAGGGACTCCTGGATCCAATATGCTTTTGGAAATCCTGTAACTCTAGGAGGTATGCAACGCAAGGCTGCTGTAGTACTGCCTCCACTGTTAGCTGTAAAATAGTATGTAATAAGTTCAAGTATGAAAAAAACAGTGTTCAGAAAGGTGTCAGCCCCTCCAAGACCACCTTGAGAGACTCACACACTTGTGTTACCTGCTGGCCTTTGAGTAAGAGTGAATTGTTTTTTTAAATCCACAGATCCTTGAAAAGTAATTTTTTTTAGCTCAGCCTGAAGGAAAAATGAAGTCTGTTCAGCACAGGTGCAGTGCCTGGCATTGTTTTCACTGTCACTGAAGACAGTACCAGTTAAAGTCTGCTTAAGGACAATGTTTTGATTTGGACAGAGTGATCCATTGGGTTCCCCGCTGAGAATGATTTGAAAGGTAAGCCAGAGCTTTGAAGTCTGTGGAAAGCAGCAATGAAATCTAACCCTATGGTACATGTATTGAACAAATCTTGTGACCTCAGGCAGCTTTGTGTGAACTAACTCTTCTCTGAGATAAAATATAAAACATTAAAAAATGCTAACAGCCATAGCAAGGAAATACTGAGTTCAGGATTTGGCCCTCAGAGAGCTTTGGCTGTTGACTCCACCATCATTTTGACTGCAGCTGCAAGGCTGGTAGATGTAACAGCAAACTTGGATGCTGCTGGAACCATCAATAACAGAATTCAGCAGCACTGATTATCCCTGAGTTTCTGCTTAAATCTAGAGAGACCTGAGTTACACGGATTTTGTTGAGGTAGAGAAGCCTAGCTGAATTAAAGGGGCTACAAAAGAGCTGGAGAGGGGAGTTTGGCAAGGACATAGTGCAAAAGGAGGAGGAGCAGCAGCTTCAAAATACCAGAGGGCAGGATGGGTTATTGGGAAGAAATCCTTGACTCTGAGGGTGATTAAGCCCTGGCAGAGGTTGCCTAGAGAAGCTGTGGCCGCCCCATCCCTGGAGATGCTCAAGGCATGCTGGACAAGGTTTGGATCAGCCTGGTCTGGTGGCATGTGTCCCTGCCCATGGGAGGGGGTGGAACAAGATCCTCTTTAAGGTCCCTTCTGACCAAATCATTCAGTGATTCACACCAGCATAGAGCAGTCATATCTTCTGTTACAGACCAGGAGCTACCCAACACAGACTTTTTCTACCTTTTTGTGTCACAATTCAAACACACAAAAACTGGAAAAAACCCCAAACCCACAGAAATGTGATCCAGGCTGTGGTTTGTATTTGCCTTTGCAAAGCAAATTCAGTTGGCAATCTTTTTTTCTGATTACATTTTGAGACCAAAGTTGAGCTACCTCTTTTTATATAAAGCAGCTATTTATCCTGTACTTTAAAAGTAGCTTGTACTATTTTACTTACAACTTCCCTTGCTCAGGCTTCACAGAATAGAGCATTTTCCTCCAACTCTTACCTGATGATGACTCCTGACATCAAACACACAGCTGCAAAATACTGTACCCATCACCTTTCTCCAGAGTGTGTAACACAAAGTTGCCATCTTTGTATGATATAAAGTTTAGCTCCTGATGCTACTTCTACTTCTGCCTGAGACTTTGTCAAACACAAAGAATTCAGTTTCTATTTTAGTTAGACAATTAAAAAAAAAAAAAAGGGTTGTGCTGCAGTTCCCACTACTTTAGTCAGGCAACTCGAGTTAGCAAAAATCTGATCTAGTACCAATGTATGAACTAGAAGTACAGAAAATCCTGGTAGCTTTAGCTCAGCTCGATGTAAAGTCAAGCTACACCGAACAACTTCCCTGAGAAGTGTCACCTGGTGCCCAACCTGCAGTGCCCATACACAGACCACTGCATTTAGACCAATAACAAACATTCTGAAAGCCATTTGAGGTTTCCTCGGTTTGCCTGTTTTTTTCCCCTTAACAACCTTCTCTTGATAATGCGAAGAGTGTCGTGGACCCCCCTTCTGCTCTCGGCTGTACAACTCTCAGCCACTGAATGACTTCGGGCCAACAAGTTCGCTTGTGCCACCGAACTCTTGTCTCTTTCCACAGAGAGGATGCTTTTCCCCGGCCACCCCAGAGCTAAAGAGGAATGGGGTGCGAAAGGAGGGAGGGACCGAAGAGCGATGCCGGCGGCCCCGGGGTCCGAGCGCTTCTCCCTCGGTCAGAATCTTCCCGCCGCGACCCCTGCCCGGCTCCGACGCCCGTCCCGCAGCGTCCCCGGGGCGCTACCCGGCCCGCCGCTTTTTCCCGTGCTCCTAGCGCCTTACCAGGCTCCGCCGGGGGAACTCGCCCAGCACAATGCTGACCACCGGGATGTGCAGAGCTGCGGAGATGAAGTCCAGCTCCAGCATCTCCCCACGGCTTTGAGGAAAGCCGAGGATAGCGGAGACCCCCTGCACCACCACGGTGTGGCAGAGACTCCGCAGAAAGGAGACGGGGTCGTTGCTCCAGGAGGCGCTGGCTGAAGAGAAGGGGAAGAGAGGCAGGTCGCCCAGGCCCGCCTCGATCGCCATCACCACCTCCAAGGACAGATTGTAGGGCAGCAGCCCGGGTACGCCGTTCAAGTTGGCCACGGCCAACAGCAGCGCGTCCCGCGGCGAAGAGGGCGGCCGCCGCTGTCCCTCGCCGCCCCCCGCCCGCCGACCCCACGGCGCCTCGGGGCGCCCGTCCGATACCTCCCCGGGCCAGGCGGCGGGGGCGGCCCGGTGCTGCAGGTGGGTGGCCCCCACTCGCACCGTGTGCCCGATGCGCCGCAGGATCTGGCAGGGCTGCGGATGGGACGCGGAGCCGGGCACGGCCGCTAGCACCAGAGCGCAGGGCGGCAACAGCAGCAGGCACGCCCGCCTCAGGACCCCGCGCACCCCCGGCCGACACATGGCCGGGAGACCCCGCCGCCGCCGCCGCCTCCCGCAGCCTCGCCACCTGCATCAACCGCGCCGCGGGCGAGCTACAGCGGCATCAGCCGTGGCGGACAAGCCCCGCGCAGAGCCGCCCCCGCCGCCGCTCATGGGGCCGCCGCCACCTAGGGGGCCGCCGCCGCCTCGCCCCCGCCCCGGGGCTCCGAAGAGGCTCAGCCCTCGGATCGCCTCGCTCGGTTCCGCGGGGTCGGGGCGGCACCCGTCCCTGCGACCCCCGCCGCTCGTCCCACCCGGTGCTCGCTGCACCCCGCCACCCCGCTGGGAGCGGGACGCTACCGTTCCCGGCTCCCCCTGCCCGGCCACTCTTCCGCAGCCCGGGCCCCGGCTGGGCTCTATACGGCTCCGTTCCAACTCCCCGCTCCGAGCCCGCCGGGCGCGCCCCTGCCCCGCTCCCCGCCGCCGCTCCGCGCTCCCGGGTCCGCTCGCCGCGTCGCAGCGCTCCGTCCTCCGTCCCGGCCCGGCTCCCTGCGCCAGCCCCCTGCCCTTGTTCCCCCGCAGCCCTCGGAGCACACCCCGCCACCTCCGCAGCCGGGCAAAGTTGCCCGTGCGACTGCGGCCGGTCGCTGGGCTGCGCTGCGCTCCCAACGGGAGGGACGACGAGCGCCGGCCTCGCTCGGCTCCTCCCTGGGCCGGCGGGACTCGCCCCCGCGGGCCTCCCAGCGGAGGAAGGGGCTTGGCGGGCCCCTCCTTTGCGCCCCAGGGAAGCGTCCCGGGGCAGGCCCGCCGGAGGTCTTCGTCTGGTGCTGCCGTGGGGCACCCCCCCTCGCTGCTCCCGAGCAGCAGAACAATTTTCCGTGCCTGAGGACTGCGAACCGAAAGTGGGGCTTCGGGCTTCAGTCCCCCATCGGATGGCGGCGGAGCCGTGTGTACCGCTGCCGCTTGTTGTGGAAGGCAGCCCGGTGCTTTCCCATGCGCTATTGTTTCAAACAGAACCGTTTTCCGACATGTGAGACCCGAGATCCTGATTCTGCAAACCTGGGGCACTGCCTAACGTGGCTTTCAGGACAGAACACTCTTGTCGTAATGGAAAACAGGGCAGAGCGGAGATGGGAGTTTGTGTGCGTGTCTGAAACGATCGGGAAATTCCTGTCCTTGTCTTAGTTCTTATAGCTGGGTTTAATCCTGAGCTGTCGGGGCCGTTCTGACCCCAGGTCTTATACTGTGACTGGGGCATTGACATTCTGAACTTCTTGTGGTGGATCGCCACGATCTCAGAGGAATCTCCGCAGCCACGCTGGCCATCGGGGTGAAATCATCTCACGAGTCTCCCTGGCAGCGAGGTGGACGCTGTCTGCTTGAATACACCTGGTTGTATTTTCTGCCTGTGGCACTCCTGTCATCTTTCTCTATTTGACTGAGTCCTGAATACAGTGCAGCGTCCTGCTGCCCTGCGTGGAAGGATGGTTACAGACATTCTCTCTTGGAGTGTTTAGAAGGCTTTTGCCAACTCCAGCAGTTTACCCTGACCTAGTGCTTTAACCTAAGCTCTTCTCTGGATGTTAACCTTCTTCGCCTTTCTCTGAGGTTTATCTTCATAGATATTTATGAAGAAAAAGAAAATCAGAGAATCACAGAATAGTTGGGGTTGTAAAGGACCTTTAAAGACCATCTACTCCAACCCTCCTGGCATAAGTGGAACATCTTCAAGTAGATCAGGTTGCTGAAAGCCCCATTTAGCCTCACTTCCACTGTTCCCAGGGATGAGGCAGTCACGACATCTCTGGAGGACCTCTGACAATGTTTTACTACCCTTGCTGGAAAAACTTTGTTTTCCTCCCTTGGTTTTTCTTCCATTGGTATGCACAAAACCTGCATAGAAATAAAGACTTCCCATCACGCTGCATAAAAGAGGATGTTTCTGACTCCCAATAGGTCTGAACTGTGTGTTTTCTGATTTAAATTAATCTTTCTTGAGCACGGGTCACCAGAGGTGTACAAAATCTTCACAGCAAGGTCGTACCAAGGTCTTGGACAGCTGTGCTGCTGTTTCTCTGTCTCATATGTCCTTTTCCCAAGATGTCCTTATCCCCAGCATGCTGACATCGCACCTGTAACAGCCTGCTGTTACCTGACCAGTGTCTTTCAAAGCTTGTATCTTTCTCACACTGGTCTCTCTAAATTGGTACAAGGTTGCAAAATTGGTTCCCAACATGGAAAACTACAGATAGCAGAGTGGTGGTCTGTGGGCCAAGACTGCACCATGTTCTCCTTGTAGAGGTGAGCTTATAGTATGTCTAAGATTCTAAGAGTTAGCCACGATTTCCTGTTTCCCCTTTCTTCTTCCATTTTTCTTCTAGTCTTGTAATCACATTTTTATTTCTTGTCTGATCAGCCCAGCTTCTTCCTGTCACTTTTTCTCATTTTCTTTGAAGGAATGGATTGTGTTTGAACACACAGGTGTTCCAAGTCTCCTCTGTTAGCAATAAGGAATTTTTGGCTGGGAGAATTGGCTTTGGATATGGTAAATGTCACACAGTGCAGAGAAAACTTTTCTTTTTCCCTGAACCACAGGAGTTACCTTTCAGGTAGTGAGAACGAGATCACTTGAGATTTGTGCAGCTCCAGCCGTTGTGTCTTTGTTGTCTGCATCCTGTTTGTCAGGTTTGAAAAAGAAAACTGGTAAGCACATAAATTTTCTGCTCTGTAGTTAGGTAATTACTAGTTTTCATGTGGGGATTATTTTTATAAGAAATTAAGACTCTTCTCTGTGTTAACAGACAACCCTAAATTGTTGTTCATTTAAAGCTTCATTATAGAAGCCAATCTTTCACTGGCTTTTGGGCACAGGTGACACTAATTTAAAAAAGCACGTGCTTCAGGAAAGGTAATCAACCTTATTATTGAAAGAGCTACAAAAATTACACTAGAAATCTATTAATAAAGTGAAATAATTCAAAATAATTCAATATATACTTTTCTTCTTGTTTGGTTGTGATTTTTCTGGTGAGTTTTTAGTTTGTTTGGGTATGACTCTTTTATTAGGGTTTTTGTTTATTTGTTTTTCATTAGTGTATAATTTATGACCAGATTTGTAATGTGGCTTTTTTTTTTGGGTTTTTTTTTTTTGGTCATCAGTGTTACTCTGGGGATTACGGCTATAAAGAATTCCTGCTCTAGATTCAGTTTGGAGCAAGTCATAGCAAGTTGTCACTGTTAGAAACCTGAACTGTACAGAGTGGTCAAGCTTTTGTTTGTAATACTTTTGACTCAAATGGCTCTACATCTTGAAAGTATCTTTACAGCTTGATTATTTAGAGCAATAAATAAATTATGAATTTGTCTTCTCTGACATTTGTGTTTATTTTTACTCTTTGCTCAGACATTTCTGTTAATAAAATTCTCTGCAATATCTCTGATATAACAAAGTGCTTGAACACTGGCTTTGTTTTTGGGAAGACATTAAGTACTCCTTAAGTACTGCTCTGTGAGAGGCTGGAATATTTCCAGAAAGTGCCCTTAGAAGGGATATAAATGCCACCAAAGTTTATATATTTGGAAAGTTGTGTCATTAATTTTTTTTTCCATAAATATTCATGTGCAAAAGAGCACAATTGTTTTAGCCTAATAGAGTACTGCTATCAGTTGCACCCTGCTTTTTAGAAGTACTGCAGTCGCTCTTCCAGGGCTGAATAAAATACAGAATATAATTTTTGACAGAGTTGTTGACTTTTTTCAACTTCATGCTAAGGACTAGCTGCCTTCAACACTGCTCCCTTCTTTTCCCTTTCTCACAGTGGTTGCTGCCATTGGAATGTCCATTCTGCTCTTTTTTTTATGTTAGTTATTCAACTGAAACAAGACCAGGCAGACCTGGATGCAGCTCCTCTGAGCTGGTTGTCACCCTGTGTAACCATGAGCAGACCAGTGCTGGTGGCATTGATTGCTGGAGAACTGTGGCCGCAGAATTTATCCATCCTTGATCGATGTCTGAGCGTCACAGTAGAGCTGGTGAAAGCCCTTCAGCAATGAAAAATGCAGCAGGGAAATGTGATTAAAATCACTACTCGTATTTCTCTTGCTGCTCTTCCCGCTTGGTTGGCTCACTGTCATATCTTTGAAGTAGGGTTGGTTTGTTTGCTTTCTGGGCTGCAGAACATTTGCCCTGTATGTATCACAGTGACCTTCTACAAAGCTTGTTTCCTCTGAGCAGCTGGGCTTGTTTGAAAGTAGGTTATCACAGTCTTTCTCTCCAGCTCTGTGTTGCTCTTCTTCCATTGCTGAAAAAAACCCCCAAGGCCTTGCAAAGCATGATATTACATAAATTGATGCTCATCTGCCCCTTTTCTAGCTGCTCACCTCTTCTAAAAGGCCCAAGTCATGAGCTGAGATGCAGGACACCTCACACTATCTCTTTAGCCTTGGAGTGGGTGAGAGACATATTTTGGGTCAGCCTGGAATGATTCCACCCCACCCCTTTTCATAACCATAGTTAGAAGATGAGAGTTAGGGAAAAATAAACTGTTCAGATAAAGTTAATACTTTCATTTACTAGAAACAGACTATTTTGTTTCTATTTAGATGCTCTAAGTTATCTAAATGCAGTTTCCAAGATTTCAAAATGCTATGTTTTTCATTTGAATTGCCACTTGAAGGGAAAAAAAAATAGTCATCTGGGTGTTTCTTATTTTCTGTCCTCCACACTCTTTCACCAGCCAGAAAAAATAAATTTGCAAACAATTTCAGATATCTAAAACTGCATTAAGGATGTTGAGTGTTATGTTTGAAAACCTTCAGTTTGCGGTGGTGGATCATCGATGCACTGGCTGCTCCAGACTTACTGTGGGATGGATGGTGACCCCTGAAGGAGTCAGGGAAGGGCCAAGGCTTATTATGTGCAGCACATGCTGTGTTCATTCTGTGTTGTCTTTGCAGATGGAGATCTGCATGGCTGACATCCGGAAAGCTGAGCTGACTGTGGGTGGAAGTCCTGCGAAGATAAGGTGTGAAGAACGGAACAAGGTTGTGTGACTGAAATTTGAAGGACTGCACAGCCAAAAAGTGAGTTTTGCCTGACTTTTAAAGTTCACATCCCCGCATATGCTAGTAAGCATAATGAGGTATGTGTTACCACATGCATGACTATATGACTGAACTGTCCAGCTTGATCCTGCTGTTTGTAAGAGGGAGGAGGATGTTAAGTTTGGGCTGTATATCAGGAGGGTAGGAATTTCACCTAGCTAGGAGGAAGATCCAAAAAAACAGATGGAGACAGATGACTGATTACTCTGCTTTCCCTTCTCTGAGGGGAGGACATCTTTTTGGTAAACTTCTGTGTAGTATTACTATTACCCGGGTTAACACAGTATTATGGTTTTTATTAGAGTTCTCTCACAGCTGGTGTGTCTATCCATGGCAATTTTGAATCTGTTATTTCTGTTCTTTCAATAAACTCCACTATTTGTGAATGTGTGATCATGATTGTTCCTACTGAACGTGACCAGGCTGATGGTACTGAGTTGCTTCTAACCAGAACTGAAGCCCAGGCACACCCAGCCCCTCTGATCTGCAAGAGGGTTTATTTTCTGCCAAAATTCATACACTTAACACTTAAGGTCTGCAAATATCCTTCTGTTGGCAAGGCTGGTCTCAAATCCAAACAACTGCTTTGCAGTCAAATGGATTTTCACCAGTGAGGGCTATGTGCTACTTTACTGCCTCACAAGAGAGGCTGAGACAGTTCTTGCTACCTGAACAAAACTTCCACTTTGTTTCTTTTGGCAATATAAATCCAGACAGACTGATGCTGTCAGAGGATGCTTAAGGAGTGAGTGAGAAAAACAGGCAGTCAACCACTTTGTCTCTGTGATCCCTTTTGGATAGAACGGCAGCAGGGGACCTTGTAACATTGACAGGAAGTGGCACAGAGCCCACCACTCCCTCTGGCTTTGATAGTCTCCTCTCTAAAGCTAATGCTACCACAGGAAGACCTCAAGACATTCCAAGTACCTATAAATTAATTTTTAAAAAAAAAGTCACTAGTACTCAGTCACAGCTTCTTTTTACTACTGGGACTGACTAAAGGTACCTAAAGGAGACACAAATATACTCTGTGTGCCCTGTTTCCACTGCCAGGATGAGGGAAGAAGTGTTCAGCTGCATGTGACAGTGTCGTTCTCTCTGTCAGTGTGAGTGATGCAGTCGATTGTTTTTATTGCTCCCTGCCTGAGGTGGCAGTGTATATTTTTCTAAACAAACAGCTGTGAAACCCTCTTGGGATCCCCACTTGTCATATATTTTGGTTATGCCATGTGTTTTGAATTTGACACTTAGTCATGTTTTCCTCCTTACCAGTTGTTTTTAATACTCCCTGTTGTTCTCATCTTGGAGATACATTAATCCTGGGCAGAAGGACAACTGGTAGAGAAGCCACTGTAGTGACTTGGTTGATTCATAAGCATCTGGCTTAGTACCTTGATTCTCTACATGAAGTTTCACTCAGTGCCTTTAGCTATTTTTACTTTTAAATCTATTCCATTCTGTCATATCTTCTATCTTGTTTATTCGTATGACAGTGATGGAAACAGCTATAGTAGATAGGATTGATCACAGTGCTGTTTACAGCATCATAATGGGTGGCACAGAGAGCCTTTAGAAGGTCCTGGTTTTAGGCAGGTGGTGAACTGGGAGTCCAGGAGCTGCTTGGATATAAAGGCTCTCTCTTGGGTCTTGAACCCTTGTGGAACCAACTGTGCAGGAAAGAGCTATCTGGATATTCCAGACCTGAAGGTAAAGGAAAGATAAGGCCAGAGCCCTGCCAAAAAAGAACCAGCTTTATGCCAGAAAGGTGCTGTCCCAATATCCACAGTGAGTTGTTGAAGAGGTAAAGTCATCCCCACTGTACATTTCCTGAGCTGGCACGCCCTGACTCAGAACTGGTTCCTGGAGCAGTGTGCTCATGTGGTTGTGTGTCTTTGCTGCGAGTACACTGATTTTTTACCTGAATTTTTTTCAGCAGGCAGGCTCACAAAAAAAGATTGCTTCTCCAGTTGTAGTTCCACTGGGAGATCCCCTATCATGGCCCTGCTCAGGACATCCTTCATGAAAACACGATGCCATTCCATGGGACCAGACTGGATTTAATGCAACTTTCCCTGTATGTCTTTGCTTCTTTATTCCAAGATGACAGTTTTAGTGCTTGTGAAAATTCAGGGAGGTTGGAAGAGAAAAAAGAATTATTTGAAGTCAGTGTCAAAATTCTTACGAGCATCAATGTCATTTGAGTAGTGAGGTCAGACAAACACCTCATGGAGCAAACACAGTTTTGAAAAAATATCAATACTACTTTGCTGGCACCATGGTGCTTCTGCATTATATCTCCCCCCCCCCGCCCCAAATTCTGTGGCAAATATAAAATTATTACAGGCAGTGTGCAACCCTTGCACTTCTTTGGTTGGCTTCAAAAGGCCACTTGGTATAAACACTCAATAAAGATGAATAAAGACTGTTTAACTTTCAGAGAAACGCTTCAATTTTCACAAGGTTAGGAGGGCACTCCACTGCTGCATCAGTGGCAGGATCAGAGGCTTCTTACTGTTTGTCCCCTCCTGTTCCCTCTGGCTTAGAGGTGGGGGTAAAAGGTGGAGGGGGAAGAGTAAGAAATCACAGGGGCTTATGAAAGTTGAATTATAAGAATGCTGAAGAAAACCCAGGAAAAGACTGAACAAGCAAGCTAAGGGAAAGGCCACAACAGCATGTATTTAAGAAATAATTCACCTGATTTGTCCAGCTAAAAAATTCTGTCACATTTACTGAGGGCTCCAAAATTGGCAAATTTCCACATCTCCTCAGAGAAGCATAGAGGCAATGTGGGCTTAACCCTTCTGTTTGCCGCATTAGAAATGGACTTTATAAACCCTTCCTCAAATCAGCTGGGGTGACCTTACCCAAATTACTAGATTTAATGAGGATTTCTGGTACAAGCAAAATGGATTTGGGCAGGAGTCAGCTGCATTCTTGAAAGTCTGTGGGCTCACTTGTGCCTCGGGGTGCTGTCTGGAGCTGCACAGCAGAAAATGCAGCTTGCCAGGGGTGCCACCCTGAAAGAAATGTGAGTCCCTGTGAGGATCCAAACCTCGTGCAGAGCTCCCTCCCAGTCTCCCAACAGCAGAAAATACCTCCTTGAATGCAGTGTGTCTATTCTAGCCTCCAGCCAAGTGTGGTACCCACACCTATGGATTGAGTCCTGTATGGTTGTGTTATAGATGGGACCAAACCAACCAAATTAAAATATAAAAGAATTTATTGATTGCAAAATTATTTCCATAAAGCCACGATCAACATGGACAGAGTGCCAAGCCTAGGAATTTGGCACTGGTGAACAGAGTGTACCCTCTCTCTCGCCAACCCCTCTGTCCACATTTTTGCCTGTCGGCTTCTCAGTCTTTATACCCGAAAAATAGCCTCAGGCTTGGGCTTGCAATAGGAACAATAGTCTTTCTTGTGGTGTAGATGAAATTCATGGTGGATGAACACTGGTCTCCGGTCCTGCTGNTTTTCTTCATCTCATGGAACAGAGATCTCATCACTTCTTCACTGGCACAGGGGCTTCTTATCTCTTTCTCTGTTCAAACACCTCATAGGTTCACAGCTACGAATTCAATATTCACTCAATCAGTCACTCTACAAATCTGAACAATTATTTCCCCAAACAAACTTAATATATTATAAAACCAGTCCATTTCTCTATGGTGCCTCCTAAATGAGGAGTGGAGGAAGGGGAGCGAGGTCTTTGAAGAGAGAGAGTCTAGCCAAAGATTGGCCCCTCCTCAATCCCTCCTTCCCATGTTCGTATCAATTCCTTCCGTCATCTCTCTGCAGTCAGTGTCCATCGGAGGAAACGAAAGGGTTAACTTGTCTTAGTTTCTCAGCAGCCTCCAGCTTCTGGTGTTACATTTCAATGCTGAATGGTCTCCTCGAACACCTTCTTCTCTTTCCCCCCCACCTACGCCGGTAGCGGAGAAAGGAAAAAAAGAGGGGGGGGGAAACCGGCCCTCCGCTGTCTCGGCCAGCTCCGATGTCATCCTGGCCGAGCTCCGTTCCCCCTCTACCCCCTCCCCCAGCTGGGGAAGGGAGAGAGGGGGGGCCCCCTGCCATCCCAGCCCAGCCCAGCCACCTCTCCCTCACAAAAGGCAGAGGGGCCGCGGGGCAGAGGCCCAGCCTGTCCGGGCCAGGCCACGGCTCCGCTGTTACCTACTCATGGCCAGAAACGGAAAGGGAAGGTCAGTTCCTGAAAACCTCCCTTTATCTCCTTGGTGTGTTCACGCAGACGTATTAGACACTTCCTGTACTGTGGATCCTACTAAACTACTTAAAAACCACCACAGAAGGGATGATTCTCTTGATTCATTTTTAGATGAAGTTTCGGGTGGATGCTGATGAGCTTATCCTTATCGGGTGATAGGATCATGCATTAAATGGCGGTTGGCTATGGTCACCTCCCGAGAGCATGACTCTCCACTGTTTCTTCAGACGCAAATGTGGTTCCTGTCCAGGTTTCAAGGTTCCCCTCGAAACAGGCTTCCAGTAAAAACTTACATGGCACAGATTCTAACTTAAGAATATCAAGTTATATACAATATAACAAACACCCCAGCACAAATTATTCACACACATATACAACAGTTGCGATACTGAGGAGCAGGCTGCTGATCTCTCCAACAAATTCCTTTGTCTGCTGTGGTCTAGATTGCAACTAAATCCCGTTCAAAGTGGTGTCAGAAAAACATACGTGACAAAGAAAACATCTTAGAAGGGCAAATAATTCTGAAGTTTGGCAGGATTAGGCTCACACAGGAGATTAAGCTGGCAGAAGGAAAATGTAAAATGCTGACAAGAGATAAAGTACAACTGTGAATGACACTCACCCAAGGTTGTGGTTTTAGGAGGAAATAAACAAACTGTATATGTGGCTTTTTTTCCAGGGAGCCTTTAAATAATGTGATGCTGGTTGGTCTGGTAAGGTGATGCAGGAGAAGCAATAGTCCAACCAGACCCATACATATGACAAATGGTTATTGTCATACTCCAGAAGTAACCTGAGAACTGAAGAATTTACACAATCTGCCTGATGAAAATGGACCCCGATCTTTAAAAAGTCTGTTTTGGAAAACACAAGTCTCCTTTAGCAGCACAGTCACACAATTCCCAAGCACAAATGCTGGTGTCAAATTATTCATGTTGTGCAAGTGTGCTCTCTCGGAGCAAGCTCACGTATTTTTAATGTGGTGCTGGATAGCAGGGGATAGGTATATCATGTGAAAAGAAAGAATAGAGACAGCTCAGGGTTTATGATGTAATCCTGGGCTATGAAATTGTGATGGTGCTTTCCATCTCTGTTATACACTCTGTGAGTCCTTTCTGAGTTTACATTTCTTGCTGTCAAACGGAGAGCCCAGCTCTCCTCTGACCCATCACAGGGAGGCACATGGGTGTCACCGGGAATTAAACACCTCTGACAAAACAGAGCACCACTTTTGCAGCACCAGAGAATCTTGAAGCCAACATCCTCTTGGCAAGTTGCTTTAAGCACCTGAGAGCTCTGTGATGAAGAAGAAGTCAAGTCTTTTCTCTCATTTGAAAACTGGGAGAAAACCTAAATGTCAGCTGTAACTCTTATAGATGGAGATGCTAATGTGTGAATCTCCAGAGAAACCCCCAAAACATCAGAAATGAAGACATAATCATAACATATTTGTTATAGATACATGTTATGTTATTGGCTTTTCGCAAGTATTAAGTGAATGTTATATCTGTAGTGAATGTTATATGTGTAGTGAATGTTATATGTGTAGTGTCAGAATGACTCTGCTGTATAGTTCTTTTTACTTAGACACAGTAGTGGGATAGCTGATATATACCTGTGCTTGTAATTGAACTGTCTGTTTGGTTGGGATAACTTCCAATGAACGTGTGAAGAGGACCCTGCTATTGATATGCCCAATTATCAGCACCTGCCGTCTGAAGAAAGCACGGACCACAGCCCAAACTGGAGGGGATAAGGAAACTACAGCCAAGGAACACGCATGCTCTAAAAAGGCGGACCCAAGGAGTGGCCATGCAAAACTCTTCTTGGAAAAAGATGAATATGCATCACACCCTATGCATATGCAACAGGCAGATGTAACAGAAAATAGTATTTAAAGGATCCCTGAGAGATTTCAGGCGTGCTCTTGGCTCAGTGCCAAGACACCCGGTCGGCCAAGGTACCAGGTCGACTGTATTAACCTTGTGCTTGCTTTCTGTCTCTTATTGTCTTTTTATTAAACTCTTTAAATTTTAGCAGGAAAGTGCACCTCTTTTTCACATATTGAACTTAAGTTTTTGTGTGTGTTTGTCAGAAGCTTTGGGTGTTCCTATTCCTTGACAAAGAACTATGGAAAAAACCCTGCATTTTTGCTTTTAAGTAGAGGTGATGAATAGGAAGACAAAGCAGTCTCTGCTCACTGCAAGGAGATTGAACCACGTGACTTTTAAAGGTCCTTTCCAACTCAAACTAATCTGTGATTCTATAATTATTAAATAAGGCTCTTCAGCGAGTTCACCTTTTTGTCTTCTGTATTTTAAAAGGATTTTTTTTGTGTGAAGTTGGTTGGGTTGGTAACTGTTGGGGGTTAGATTTGGTTCTTTTTCTTATAGAATTTTCTCCCATAAGTTGCTAGGAGACTAACTACTGAGTACTTACGAGTACTTGGCTAAAACAAAAGAGGCAGCCAAAAGTTGGGAGGGAGAAGATAACGCGGGGTTTGGGGGCAGGGAAGGACGGGCTGGGGACAGGGAGTGTGTCTCTTGCTCTGGGGAAGGAGGGGAGAGGGCAAGTGTTGTCTGCTTGCTGGGAAAAGAGTTCACGGTCACCACCGGATTCTGGTCCTGGAAAGCCACCATCATCTGCTCGTGCGTTTGGGAACTCTGAGCTCGCCTCCTCCTGCCTCTGCTGGGAGCCGGGCCGGGCCATCCCGCCGCCACCGCTTTTACAGCACTGCTCTTTTTATTTTTTCTGCTACGGTGTAGCCCTGAACTTCCCTGCTCCGGCGCGACATCCCAGCAAGCCAACTACCACCGCAGGAGTTCTGATTTGTCTCATCTACCAACCCAGGATTTTCCACTGTTCCAGGTCTGCTATTGGAATCTCGCAGGAGCCCCGGCATCAGACTTACTTGCGCTTTGTGAAGAAAAAACCCCTCGAGGTTCCTGGTTCTGTTTCTTTTGTTGTTGTTGTTGTTAATGCAGTAGTTGTTGTTTCTTTTGTTTTGTTATACATACCAGTAAAGAGCTGCTATTCCTATTCCCAATATCTTTGCCTGAAAGCCCCCCTTAATTTTTCAAATTTGTGGTAATTCGGAGGGAGGGGGTTTGAATTGTCCATCCCAAGGGGGGAGCGGGGGGTGCCCTTTCCCTGGCAGACACCTGTTTTTCAAACCAAGACAGTAACACCATGGACAGTTCAGATGCCAGGCCTCCAGAAGAAATCAGTTTTCATGGTCATTTCCTCAGCAGGCAGGTTCTGTAACTGAGCTGAGGGTGAGAGTGGGAATCTGCTACATGCATCTAGGAATAAAGAGATTACGGAGTACTGGTACCCCGAGTTTAGCGGCTTCTCTCACTTCTAGAGAAGCAAGATTATGGTCTGTCCTTGCTGTGTTTTAACCCCAGCTGGCAGTTAAGTGACACACAGCTTTTGCTCACTCCCTGCCCTATAGGATGGGAAGGAGAGTCAGGGGAGGGAAAAACCCCCAACACCTTATGGACTGAGATGAGAGCTATTTAATAATTGAAACCAAGACAGTGTCCACGCCTTATGTACCATTTAGGTCGTACCAGGCCTCACACTTCTCAATGCACCATTAACTTTTTGATTTTTTGATAGATCTTCTCACAACTATTTTTCCCTTAGTCTGTGGATAATTTCTATAAAAGTCCACTGAGTTTATTTTGAAAGTGCCTGGAATATTTAATTCCTCGTTTCTCTTTTGTCTACTGTAGTTAAAATGTTGCTGCTGCAGCCTGAAAATCTAAGAGTAAGGTGCAGAGTTTCTATAGTAAGAGGATAATCAAGGGCTTATTTTTTTCTCTTAGTGGCCCCAATTTGGTGTTGTTCCTGTGTAAACTTGTGTTTGTAGCACATTTCATGCTATTTTACACAAAGCAAAATTCACACAGCACACTTATTTCAAATTAGGATAAGTCTAGCTACAGCAGACTGGATGCAACACCTTGTAATTTTCAGACTGAAAACCAGTCCAAAACACAGTAAATCACTGAAAAATTGACAAACATCTGGGTTTAAATACATGCAGTATGAAGCTTCGACAAAATATTTAGCTTTTCAGGCTAAGACAACACTTTCACAACTCTTATCAGCCACAGCAATGAACTTATACAGCTTTCCAATTATTTTTAAAATCCTCCTCTGTGCCCAAAGCAGTGTGCAGTTTTAGCATGACAATGACACAGGCACAATTAATAAAGCACTGTAAAAAAACCCTAGTGTTTTATTACTTCATTTGGTGTAATCGTTAAATCTTTTTCATCTTCAACAATCCTCAAATCTACCAGTGCCCATTTCTGTGATATTCCCCAAGCGCAAAGGTTATGAGTGTATTGGTTATTTTGGTTTTAAAATTAGAAGAAAAAGGATTTTTGCTACAGTTCAGGGCCGAGACAAAATTACAGGAGGCAAGGCTAGGCTGCTCCATGTTTTCCAATTTAAGTTGTGCCATAGTCACCATTTAATTTCATTTAAAATTAATTTAAAAATGTGTGTACCTGCAGAGAGATTCACAAAACACATCCAAAACCCCAGACTGGGGTTCTCTTGGTCAGATTGTGACCCAACAGATCCCACCAGCATGTGGGAGAAGCCTGGTTTTGGGTAGTAGTTGGGGGTCACAGGAAGAGTGGCGCATTGACTCAGTGCCTTCACCACTGCCTTCCCTTCCTGGCTACTCTGACCCAAGGCACTTGGTCAGCTGGGGACGCTCCCCGGGCTCGGGAGACCAGGAGAGCGGCTAGGAGCTTTCACCCCTGTACAGAAGGTCTACTGATGTCTGGAGAAGATAATGGAGGCGAGAAGGTCTCTCGGATAGATACATCCAAGGCTTTATTTCCTTGGAGGCACACAGCATCTGAGAGCAGAGTTCTGAAGCTTACACGGGGTTTTACAGGGGGAAGGTTACCAATGAAAGGCCAATAGGGTAACAAAGGGGGGGACTAAGGGAGTTGGGGAACAAATGGGGGTATTTAGAGGGAGGGTCTAACAATCTTTAGCCAACTACTTGATGGACCTTGGGGAATCTTCTGGAACTAGGGGAAGGTGATCTTGGAGATTGACAGGGCTTAGGGGAGGCACTTAGAGGATTGACACAGAACTCTCAGGAAAGAAGGGAGGAGTTGAGGGAGAGTGACAGTTGGGAGGAGGGTACAAACATGAGGGGTGAAACCATTACAATGAGGGTCAACAGAACAAACAAAACCACTGCAAAACACACCACAACAGAGCATAGAAAGGCAACCAGGACTCACAGCAGGGAAGGTAAATGCAAACATCCTATTATTGCAGTTCTGATTCACTTCCTTCTCCACAATTACAGAACAAAAGGACAGAAATTTCAATATATGCCTGCAAAGGGCATTTTAAAACTGCCTGTGGGTCTCAATGTAACCACCATTTCATTTCAGAGATGGAAACATTTCACACAGTCATCTCTTCCCCATGCACTTTTTAGGCTGCTACTTCTGGCTGAGGCTTCTGTTATGGCAAGAAATAAAAATTATTTTACTCCGGAAGGAAGCTAGTGAGTTGAGATTGGCTCATGTACTGATAACACCAAAGCAGGGGGTTTAATCCCTGTGTGGGGGATTCACTGAAGAGTTGGCCTTGATAATCCCAGTGGGTCGCTTCTAACTCAGAACATTTTGTGATTTAGAATGCCCTTGGGAAGGTCAAAGAGTCTTTCAGGGCAGGAGAGATGATGTGTGGTGGTGGATTGTCACATGCTGAAGTCAGCCCTGATTCCATTACTCCAGCACTTGTCCAGTTGGTCACAGCTCATTCTTCATCAAATTCGTTGGGCTATGATCCCCAAATGTGGAGTGGCAGAGATGGGCTGTGAGGTGCCACGTCTGGTGATGGACGTACAGCTGGTGTAGGAAGCCAATTCTCACCCAGAAACAACCCTACTGAGGCAGACACCAAAATGCCCCATCCTCCCCAATTACCCATATGGTGCAGCCAGGTCCTTGAGCAAAATCAATCCCATAGATGTGTTTGTCTTTGCCTGAGGCAGGAATAACCCAGGCTGCTTTCCCCAGCATATTTTTAATGTGTGCTGCAGGAACTTTATCCCTTTCTACATTACATGAAAGTTTTGACTGGGCAGGAAACCAGAAGAGTTCTTTACTCAGTTTTCATGGAAAGATTCAGAATCCTACTGAAGGCCAAATCCTGCTGAATTTCTGCACTGCTTGCCCCCAGCAAGTTGACCTCGGTGGGAGCAGGGGTGGAGTGAGGCACCACTCAACAGGAGCAAGCAGTCTGTCAGTGACATTAACAGCTGGCCACCTGGAGATTGGCTCCTAAATTAATGGCAGAAGCATTTTTATAGCTGACAAAGGCTAAAGAGAAAGAAAAATTTTGGAGTCTGTTCAAAATGCAGATCAGATTTAAGTGCTGAGGGTCTGCTACCTCAGACTTTTTCTGCAGGCAGCAAGGAACTCCTTGGGAGCATCACTTGGGAAGATATTATCTTAGCTGCTGAATTTCAATATGAATGGGAAAGATATTCTAGATTCTCAGAGGCATTTTTGCCATGGAGGATTTTTAATTCATCTTTAATTGCAAGCTGAATTGTTTCCATATGCACACAAGTTGGTAATGAACTAAACCTGAATAAATATGTAAGGATGGCAGCAGAGTTATAATATAGCCACACACATTACTGAAATGTCCCAAAGTCCCCAGCCATTGGGATATCTCTTATGGATCTGTAAGCTGAGAGTACATGGCTTCTTGGTTTGGCTAGGAGTTGAAGTAAGGAGGAAGACAAATGCAGGAATTTACCCACTGAACAAATAATAATAACAAAGGAGTATCTAATGTGACTTAGATAAAATCTCTGTCTAATAAGGAATCATAAGTATTTTAGGGTGGAGAAAAGTAAGCACAGGAAATCCAATATTCAACAGCCTCATGACAAATTAATATGATCTGCGTCTACCAAAAATAGCAGGTGGTTTCTGCAGCTAGTATTTTTATTTTGAGAAACCCCTTTTTTTTTTTTTTTTTTTTATTAAGCTCCTGGTTTGTTTACAAGAGTGGATTCAGTTCTGTACAATAGAGTTCTTGTACTCCGAGTGAATTATGTGTATTTTGTCCCTGCAATTACTTACACATGTAAGTTTATTTGTCTTGAGTTTGCTTTGTTTTGCAGATATCTCACCAAATTAAGAAGCGAAAATTCCATAAGGACACTGGACTTCTTTGAATACATTTTTAAAAAGTAAGGATTTCATGAGTTCAGATGTGATCAGAGCCCTAAATTATATTGATTAGTTGGAAATGGCAGAATTGTCTCCTGTGTTCTTAGAGTGGGAAGTAGAAGCTAACGTTCCCTCAGTCTCCCTAATAAATCCCCACCTGGTTAATTAAATGAATAAATTCTAACTAAAATCCGTGTCTTCCAGTCATAGTTTTGCAATTAGTAGAATAGGAAAGTTGTTCTTAGCTGTGTGCCTGATGAAACCTAACACGAATTTGAATTCTGTCCAGCAGCTACTTACAAGAAGCTGCTTTTGATAGATCTTCAAGCTGAGACTGCATCTGACAAATTTTTTAGGCGAATAACAATTCCAGAAAGAAGCATAAGCTGATTGCAGAACAGAAAAGAAACAAGGCTCGCTAAGACTGCCATTACTTATTCACTGATGACTAATAATGATTAAAAACCCTCAGAATTATTTGTCTGGATATGCTGTCCCTGCCTTGCTAACAACCCACAGCTGATAAGGAGCACTGCAAATTTGTCAAGGAGCTAAACCTGTGTACAGTAAGAAGTTGAATCTCTTTAGCCTAATATAGGAATTGTTCCTTAGTTACAGTGGTGCCAAACACCCATGGAAACAATCATAATCCAAAATTAGCACCATTCAGGCTAAAGTATGAATGCTTTTATGCAGTGCTCCAGACAGGTTTAAATAAGTCCTATAGGGAAAAAAATCACATTTTTGTTTAAAAGAGTGCTATTTGTTCTTTGTTCAATGCTTATATTCTTCTGTGAGCTAATCTGCAAAACTTGAGGATGTGATTACAATGGTCACATTGACAGCATTTTAAACAAAGACAGAGCTACATTTTTAGAACAAGTTGCATATTGCGTTTTCTGTGTGCAAAAAGGTCAAATTCTAGGCTAATCATGAGGCAGAGATTTCTGTCCATGGTGTTACTTGAAGGAAACCAAGAGGAGAGTGTGACCATTGTGTCTTTGTGACCTGCAAATTGAAGACTCTGAAGAGTCAAGGAAAGCAAAGAGTGTGATTGAGCTTGTTCTGTGTGTTTAAAGTTGCTTTGGAAGATGAAAATTTAATAGGAAAAGTTTTACAGATATAGAAGCAAGTTTTGATTTCTAGAACAGAAAAAGATGTTTTTAAGGGCAAAGGTTGAACTAAGCTGTTTACTGGGTAACTGAAAAGACAAACGTAAGTAATTGAGAACAATAGGCTTGTGAGACGACAAACAGAACATGGTTTTTACCAAGTAAATGAGTCTCAAGAATAATCTAGACAAATATAAGACATATCTTTTATCTAGTTTAAGGCTCTTCCACTTCAAGAGAACAGGGAAGCAACTTTAAGTTTAAACTGTAACCTACTAACTCTTGTGATTGGGTAGTTACTAACATAATATAGAAATTTAAGGACTGTGGTAGGCTATATGCTAATGGTAAAAGTATCCTGTTTTGTACTGATTGGTTGTTATGTATTAAGATATTCAGTAAAGAAAATATATAATGCTTTGTAATCAAGACCAAGGGGTCTCCAGGATAGACCCAGGGATGATGCTGACAGCTTGTAGGTCTGGCTCTGCACCCATGACCCAGGATGCAATAAAGAGGCTTTTAATAAGAGCTGCCTGGAGTCCTGTATCTCTTGTTAGGCTCTCACAAAAGTTAGTTTGGATACAGTTGAATTATATGTTAATGGAATACTAGACCTAAATGAGTTTATGAATATAAAGCCAATAGGCATTCAGTAGAAACCAGGTTCTCTTTGACTATTCCAGCAAGAAGTCATCAGTTGTGGGAGGAATAAGCATATGAGTTTAGTAATGCTTTAATCACACTGAACACATTAAATTATCTCAGCTGAAGGCCTTTTCATCAAACCCCATAACTTGTAATAGCAACAGGATCCTGGCAGATTTAAACAAAGTGGGAGAGTCCATGACGGTTTATTTGCTGTTATTCTCCTGTGGTCCATGCGGTTGTACAGATTCATGGCCTCTGCTGAGGACTGGGTAGTTTTAAACATTAGAACCCTCCAAATGGTATTAATACACTGAATTAAGAAGGAAGAGCAAACATTGGGTTCTGCTGTTACCATGCCAAGGAAGCATATCTGTAGAATGTTCTGCAGAGAAGTACCATAAAATCAGTGAGCATTTGCTGTTAAAAAGTTGTCAAAATACTCTTTTAAAAATAAACTTACTGTGCATAATGAAAAGTAGTGGTGAAAAGTATGTTCAACTAATGAATGAACAGAAAGCCAAACGAATTAGATGTGCTTTAAATGCAATTTTTCTTTTTGTTAGATAAAGGACAGGTCTCTAATTCAATCAACAGTTATATATAAAGTGGAGATTTATTTTTATGTCCCTGTGAGGATCAGGAGTTTAGAAAAGATAATAATCTTTTGTTAGGGATTCAGAAGATTCTCAGAAGCTTTAGAAGCAACCTGCTTCCAAAAGACTGCAGGTTTTCCTAGAGCAGACATTACTGTCATGGAAAACAAATAGCATTTTGCAGGGAGGTTCTGTGACTCTGCTGGGGACTGCTATTGCATTTGAAAACTCACAGTGATGGACATAAAGATTTTAAAGGGCAAGAGTTTGTGAATGGTGTGAACCATGATGATCCTGAACCAAACCTATGATGACAAATTAAAGGAAAAGTTGCTCCTATGTCAGCCCTTTTCTAATTGGAAAGGCTTCCTTGAGGAAGGACCATGGACTATCTGGTAAATGCACAGCTGTCTGATTCAATCACAGTTGTCTTGATATGTGCTTATGTGGCCCAAAGAAAGGTCATGTAAAAAATCCCACAAATCTGAAAGAGTAAAAAAATTTACTCATCCCCTAATCTGTGAATTTTTCTTCACACAGAAATAAAATAGATGGTTTTGCTCTCTGCTGATGATTATGTCTTTGTCTCCTGCTGCTAAGTCCTACCAGAGAAGAGAAAGCTGTAGAGAGGCTTTATTGACGCTATTTAATACTTTAAGGGGACCTACAAGAAAGGTGGGGGCTGACTTTTTAGTAGGGCCTGTAGTG